>WETZ01000025.1:0-543629 GCA_011034095.1 Fusarium cf. aywerte | reverse complement strand
TTGTGGTTCTGCGTGAGCTGTGGTTCTGCGTGAATGGTCCGTGCACCCGTCTTTTGGAACCAATCAGCTTACACCGCAGCTAACCCCAACCCCCACCTGCGGTTGTGGTTCAGCGTGAACCCGCCCGGGACTGGCGACCAGGTTAAATACAATTTAGAACAGATTAGAAGTAGCTGCTACTTAATGAAAGATTTAGTGTTATACTTACTAAGACAGAAGTAGGGAATATAATAAAGTGTTAGGTGAGAGATGGCAGAAAGTGTGCATTTTCTTATAAATTCAATTGATTATAGTCGCCAGAGAGTGGGACGAAACGGATTGACTATATAAACACTCCGTATCTGGTTGACTAATAACCCCGAAACTGCCAATAGGTGAAGCGCCTTGAGTTGAAAAAGTAAGCTGTACAGTCATTAAAATTTTAAGGGCGCGCCTTAAACTTTACATGGCTTTGGAATCATCACTACCAGTAAGAGTTTGTTAGCGGCAAGCTATCATTTTATAATGACTGCATAGTTAAATATCTAGCTGCCTCTGCCGAAAAATTATTTCAGTATTACTATAACTCAATAAAATAAACCAGCCGTACTTATATAAACGCACATCCTATTTCAAACCAACAATTAACCTTCACATCAACAATATACCATCCACCATGAAAGCTATAATCATTTCCGAATTCGGTCCTGTTGAGAATCTGGTTATTAAAGACGTCCCCAAACCATCAGCTACAGTCGCAGGTACAGCGCTTATCTGCATCAAGGCATTTGGCATCAACCATGCTGAGATGCATATGCGGCGTGGGGAATGGGCCGAATCAGTCCCCATCAGTGGGATTGAATGTGTCGGAATCATTGAGGCTTGTCCTGGGGGTGAGTTTGCCGAGGGAACGCCAGTGGCCGCACTCATGGGTGGGCTTGGGCGCACGATTCCAGGCTCCTACGCCGAATATACTGTCGCGAGCACGAGCACCATTGTCCCCCTAGGAGGACCTGATGAACTGTTGCCCCTATCCTGGGCAAATGCAGCTGCGCTACCTGAAACCTATGCGACGGCTTGGACTTGCCTGTTTCGAAACCTAAACCTTCAACGCGAGCAAAGAATTCTCATCAGAGGTGCTACTTCATCTTTTGGAAGGGCGACCGTTAATCTTGCCGTCGATGCGGGCGCTATTGTCACAGCAACAACTCGCAGTGAAGCCAAGTTTGCTGCGTTGAAGAAACTTGGGGTCTCCGAGACCGTTCTTGAAGCATCCAATCTGAGCGAACGACTTGTCGAAAGCCGCGATTTCAAAAAGTTCGACTGCGTAGTGGAACTGGTCGGCAACAGTACAGTTGTTGACTCATTGAAACTTGTCCGTCGGGACGGGCGCCTCTGCTTAGCAGGGTGGTTAGGGGGACTGGACCCTATAAAGGGACCACCAGGACCTGACAGTTCGCGTGGCTTTAACCCCCTCTTACAAATGGCCAGTGGAGTTCACTTCAGCTTTTTCGGAAGTTTTGTCTTCGGGACAGAGGAATTCCCATTGTCTGATGTTCCTCTGAAGAGTATTATGCAAAATGTAGCAGGTAACAAGTTTGATGCAAAGCCATGGAAAGTTTTCAAGTTTGAAGAGATACATGCAGCTCATCGGGCCATGGAAAGTGGAGAAGCTCAAGGGAAAATGGTAGTTATTATTGACTAGAAAGTTGTATCAAGAAAAAGAAATTAATTCAATAAGAAATGAGAGCCGTCACGATGGCTTAGGAAAATTGATTGATGTGCTTTTTAGAGCCTGCTTAAGCGACAGACAATAGTTAAATACTGTACCTTTATGTATAGCGTAATATAACAAGATGCATAAGATATAACAACCCTACGATAAAGAGGACAAGAGGTATCTTATCAACACGTGGATATGTATAAATGTTGTGCGGGGTTGCAGTGGTTTTATTACTTATCTCAGATCGTAGTGATAGTAATATATAGTTATTATAACCTAAATTGACCTTTTTATATATCCCTATAATTTCCTTATATTACCACTAATTATAGTATTACCCTAGATCTTAAGACCTATATAGTTAGTATTAGACGCCCTATAAGAATATCTTAATTTAGGCGACTTATACTTTACTAAAGATATATATTATAAGCTGCCTATAGAAAGCCTATATCGGATTTATAATATTAACTTATAACTTATAATAAGCCGACTTATAATTATAAGCTTAATATAAATATATAGAATATATTTATTTAATATTAAATAGAACCTTTTAGCTTAATAGTTATTAATAAAACCTTTTTACTTAAATATATTTAATTTATTTTATTTACTATTAAGTAATATAATACCTTATATTACTTAATATTAATGCCTTATATCTTTATAAATATAAATTAATATAAATTAATTTACTTATTTAGAAACCTAACTATTATAATAGTTAATATAAAAATCTTACTATATATTTCAGTAGGGATTATTAAAGCTTAGCCTTAAAGGTTTAATATATAGAAAAGGTTATAAATTCTTTATTTCTTATATTATTTCTTATTTTTAATTCTATACTTATCCTCTCTGCATATAGTTTATAAGGTATTAAGTAGGATATATTTAGGGCCTAGTAAAATTAAATATTATAGCTTAATCTTATTTTCCTAAAGGATTAAAATGTAGTATTTCTAGAAGTATAATATAAATAGTACTTCTTTATAGTAATACTTAAATTTATATAAAATATTAAAGTAATAATAATTTTATTTATTTTAATTTTTAGCTCTCTTTAATATAATTATTTAAAAGCTATTTAAAATTTACTTTTAATATAACTTATTTTTACCTTTACTTAAGCTTATTAAAAGCTATCTTAAAGTCTTAAATGCTTTAATTTACTTTATAAGCTATAAAGATATAAATTTAAGTTATACTTTTTATTCTTACTATAAGCTTACTTTAATTTCCCTTTTAATATATCTCCTTACTTAAGCTGCCTAAGGATTATATTTATCTTTAGGCTATTAAGCCTATTTTCTAATTAAAGGTTTATAATAATAGCTTAATTTAATATATTATTAAGTATTAAGATATCTATAGGGTTATTATTAATTAAAAACTATTTAAGGTATAAAGGGGTTATTTTAACTTTAAATATTAAATATAAATATATTAAGTAAATAATAGAAATAGACTTAATTAAGTTACCTAAAGTTAAGTATTAATAATAAAGCTACTACTAAAAGTAAAGCTATATTTATAAGTATAAATACTTTAATATATATAAAATAAAGGTTTATATTAATATAGTAGTAATTATAAATAAGTTATATAATTAAATTATTATAAAAGTATAATTTAATTATTTTTTTATTAAAATTATATTAATAAGCTAAAGCTATATATTTAGGAGATAGTTAATAGGTTTTTAAATAATATTATATTTAAGTATTATAAGGAGCTAGTAAACTTAATTAAGAAGTTTACCCTTTTAATTCCTTTTTATATATATTTATATATTTCTCCTAATAATATTAAAAGCTATATAGAAATTAATATTAAGCTTAAATTACTTATACTATTTTAGGAGTTCCTTTTAAAGATTTAAAATATTTTATTAAATAGAATATTATTTATTTATTTATTTTATAGACTTTTAATAGGTACTTAAGCCTTTTAATCTTCTTAATAGTATTAATAATAACTTTAACTCTTTAGTAAATTAAAACTTTTAACTTATTAACTTAATAGAAGCTATATATAGCAATTAAACTCTAATTAAAATAAATATAAATATAACTTATAGCTGCTATATATATAATAGCTAATTCTTCCTCTTTTATCCCTTAATTAATTTAAACTAATTAGCTTAATTAGCCTAAAATAAGTTAATTAATTAATTACCCTACCTTATATTCTATATAGCTAATACCCTTTATAGTTATTAACTAATATAATATTCCTTAATATAATAGCTATTAAAGCGACTATAGACCTTAATTAAAATAAATTTAAAGATAAAATTAAAAGAGGGAATAATAATTAAAGGCTTAAATAACTAAAGGATAAGGCTAGGGACTTTAATATAATTAGCCTAAATTAGAATTTTAATAGCCTCTTATAGCCTTATAAGGTCTTAAAGGAAAATCTTTCTTTAATTAAATTAATAACCTTTAGTTATAAGATTCTATTATTAAGATACTTTAGNAAAGGATAAGGCTAGGGACTTTAATATAATTAGCCTAAATTAGAATTTTAATAGCCTCTTATAGCCTTATAAGGTCTTAAAGGAAAATCTTTCTTTAATTAAATTAATAACCTTTAGTTATAAGATTCTATTATTAAGATACTTTAGGCTAAGCTAATTAAATAAGCTAAAGATAGGTATAAATAGCTTTAAATAGGATCTTAATAAGTTAAAAAGCCTAATAAAAAGGCTAAAAGAGGCGCTAGTCTTAAAAAGTAATATAGCCTTTATTAGGGCCGTTAACTTAAATTATCTAGCTTAATATTATACCTTAAAAAGGCAGCTTTAGTAGGCCAATAAAGTCTTTAATAAGGAAGTTATTACTATATTAAAGGCTACTATATAAGCTAGAGTAAGAGCTTAATATATAGTATAAAGGGGCTAAAATAGAGAAAATTTAAAAAAGTTAAAGTTTATAAGAGGTATTTATATTCTATAAGTTAGATATTAAAGTTAAAGTTAAGGCAGCCTAAAGTTAAAAGTTAACTTTAGCCTATAGCTTAATAGATNGATATTAAAGTTAAAGTTAAGGCAGCCTAAAGTTAAAAGTTAACTTTAGCCTATAGCTTAATAGATTTAAGGTATATAACTTATTATATGCCTCTCCTTTAAAGACCTACTATACTATAACTCTTATAATATAATATAATAGTAAAACTATATTATTAACTAAGGCTTAAAATAGTATAGTTAGCTTTATTAAAAAGTATTTTTAAAAGATTTTTAATTATTTCTATTTATATAGTAAACTTTAAAATATAGTATATTTTATAGTATAAATAGACTTTAAGGTTTATAGCTATATAGGATTTTTATATAAATTAAAGAAATTTAATATAGNAGTATATTTTATAGTATAAATAGACTTTAAGGTTTATAGCTATATAGGATTTTTATATAAATTAAAGAAATTTAATATAGCTTATTTTAAAGCTTATCTATATCCTATTAGAATATTAGCTATTTTAAGCTTAATTTCAATTTATAAGGACTTTTTAAAAAAATAGCTTTTAAGGTGAAAAGTCTACTAGCTAACTTACTTAAGTAGCTAACTTACTTATAGAATATATTATTAAAAATTAAAAGGCAATAAGGACTAATTAATTAATTAATTATATATTTATTAACCTTAATTAATAATATAGTTTAACTATTATATTATATTATAAGAGTTATAATATAGTAGGTCTCTAAAGGAGGGATATATAATTTATTATATACTTTAAATCTATTAAGGCTATAGGCTAAAGTTAACTTTTAACTTTAAGCTACTTTAACTTTAACTTTAATATCTAACTTATAGAATATAAATACCTTTTAATTTTAACTTAAAGGCCTTAATAAAGGTATTACCTTTCTTTAAAATTAACTCCTTTTATAGCCTTTTTTTATTACTTTATAAGGTGCTATAAGCCTTTAAAGAATCTAAAATAAATTAATCTTCTTAAAGTCTTTAGCTTTATCTTTTAGCTACTTAAGCCTTTAATTATTATATTAAATAATAGCCTCTTTAACCTATAAGTGGCTTAATTACTAACTTATATAAATAATAGTAGTATTAAGGTATATTTTATTAATTAATAATTATAAAAGGTATTAGCTATATAGACTAAAGGAGATTAAATATAATTAATTAATTAACTTAATTTAATATTATTAATAGATTACTTTTACTATTTTAATTAATTAATTAATTAATAAATAGGTAATTATTTCCTTTAGCTATATTATTATCTTTATAAGAAAGAGAAGTAAGTTTAACTTTAAACCTTAATAACTTAATAATAAAGAGAATAATTTAAAAGGTTTAAAAAGGTTATAAGGCTNAAGAAAGAGAAGTAAGTTTAACTTTAAACCTTAATAACTTAATAATAAAGAGAATAATTTAAAAGGTTTAAAAAGGTTATAAGGCTTTATATTATAACCCTTACAGTTATATTATATGCACCCTATACTTTTATCTAATTAACTATAAGCTTACCCTTAGTAGTATAAGCCCTATAAAAGCTTACTTATATAAATATAAGACTTACCCTATAGCTTACCCGGCTTATTATAAGCTTTCTTTAAAAGCTTACCCTAATATAAGTAAACCCCTATATATATATATACTTATTTAGCATTAAATAGAACTTAGCTTACTAGCTATTAATAAGACTTTTTTACCTAAATATACTTAACTTACTCTATTTACTATTAAGAAATATAATACTTTATAATACTTAGTATTACGCCTTATAACTCTATTAATATAAACTTAAAACGGTCTAATTTATTACCTTAAGAACCCTAACCGTTATATATTAATAGCTTTTATTTAGACTATATTATATAAACGCTAAGTAATACCTATATAATAGCACCTTTTACCTTAGTTTAACCTGCTATTACTCCTTATAGATAGTAATACCTTTAGGCTATACCTAAAAGCTAACCTACTTTTTAATAGGAATTTAAAATCCCTATAGATATAGGTAATAAAGAAGAAGAGGATATTATATTAGCTTACTTAAGTACTTATAAAGATAAAGTTAAGAAATTTAAATAAAAAATATAAAAATTAAATAAATAATATAATAACCTCCTTAATATAGCTAAATTTAACTTTAAGGTAATTAAAATTAAAATTAAAAAATTAAAGGAAAAAATAATTAACCTTATTGGTATTATTAAAAACTTTAGCTAAAAGGCAGAAAAAAGTTAAAGATTCTATAAGGAATATATTTAATATATTATATCCCTTATTGCATTTAAAAAAGACTTTAAAGAAATCTTTTAACCTTATTAGCCTAACCTATATAGCGGTAAACCTAAGAAACTTTAAGGATTCCTTATTAACCTTTATAGCTATTAGATATATTATCCTATTTAGTTTAATATTAATAAACTAAAAGTCTAATATACTATAAGCTTTCTTAAAGATAAGGCATAAAGACTTATAAAACCTATTATTTATAACTTTATTAATAACCCTTATTATATAAGGAAGGATATAACTAATTATATCTATAAGAAGTATAAATACTTTAAAAAAGAACNCTTTATAGCTATTAGATATATTATCCTATTTAGTTTAATATTAATAAACTAAAAGTCTAATATACTATAAGCTTTCTTAAAGATAAGGCATAAAGACTTATAAAACCTATTATTTATAACTTTATTAATAACCCTTATTATATAAGGAAGGATATAACTAATTATATCTATAAGAAGTATAAATACTTTAAAAAAGAACTTACCTATATATTTAGAATTATAGATAAAAAATAAGAAGCTAAAATAAAGATCTAATAATTTACTTAAAAAGGGTTAACTATAGCCTACCTTATAGAATACCGATTTTAAGTAGCTAAACTTAATTAGAATAAAGTAGCTTATATAGCCTAAGTTTACTTAGGCCTAAAAGCTAAAATTAAGGATATAATAGTATATATTTAAAATAAACTTAAAAACTTAAATAAATTAGTAACTATTATAGTAAAAATTAATAATTAGTAATTTAAATAAAGAAAAAAGAAATAAGCTAATAAGTATAATAGCTATTATAATCCTAATTAAAATAAGAACTATTAAGGTAGAAATTATAATAATATAAACTAAAGAAAACCTTAATAAACCGATACTTCTTATAGAACTTAAGTAAGACCTATAACTATTAGAGCCACTTAATTTAATAAATCTAAACTTATATATTAAAACTATAGTAAGAAGGGTTATAAGGAACTTAAATGCTATAACCCTATAAAAACTAATTAGAAATATAAATTAATACTAAAAGGTAAAAAAGCCTAATAAATTAACTTATAGAAAGAAGAATTATAAATAGTAATATAATTAATATAAAGAGTTATTATAATTAGATTTAAATATAATATATAACCTATTAATATAATTACCTATACTATATAATATTAAAACTAAATAAAATAAGAATAATAAACCTAAATAAAGTAATATAAAAATTATAATAAAGAATAATAAGTACTATTAAAGTAATATAAAAATAAAAAAAGAGAAGAATATAAAAGATATACTATAGAGAAAAAGAAAGCCTATAACTAATTATTAAAAAATTAAAAAAAGAAGAATACTTAAGTATAAATATATTAAGCAGTAGAAAAGCTTAAGAAATAATAATAATAATAGGAATAATAACCTATATTAAAAATAATAAATAAACCTAAATAATAGAGGATTATTATTATATATAAGGGAAAAAAGATTACCTCTAATTAGGATAAAGTGCTTACTCTTAATAAAGCTATTAATAATATCCTTATATAAATAATACAGTTAAGACCTAATTAATACTATAGAGATCCTAATTATCTTATAAGCTATAGATTAGCAGTAGTATTAAAAATAATAAAAATTAAAGAAGAAAACTATTATAAGAAAAAGCTATATAAGGAAGACCTATAGATTAGGGATTTTAGTAAATAATATAATAAATAGAACCTAAAGGAATAAATAGATAAGGCTAAATAATATATTATATAAGTATAAGAATAAGCCGAAATGGCATAAGATAATAATATCTATATATAAGCCACTATATTTAATAAACTATATAGCCTATAATTACGCTATTTATAAGTAAGATAAAATAGTAAATAACTATTTTCCTTACCCTATTTAAGAATATTAATTTTAGAAACCCTACCTTATTATTAAAATAATAGGTTATTACCAATATAAAAGATATTTAGATAATAAGATAATATATTTTAAGGCTAACTTAAAAAAATAAGAAAATACCTTAAGATATTTAGAAAATAGGAAAACTATTAACTAATAGAGGAAATATACCGATTAGCTAATAGAAGAATTATTAGACCCTAAAGTAAGAAATAGGGATAATAAATGCCTTATATAATAATAGCAATAATATAACCTTAATTAAATTAGTATATTAAACCTAAAAACGCTAAAAGATTAAAAAGAACTAAAAGAAGATAAATTAGAATAATAATATAGCCTTATCTATAATAGAGAATATTTAAATAACCTTAACTATAAAGACTTTAACTATAAATTAAAGTATTCTTTAGTAATATAATAAAAGTATAAAAATACTATTACTTATTATAGATATATAGAGATATATAAGAAATATCCTAATAAAAGTAAATAACTTTAATAATAATAGAGATAAGATATATATAGCAACCTTAATAGAGGAGCTATATTTAAACCTTAAACTTTAAGGCAATATAAACTATAAAGTATACTAAAAGAAAAAGCCTAAAATAAGGTATAATATAAACTTAAAGAATAATATAAATGCCTTAATAACTTAAACTATATTAAAAGTAACTGCAATTTAGAATATCTATATCTATTAAGAAATAATAAAAGCTTACTATATTGTTAAAGCTATAGCTAAATAGAGCTATAAAAGGATATTAAGAAGGGTCCTTAAGAGCTTTAAGGGTAATTAAAAAGAATAATCTATTAAACTGCCTAAAATTAAAAATATAAATTAAGGGAATATAGCTAACCGCTTTAATAGATAGTAAAGTTATTATTAATATAATTAACCTTTATATAGTTAATAAGTTAAAGCTATTATAAAAAGATAAGATTTAGCCTTATCTATTAAGAAACTTAAAAGGAGAACTATTTAAATATAGAAATAGAGTTATTACTTAAGAGATTAATTACTTAAAGATATTTCTTAATACCTATAGATAGAATATTAACTTTAATATTATCCCTATATTAAGATTTAACTTAATATTAAGATATTTATAGCTATAATATTATAACCTATATTTTAATTAAGTAATTAGCTAAATTAATAGTATTATTAAATATTTAAATAAAAAGATAATTAATTTAAAAAATAATAAATAGAGATCTTAAACTTTAATTAATATAATTAGTAAAGTTAGGCATAAAGATATAATAGATACCTATTTACCTTTAAATAGAATATAATATAAATATAAAAAAGGTAAATTATAATAAATAGTAAGAATAGTTATAATATTTAGTAAATAACTATATAACCTAAAAAGGAACCTATAANTTAATTTAAAAAATAATAAATAGAGATCTTAAACTTTAATTAATATAATTAGTAAAGTTAGGCATAAAGATATAATAGATACCTATTTACCTTTAAATAGAATATAATATAAATATAAAAAAGGTAAATTATAATAAATAGTAAGAATAGTTATAATATTTAGTAAATAACTATATAACCTAAAAAGGAACCTATAAGTATAGCTAAAACTATTAGGAAATAATAATAAGCTTAAGAATATACTATTAAAGTATTATATCTATAATAAATTATTTAAAAAAGAATTTAAAACTAAAGTATTATAATATAGCCGCTAGGACTATAAGATTATACTTAAATTAAATAATTTACCTTTTTAGAAAATCTATAACCTTAATAAGATAGAACTTATTACTCTTAAGGAATACCTAAAAGAAGAACTATAAAAAGGTAATATATAAGAATTAATATCTTTAGTAGGATTTCCTATTATATTTATACCTAAGAAAAATAGAAAACTATAACTTATTATAGATTACTAATAGTTAAATGCCTTAATAGTTAAGGATTAAACCTTATTTCTACTTATTATAGAACTTAAAGACTATCTATAAGGAAAATAAGTTTTTATTACTTTAGACTTTAAAGGAGCCTATAACTTTATTTATATTAAAGAAGGCAATAAATAGAAAACTGCCTTTAGAATTAAATTTAAACTTTTTAAATATTTAGTTATACCTTTTAGCCTTATAAATATATTAGCTACCTTTTAAAGGATAATTAATAATATCTTATAATAATACCTTAATATATTTATAGTATACTACTTTAATAATATCTTAATCTTCTTAAATAATAAAGAAGACTATAAGGAATATATCTATAAGGTCCTTAAAGTACTATAGGATATAAACCTATTAGTAGAATTAAAAAAGAGTTATTTTTATATTAAAGAAGTTAACTTTTTAGGATATACTATCTTATTAAGAGAAATCTAAATAGACCGTAAGAAAATATCGGCAGTATAAAATTAGCTAATACCTATTATAATTAAAGAAATATAAAGCTTTTTAGGATTTACTAATTATTACTGCCAATTTATTAAGGACTTTAGTAAAATAGTAATCCCTTTTATAAAATTTACTAAAAAGGATTATAAGTTCTTATAGTATAGTAAGATATAATAAGCATTTAAATAACTATAAAATACTATATTTAGTAAATTAGTATTAATTATATTTAATTTAATAAAAGAAATTAAATTAAAAATTAATTTTTTAAATTTTACCTTAAGAGGGTAAATCGGTTAAAGAGATATAAAAGGATACCTATACCCTATTGCCTTCTATTTATATAAGCTATATAGAGTAAAACTTAACTACCTTATTTATAATAAAGAATTCCTTATTATTATTAATTGCTTTAAGGAATTTAAATACTACCTTATAGGAAGTCTCTATTAAATTAAAGTCTATATTAATTATTAGAATATTATATATTTTACTATAATATAAGAATTAAATAGATAATAATTATATTATATTAAATACTTATATAAATTTAATTTTATAATTATATATTATAAAGGATTTAATAATAGATATATAAATGCTATTAGCTAAAGACTAAATTATAATATTAAAATTACTATTAAAGCTAAAAAAAAGCTTTTAAAAGTTAATAATAAAAGGGAATACCAATTTACCTAATTAATAAGAATAATTGCCACTATTAAGAAAAGTAATAAATAACTAAAGCTACTAATAGAGTTAACCTATAAATAGAAATTTAGGTTTAATTAAGCTATAATAAAATAAGAATATATAAATAAAGTAAGAAACCTAAGAGGAGTTAAATAGTTTAAAGTACCTATAGTATATAGACTACTATATATCCCTAATAAAATCCTAAATAAATATATTAAATACCTATATTAAATAGTTAAATATAGAGATAAACTAAATAACACTTAATTTTAAATATATATCTTTTTAAATTATAATAGAGGACTAAATAGAATAAAAAATAATTAGCTTAATTGCCTAATTTATAAAGATAATGCCTATATTAATTGCTAAAACTATAAACTAAATAGAATCACTTATATAACTATAATATAATAGGTATTAAATAAATATAAAATGGAATTAATATAGGATATATATAAATACCCCCTATATAGCCACTAAGGTATTATTAAAATAATAAAAAGACTAAAAGGAAAATATAAAATAAACTAAATAAAGAAAATAGTATAATAAGTTATTAAATAATATAATATCTATATATAAATAAAGTTATAATAATATAATCCATATAGTATACTATAAGTACTATTAGTTATATAATAACCTTAGGACTTAATTATAATAGACTTTATTATTAAATTACCTATCTTAAAAGAACCTTTAATTGGTATCTTCTATAATAGTATTATAGTTATTATAGATTAACTTATAAAATTCTCCTATTATTTACCCTATAGAGAATTAATAGATATAAAAGAACTTATTTATATCTTCTATCGATATATTATTAGTATATATAGACTACTATTAGAAATACTATTAAATAGAGGATTAATATTTGCCGCTAAGTTTTAATAGGTATTTACCTTTTATATAGGACTAAATTACTGCCTTTTAATAGCTTTTAGACTATAAATAAATAGATAGATAGAATAAATAAATTAAATATTAAAATAATACTTATAATACTATATTAACTATAAATAAAATAATTAGGTTAAAAAGCTATCTATTATATAATTAGCCTATAATACTGCCTATAATAAAAGTATAAAGTTAATATTAATTTATACTAATTTTAAATTTATCTTAAATATATACTATAATATATAAAAAGCGAAAATAATTAACCTTACTGTAATTATTAAAGTAGAAGATTTTAAGAATCTATATAAAGAAATAAAAATAGAATTAGAATTTATTAAAAAAAGAATAGAAAAATACTATAACCTTAAGAAGCTAAAAGGACCTACCTTTAAGGAGGGAGATATAGTCTATTTATTAATAAAAAATATCTTAATAAAATAACTAAATTATAAACTTAATTATAAGTATATTAGACTATATAAAATTAAAAAATAAATATTAATAAATAATTATAAATTAAACTTACTTTTAATAGTTAAGATTTACTTAATCTTTTATATTTCCTTATTTAAATTAGCAGCTAATATTATATAAGTTAAAATCGGCAATAAACCTAAAGAAATTAAAGGACTAAAGATCTATAAAGCAGCAGATATTAGGGATATATAGAAAATTAATAGATAAATAATATATTTAGTAAAATAGAAAAACTACTTAAAAAATAAAAATATATAGGAACTATTAAAATACCTTATTAGCACTTAATAACTCCTAATAAAGTTCTATTAATATTAAAAGAAAAATTAAAGAAATTAAAATCTAATATATTTAAATATATTAATATATTAATATCCTTTACTGCTAATTGCTTTTAAATAGATTTAGCCTTTTTTATTTCCTTTAATTCTTTTAAGGAATTTAGACCTTATTAAATTATTTTAATGCTATAAGTAATTAACTCTTTTTTTTATTTTTAATAAGACTTAAGCTAAAAAAGAGACTTATTTAACTTTTATTATACTATTTAAAGAGCCTCCTAATAAGAAGATAATAACTCTTTAGTAGTAGCCTTATGCTCTTTAAGACGCTTTACTTTATTAATAATTTAAGTAATTACTTATTAGCTCTTAGAAAACTAACTATTAGAAATAAGAACTTATAGGAATTTAAAGGTATACCTATTATATTATAAAGACAACTAAAAGAGATATATAAACTATATTTCCTTTTTTTAATAATTATTTTATATACTACCTTATGCTTTATATATTAAGAATAAGGTATAACTTTAATATTAAATTATATAATACCTTTAGCAGTTTTATAATATTTTTCTATAGAAGTTAAAAGGATATTATTAAAAGAATCTACCTTTTATTTAATAGAATACTTTAATATAGTAATAGATATAGGTTTAAGTTAGACTTAATAGGAATATATTATTAGATAAACTGGTTATATAGGTCTTAAGGATAAGACCTAATAGAGGGGAGAGATTATATTATAACCCTTACGGTTATATTATATATGCCCTATATTTTTATTTAATTAACTATAAGCTTACCTTTAGTAATATAAGCCTTATAAAAGCTTACTTATATAAATATAAAATTTACCTTATAGCTTATCTAGCTTATTATAAGCTTTCTTTAAAAGCTTACCTTAATATAAGTAAACCCTTATATATATATATATTTATTTAGTATTAAATAGAATTTAGCTTATTAGCTATTAATAAGACTTCTTTACTTAAATATATTTAACCCGCTTTATTTACTATTAAGAAATATAATACTTTATAACGCTTAGTATTATGCCTTATAACTCTACTAATATAAACCTAGAACGGTTTAATTTATTACCTTAAGAACCCTAACTATTACACTTTAAAATTAATTAAAACCTTATATTAATAAGAATATAAAATCTTACTANATAATACTTTATAACGCTTAGTATTATGCCTTATAACTCTACTAATATAAACCTAGAACGGTTTAATTTATTACCTTAAGAACCCTAACTATTACACTTTAAAATTAATTAAAACCTTATATTAATAAGAATATAAAATCTTACTATAATAACTATAATAATACTATTTCTTCCTTTTATATTTAATAACTTAAATTAACTTAAAAGTAAAGTTAATAATTAAAATAAATAAGTTATCCTATATTTAATATATAATATATTAAGCTAACTTAAACTATAGCTAAAATATTAATAATAACTTTCTATTAAGACTTATAATTAGCTAACTTAAGTAATATAATTAAGGTATATTAAAATAGATTTTTAAATAACTTATAGTTAGGCCTCTATTTAACTTTAAGGGTAAATTAATATTTTATTTATAAGTTAAAATAATTAATATTTAATTAAAAGGAGCTAAATTAAATTTATAGAGGTTTAATAATTAATACTAATAAAACTAATATAGTATTAGCTATATTTAGCTATAAGGTCTTATATATTTCTAATTATTATCCTATAGATATTATATATATTTTATAGGTTTAATAGGAAAAGTAGCTACTTAAGGAACTTTATATTAAATTAGAGAGCCTACTTAAAGTAGAAAAGACTACTTTCCTTAAGGGAATATATAGTATATATATAAGATAGTTTAATAAGAAGTTAAAAAGATAGCCTTCTATAAAGTTAATAATTAATTAACTAAAGTTATATAATAAGCTCTTTAATATATATAGTATTTATATAAATAGCTATATATTAATATTTTAATAGGGGAAATAAGTAATTATAAGGGTTAATTATTAAGTATATTAATTAAGATAATTAATATAAATTAATTAAGGGATAAAGGAGGAAGAATTAGCTATTATATATATAATAGCTATAAGTTATATTTATATTTATTTTAATTAAAGTTTAATTATTATATATAGCTTCTATTAAGTTAATAAGTTAAAAGTTTTACTTTACTAAAGAGTAAAAGTTATTATTAATATTATTAAGAAGATTAAAAGGCTTAGGTATTTATTAAAAGTTTATAAAAAATAAAAAATAAAAAGAAAATTAGAAAAATACTTATTAAAATACTTTAATTAATTAAGCCTTATTTAATTATTAATCTATTTATTTTTATTTAATATAATAGCTTAATTAGCTAAAAAGTTACTTTTTTTATATTTAATATAAAGGTATTTTTTACCTTTTATTATAATAAATAATAAGATTAATTAACTTTTCATATTAATTACCTTAATTATAATAATTTATTTTTAACTTTTAAGTTAAATTACTTTTAGCCTTTTAAACCTTTTTATATTTATAATAACTTTATAAGTTAATATTATACCTATTATAAAGTTAGTCTTAACTAACTGTAATTAATTATAAGGATTACTATTAAAATAATTAAGCTAGTCGGTTTAAATTAATTAAGAGATAAAAGAGGAAAAATCAGCTATTATATATATAGCAGCTATAAGTTATATTTATATTTATTTTAATTAGAGTTTAATTACTATATATAGCTTCTATTAAGTTAATAAGTTAAGAGTTTTAACCTNGCTATAAGTTATATTTATATTTATTTTAATTAGAGTTTAATTACTATATATAGCTTCTATTAAGTTAATAAGTTAAGAGTTTTAACCTACTAAAGAGTTAAAATTATTATTAATATTATTAAAAAGATTAAAAGACTTAAGCACCTATTAAAAGTCTATAAAATAAATAAAGCCAGTTTTATTAAAGTTTAAAATATTATTTTATTAAATATTATATTTTATAATTTTATTCTCTATAAGTTAAAATTAATTATAAATAGTTATTAAGTCTTTATATATTACTTTTTAATAGTTATATTTTTATTAATAATATAATTTAAGCTTTAATTATTAATTAATAAAATTATTTATTTAATTCTTATTAATAGGTTATTTATTATAATTAATAAGTAATTAATTTATAATATCTTTAATAATAATAAGGTAATAAGGAAATCCTTATATATTTTATTTAAAAATATATTAAAAGATAGCCTATTTTTTTAAGCTTAATAGATTTTATAATTTTAATATAATATTATATTATACTTATTTATTTTTCTTTTAATTACTTAAAGTATTATAATTAATATTATATATTTTAACAATATATTATATATTTAATTTAAGGTTATTTTAAAGGGCTTAAAGAGCTATAATAACTTAAGCTTCTTTTAAAGGCTATAGTATTTATAGTAATTAAAATTTAATTAATTTAATAATATTAATATAAAGTAAGGGATTTATAGCTAACTTATTTAGGTGGCTAATATACTTATAGAGTATATTCCTAATATGTAATATAATAGAGAAGGTATTAATCTTATATTACCTTTCTACCCTCTATATATCTCTAAAGCTTTAGTTTTCTCTGGGGAGGGGTCCTCTGCTATAATTTGTGGCTGTAATTCCAGACCGGCCATCGGTCTGTTTTCGCCTAAGTCCACATCCTTTTTGGCTTTGTTCTTGCTCCAATCCGCGGTAGACATTGCAAAATTGCTTGACTGCGGATCAAACAGGGTCGTTAGTACACGACCAAGCGACGTCTGATTTACTCGGTAACGAATCATCTCAATGTTTGACCGTCCAGTCAAGAGCGACAAAGCCGCCACGGCTGCGATGAGTGCCATACACGCGAGGAGTAGGAATGCGGGTATGCCGTATCGCCATCGGTACCGGATTCTGTGCACCAGTGGAACGACAGACACGTCCGCTGCGTGTTCCGGCTGTGCATTCCTTGCCCCCAGCACGCCTTTTGTTCCAACCACGGCCGACGCGACAAAGTCAGTCCAGAGCAGTTTTAGAATAGTCGAGGCAGAGTCTGCGGACCTCGACAAATCCCGCCACTTCAGCCACAGACTCATACTTGTCTTTCCAACAACGTCGTTGGGAGACAGGCTATTGGATACCGAAGAGAAAATGGTTATAAAAGCACCGATGGGGGCAATCGAAGCCGGCAGATTTTTGTGCACAAATCCGGGGTCAAGCTCCCATCGTACTTGGCTTGAAGAGCCTGATCCGAGAAGATAAAGCGATTTGGCACGGACTGTTGAGATGTTTTGGAACTTGTCGTATGCAGGATCAACGATGCCCCAAATGGGTTGGAACACTTCGAGTTCAAGCGGAGAATCCTCGACGCCCCATAGTGGCATGTCATCCTCCGAAGCGTACTCCTTTTCTTTGATCTCCTTGACCACAAGGTTGTGAGACCTCGCATCTGTGCCGTTGTAGAAGAACGTGACGCTTTTGACGGTGGCCTTCACAGCTGAAGCACAGGCATACAACGAGGACGACCATTTACTTTTGTCGTCAAAAACGTTCTCCGGACCACCGTCAACTCTTTGCGGGGTGCCTCTAATGAGGTTACATATGACGAAGGTGTGGTTTAGTTTGGCCGACGCATCAGGTTGAGTTCCCTGGCATAGATCTCCTGGAAGCTGTTAGCGATGCCTGCTAGGCGGATACATAATACTTACTAATTCCAGTAAAGTGATCTTTAGTAATATTCCATGGATTTCCGTATAGACTATCGGCGTTGCTAGTTGCACTCGTTGCAAGATGGTCGCCAAAGTTGTTCGTGAGACCAAGTGTTAGGTACGTGGCGTCATTATCCAGCGTCAGCATCTTGAACTCTTTTCCAATTTTCGAGTTGATATATTCGAAAGGCTCAACATCCTTATCTTGATCTCCGGCATTTGAGATATTCATGAACATCATGGAGAAAGCATTAGTAGCCCATGCAGCCTGGTACGCTCTCGTTTTCAGGTCGGGCTGGTTGACCCCGTTGCGCTGATCATCCAACGGAGCAGTCGTATTGATGTTGACAAAGCCGCCCCTGTCGGTAAGGCGAAGTTTAGAAACCGAGACACCAGCATCCGTTTGAGAGCCCGTTGTTATCTCAAAGTCGAATGTCGTGTTTGTGTCGACACACTCGACGTCGGGTTCCCAGAATAAGAGATCTTCTGTCCACGTAACCCCGAGAGGGTAGCCAGATGGAATAGTGTGATTCCGGAAGCCAATTTTGCCCTCCTTTGCATCAACAACTAACCCTTCAACGGCGCGCGCATCATTCAGGAGCGAAATGGTTTCAAGACGCCGGTAAATTCCGGAAGCGATTGGCGTACCGTTGTTCAGCTGGCGGTCGTACTGCGTCGTTGTCTGACGCCACTCGATGTCGAAGTAGTTGGAGATCGTGGTCCTCTCGTACCGAGTGCCGCTGGTGTAGATCTCGCGCAGAATATCAGGCACGGCTGGATCTATGGTCCCGAGCAAGCTACAATTGCTGGACAAACCATCTGTTTCAATGACAGTAACGTCTGAGGTGTATGGGCATGGAACATAGCATCCGTCGAGGCTGCATACTCGGGTGAAGGGTTTATCATCGCGTGTTGTCATGCTAGTATAGAAAGTGCTTAAGTCCCGCATGTATTCAAAGTCCGCTTTGACAGCTTTGGACCTTAATTCGTTAGACTCATAGAGACCAAGAGGTGTTACTACTCCGACTATAGCAATCAGGAAGCTGAGAAGTGGTAGTAGTAGCGAGATTAATACGACGGGCTTGCGAACTCCGTGGTCTTTCATTGCATCAGACCGAAGGACAAGTGGCCAGTAAGAGCTTTGAAGATGTTTTGCTGCAACGGTCCTTGGTTGAGACAATGTCAGCACGAGATACCAAGGAGCGAGAAAGCCGGTCCATAATTTACCATGTAGCTGCCGTTTCGCGATCGCGAAGCTGTCCGGCAAGAATAAAGGTTCCAATTGTCGGACACCAAGCGCGAGCTAGATAGACGCCTCATTAGCCCAGTTCCATGAGAATAAACCGGAGGATTACTTACCAATTACGATGCCAAAGGCGATAATGGCCGCAACTTGCCCAATTGTGAGGTCTACCATCCTGAAAGATGATTGTTGAGAACCGATGAAATCGACTAAGAGGAATTCACCAGCTTTTCTGTCTCTGCCTCGGCCTACCAGAGACAAATAGCAGTGGTTCCTGATCATCGCTGCCAAGGTCTGTGGCCCACTTGGATTGTTAAGCTTACTGCTAGCTTGATGTGTTAATGTCGGCAGACCTTCCTATTACCGTAATAACTCTGTAGGTCAGGCAGACAAAGGCGGAAAGTCGTCAAAACAACGTCAGACGGCGCAATTATTGCCCCGGCCTAGAGTAGAAGCGGAACAAGGGCTTCTAAAACAGGCAAGACCCTGAGGATCTGCGACCAGATGATGCTGCTTTAATGAGACATTGTGCGAGCTTTGTGAAGCCGTGAGAGATCAAAGTCTTCTCTTCACTTCGATGAGAACATCTGGGGAAAAAAGCATCCAAACATGAGCGTAGCGCTGGCTTTGTACGCTCGGGCATCCGCAACCTCGAGCCTGACTCCCTACGAGTACTGCTCTGGGAAAGACTCTATTTGCGGTGCATTCAACGACATAGATCGCGACTGTGACGACGAGAACGGCGCTGATTACTACGAATGCATTTGCACTTCCGGATGGGTTCCGACGAGCAGAGCGTAAGTTGCTGTTGCCGATCCAAGGAGAAGTGCTCACATTCCTTCCTCCAGGTGTCGCTATTGCATGTACGCCTTGGGCCTCACGGAGGTAGTAGCCGATTCCAGGAACTTTACCGAAATATGCAGCAACGAGGGCTTCACTATTGCACCAATTCCGTCAAGCGTTATCTCTGAGCAAAAGGAGCGGAACAAGACTATCGAGGTGCCTAAGCCGGCGCCAAAGACGGCTTCATCCTCGACACTCACGTTCAACATGCCTCGCAAGACCGGATATCATGAGCCCGAAACATTGATCTTTTACGGAACACCAACTGCTTCGCTCCCGGATATAAACCCGACAGAATCGAATGACGGAGTCAGGTATCAATTCAGTCTGAGAAAGATTTTGGTTTTCAGCATGGCATTTAGTCTGGGCGTTGCTGCATATGTATAGGGATCTGGTGGATAGATTATTTGAGGGAGCTGGCTGTGGCCTGTATTTAATGAGTCAACTCTGAGATGAATATCAGAGCAGTATACTACAAAACGCTTTACACCAACCCTGAGATGGCAACAAACTCCCGTTGGGCCGTGCTTTATCGCGCTGCGAGATAATTCATAACCAGTTAGCTGAGTTTATTATAGTTTTGTGCTCTTGCTAGGTAAATACAAGCCTGTAAAGCGTAACGTAATCCATAAGCGAGCGCCGCACTTTCCAGCACTGCTCAGCAATTATCCTTAATTACACCGCTATTACACTAATAATCAACAACAATTATATCGGAAATAGATGAAGCCGATGATTCTGCAGTCTCTGGGCAAGTTCGCGCATTATATTATGCCTAGCTTTACTGCAAGTGCCACAGTGCCGCGACATTGAAGGGGCACTTCCCGCATAACTACCATTCTGTTGCCTTTCCTGGGGTGTTTTCTTATCTGCAGCCTTTTTAGCCAGTAAATCCTATGCATTTTATATAGTAAGTGATCCTCCTAGCCTTATATATATTCTTTTAGCTCTCTGGTATTTACTAAGAGCTTTATTAGCCTAAGAACTATTAAATAGTAATTAAACTATAATTAGCTAATACCTTAAATTATCTTACTTAAATTTTAAACTTAAATTAAATAAACTTAAAGATATAAGTATAAAATAAATAAAATACAATAATAAAAAAAGTTCTTAAATAATATAATATTTATATATAAATAAAATTATAATAATATAAGCTATATAGTATATTATAAGTATTACTAATTATATAATAACCTTTAGACTTAATTATAATAGACTTTATTATTAAATTACCTCTTTTAAAAGAACCTTTAATTAATATCTATTATAATAATATTAAAATTATTATTAATTAACTTATAAAACTTTCTTATTATTTATATTATAAAGAAATAATAAATATAAAAGAAACTACTTTTATCTTTTATTTATATATTATTAATATTTATAAATTAGTATTATTATAACCCCAGCAGTTATATTATATATATTCTATAAAAAACTTATATAAGCCGGTTCCACTTTAATATAAACTTACCTACTAAAAAGTAAACTTATTATTAAGTTTACTCTTTAAGCTAAGAAGGACTAATACTTATAAGACTAATATCGCTTTAGGACCGTATCGCTCTAGGAATAATAATAACCTTATATCTTATTGCTCCTATATATTAACTACCAGTATATATATATTTATTTAATATTAAATAGAATTTAGCTTACTAGCTATTAATAAGACTTCTTTACCTAAATATACCTAATCCGCTTTATTTACTATTAAGTAATATAACACTTTATAATACTTAATATTATACCTTATAGTTTTACTAATATAAACTTAAAATAGTTTAATTTATTACCTTAAGAACCCTAACTATTATAAGTATTAAAAATCGTATTAAATAGAGGGTTATTATTTACTATTAAATTTTAATAAGCCTTTATATTATATATAAAATTAAATTACTAATTATTAATAGTATTTAAACTATAAAGAGATAAATAAATTAAGTATATAAATTAAATATTAAAATAATAGTTATAGTACTATAGTAATTATAAATAGAATAATTAAATAAAAAAGCTATTTATTATATATTAGCTTATAATACTACCTATAATAAGAAAATAAAATTTATATTAACTTATATTAATTGTAAATTTATATTAAATATATATAATAATATATATAAAATAAAAATAATTAACCCTATTATAATTATTAAAGTAAAGGACTTTAAAAGTCTATATGAAAAAAATACAATTATAATTTATTAAAAGAAAATAAAAAACTATTATAAGATTAAAAGGTTAAAAGGATTTACCTTTAAAGAAGAAGATATAATTTACTTATTAATAAAATTCTTTTTAATAAAATAATTAACTTATAAATTTAATTATAAATATATTAACTTATATAAAATTAAAAAAGTTTACTTTTATAAAGTTAATAATTAATTAATTAAAGTTATATAATAAGCTTTTTAATATATATAATATATATATAATTAGCTATATATTAATACTATTTTAATAGGGGCTATTATACTTATAATATATATAATATAAAAAGGGCTAAATTAAAAAAGAATATATCTATTAATTAAAATATATAAGAACTCTATAAATATTTTTCTTAATATTAATAAAATATACTTAAAAATAAAGCTATTAATAAATAATTCCTAAGAGTAATATATTACAACCTAAATTAACCTTTTTATATATCTCTATAATTTCCTTATATTACTACTAATTATAGCACTATCCTAGGCCTTAAGACCTATATAATTAGTATTAAATGCCCTATAAGAATGCCTTAATTTAGATAACTTATACTCTACTAAAGATATATATTATAAGCCGCCTATAGAAAAGCCTATATTAGACTTATAATATCGACTTATAACTTATAATAAGCCGGCTTATAATTATAAGCCTAATATAAGTATATAGAATATATTTATTTAGTATTAAATAGAACCTTTTAGCTTAATAGCTATTAATAAGACCTTTTTACCTAAATATACCTAATTTACTCTATTTACTATTAAGTAATATAATACCTTATATTACTTATTACTAATGCCTTATATCTCTATAAATATAAATTAATATAGATTAATTTACTTATTTAGAAACCTAACTGTTATATAATATAATTAAATATAAATAAAATACTATAAGGAAAAATAGGGTTTTAATTATAGGTTTAAATATACTATTTATATAAAAGAATTAAAACTTTAAAATTAAAGCTTAAATTTAATATTAAAAAAGGAAACTTAAAAAAGAAATATTAAAATAGTAAATAAAGCTTATCTTAAGTATTTATACTTTATAATTATATAATAAAAATTAAAAATTAAAATTAAAAAGGAATCTTTAAAATTAATAAATAATAATAAAGTATAAGAAAGGTATAATAAAAAAGTAATAGTTTAAAATATTAAGATATTTTTAATTTAAAGGGGAATATTAAACTAACCTTAATAGGGTATTATAATTATTTAAGCTTTAAATTAAAATTAAATAAGGTTACCTAATAAAATAAGCCTTAAATAGAAATAGTATAAAAGGCACCCTTAAAAAAGGGGTTATAAATAAGTCAGAAGATAGAGAGAATAAATAAATAAGCACCCTTTAGTTCAATAAGTATTACCCTTTATAATAATATATAATAGACCTCAATTCCCCACTAAGACCCCTATTATATAAAGTACCTACCTTAAAGTTAGGTATATAAAATAATATTTAGTAGTAAAGCTACTTACAACTTATTAGTGTCACCTAAGGACTCTGCGGCTAATGAGATTAGTAATAACTGGAATCTTAGTGGCTGGAGAGCCATAGAAGCAAACGCTCGACCCCGGTCCCCGGCTCTGTCCCGCTTCTATGCGCGCACAGTGCAGAATCCCCGCGGGGATGCAGACAGGACAGATCGGCCATCCACCATCCAGACTCACGGACTCGAATTATCGTCGGCTGCTTCAAGTGGATGCTGCGATATCCAGTCGAGCTTTCGCAAAGAGACCCACGGCTAGTTTACACCCCGCTTCGGGACTCCTCACACGTCTTCAGCCCTTCGCAATGGGACTCTTCGCTAGCGTGACTGAGCACCGAGAGCTGCTGGTTTGTGCTCTTCTAGGCCTGTTCGTCATCAAGAAGCTGGTCGTCTATTCCAAGCTTCGTCAGTTTGGTGGCCCTCGTTGGACTGGCTTCAGTGATTGGCCTCATAGCTGGGCAATGCTGCAAGACCGTTGCCATGACCTGTATGAGCAAGCCAATCTGAGGTATGGTGAGACACTGGGTCCCTGTTATTGAGATATTCCGTTAAACATATGTACTGATATGCGATAATCACTAGGTCCCATTGCACGAGTAGCACCAAACATCCTCATTACATCTTCTCCCGACGTTTGGATCCATGTCAACAACAAGCCCGGATATAAGCGCTCCGACTGGTACTATAAGGCGTGCCGCATCGAATATCGGAGGGACAATGTCTTTAGCCAGACAGATAACCAAAAGCACGAGCAGCGAAGGAAACAGATGGCCCCAGGGGTAAGTTAACAGGTCTGGCTCACCGAAGAACAAAACACTGACTAAAGTCCAGTACTCCGGGAGAGAAAACCCACATCTCGAAAATTCCGTTGATGAGCGAGTCCAAGATTTTGTTGACCTTATCCGCAACAAGTATCTTTCATCGGACACTCAAGCCATCCCAATGGACCTCGCCCAAAAGGTCCAGTTCTTGACGTTGGATATCATCAGCGGCATCGGATTTGGGAAGACATTCGGTATGGTGCAGAAAGACTCAGATGTTGACGAGTATCTCAAATCAAGCGAGGAGGGTCTAGCTATTGGCAATATTGCTCTTGCTCTGGGATTTAGCTGGCTTGCTCATGCCCCCATTATCGGAAAGTTTATTGCGCCGTCGCCAAAAGACAATAACGGCTTTGGGAAGATGATTGCGGCATGCTACCGCGCCGTTGACGAGCGTGCCGCTAACCCCACTGATAAACGATCCGATATGATAGCCTCCTTCATCCGTCACGGCATATCAGGAGATGAGCTACGGTCAGAAGCTCTGGAGCAGCTTATTGCGGGTGCTGACACAACGTCGACTGGTATTCGTGGAGCCCTCTTGTACATCATGACCAACCCCCGTGTATATCAGAAGCTGCAGCAAGAGGTCGACGATGCTATCCTAGAGGGCAAGGCCCCAGGTTCTGGCAAGGGCATCATTACCCTGACACAGGCTAAGCAGCTTCCCTATCTCCAGGCTGTTATACGCGAGGCTTTGCGACTATGGCCACCCGCTGTCAATATTTTCTCCCGTGACACGCCCCCAGATGGCGATACCGTCACCGTCAACGGTGAGAGTATATTCCTGCCAGGTGGTGTTTCCATCGGCTACTCGGCGTACGGGATGCACCATAGCGAGGAGGTCTATGGTAAAGACGCGAAGGTCTTCAGACCTGAGCGGTGGCTGAACTCTGATCCAGACAAGCTGGCCGCCATGATCCGCACAAATGAATTAGTCTTTGGGCACGGCAGATTCCAGTGTTTGGGCAGACCCGTGGCTCAGCTTGAACTAGGAAAGACTATATTCGAGGTATAGCTGAGTTTCTTTTCTTTGTATTTGACACTTATGACCAATGAGCTGACGATGACATAGCTACTGCGCAATTTTGATATGGCACTTATCAATCCGACCAAACCCTGGGACGCTCGAAATCATCTTGGGCTCTTTGCCATTTCCGACATGTGGGTACAAATAATGGAACGAAATCGATACTTTCCGGGGCCTTGAAGAGAGAAATTGTGATCATTAATGTTTGGTCTGGTAATCTTTGATCTATGGTATCGTGTGTTGGGAGCCAGCTGTTGCAAGTGTAAGCTGTTTCTATGACTCTGTTAGCTTCAGTCTTATCTTCCCTTATAGCATATTGAATTGTATATTCATCCGCATTGACCGTATTTATCTAACTAGACATGTCGAGTCCTTTGTCACAGACCTTGCTGACGCTCCATGTTGATATCAACGAAGTTTCAGTGGCTCTTAGACAAACGGTTACGACTTCCATTTTTACACACAAGATCGATTGGATCAAGGGAATATTCAACCAGCAGTGAGGTTTACACTATAGCGACTTAGTTGCTTGGATGGATGACGCGCAGTTCCAATTTGCGTAGGAAGGGTGGTTGTGATGGATGGGGATCATGGCAAGCGAGTTCCACGGGTAGGTAGCATCCCAGAGGGAAGCAACAATCTCAATTTGAAGTCTCTGTTAATGTTTTGTAATGCCCATCTTGACCAAGGTCCTGTTATTACCCTAGGCATGACGCGTACCAAGATTTACTCCGCTATTTATATTCCTCAGGCTTCTGCCCAAAAACATTGGTCCTATCAAACGTCTCAGTATTCAGCAGCCAGAGTTGTCGCGACCGGAAGTCCGCTCACTACCGGCAAGGCGAAAGAAGGTGAGAGTAATACTCACATGAGATAGTATGGCCGGATCTTGGAGTCTCGGACAGCTTTGCGCATCTCCATGACAAACAGTTGCACCTCCTCGTATTCCCATTTCATTATCTCGCGTAGCATGAACAAGGCGAAGCCTTCTAAGCTCTCATCCATAAATGCTAGGTTGTATGCGCCAATCTTCTTCATCTTTGGGTCGCTACTCCAGGCACCACATGGCACTTGGTACGTCTTCTCTACAACATTGACAAAGCCAGCCTCAACCATGAGCTTGCGCTGGGTGCCGTTCATGGCAATGCGCAGTGTCCTGTTGATCATGTCTGTTGCCTCCCAGAACACCTTTGCCCAGCGCTTGAAGATATGGTCGGGATCGTTTCTAACCTCGGGGATGTCGCTGTACAGGTGGATATTGATCTCCATATTCTCAATCCACCCGCCCGGTTCCAATGACCGGAACGCCTGGCGATACAGCTCGCCCCAATCACTGATGCTACCGTAGAGGGCGCGTATATGTACAAAGTCGAAGCTCTCGGGGCGATATGTCCACTCCAGCTGCGCGTCTTCGATGTGGAACTGGCAGTTTGGAGGCACCCAGGCTGGCTGGATTGGGCTGATGTCAGTGCCGGTAATTTCGGCTGAGGGATACGCGTCCGCCATGTCGATGGCCCATATACCTGTACCCGTGCCTACGTCCAAGACCCTGGATGGTCGAGTAATGGGCGCGTCGAATAACTTGTCGTCCTTGATCATAACCATGAAATGATGTGCTATATCCAAGCCATTGTTCTGTCTCTCGTCATTTGGACCCCAATAT
Organism: Fusarium cf. aywerte; assembly: GCA_011034095.1. Taxonomy (NCBI): domain Eukaryota; kingdom Fungi; phylum Ascomycota; class Sordariomycetes; order Hypocreales; family Nectriaceae; genus Fusarium; species Fusarium cf. aywerte. The sequence goes on along the minus strand of WETZ01000025.1, from coordinate 515,951 downwards.
TCCGTTGTTTTCGAGTTCTGAAACGTTCGGCCGTGGAGGCTCCGGTAGTCGAAGATGCTTTCCGAGAGGGAGGCCGTCGACGATGCGATACTACGTAGCAGTAACAATGCGTTAGATCCCGTACATGCCGACACCAGGAATCCCAGCTAACCTTCCATCGTCATCGTATGTAGAGTCCTGGTCGTCGGCATCGTCTTCGTCCTATTCGGTCGTCCAAGTTAACACAACGAGTCGGCTGGAGTCAAACAACACCAATGATGGCTTCGTACATATGGGATCTGTGTATTCGTCGGGTGTTGCCCTGCGTCGGTCGGGGCCGGCGCGTCTTGTGGGGATTTAGGTGACGTCGATGATCGCCTGGCACTCTGGTCGCTCTTGGGGGACTTGGGGCTGGACATGATGGTTAGTAGGCTAGACAGGCTCCGCGACAGGTTGACTATAAGTGGGTCTAGTAGCAGCTCGCGCGTTGCAATAGTGCGTCGTATGGTGATCCGTATATCCTGAGCTGAGAGAAAAGGATGAGTGTCCGCCCCTCCCGAATGAAACGTGACCAATGGGTCACGTGCTCTCACATGAGTGTAAGGCTGATACTAAAGATATCAAGAGAAGTTTATCAATCTAAGTCACAACTGTCTTAGCTCTCGCGTTTTCTCCCAAGATCCAGGTTTTCTCATATGGATGGAAACTCAAAAGCCCCTAGGTGCCTGTGCAATCTGAGCCAGGGCACATTTTCTAGCAACAAAACAAGTGTTTACAGAGATTATTACTAAAGCCAGGTTGTTATAACGCCAAGGACCGTTATAGATATAGTTTACTGTACTATCAGGACCTAATATGCGGGATAATTGGTACAGTAGGCCAACATAAACCCTCCAAAGGCGTAGGGACATAAAGTATTAGGTAATCCGATAGGGGAGAAATTCCTGCCAAATATGGCAATTGGGATAGGGCCTGTCTTGTTTTAGAAGGACGGGTACCCGTCCGCCTATTGACTGCCTTGGTAACCTAGCGATGTGTACAGACTAATTTCGGCATTTTTTGTTGTAATTCAGCGAATTACCACCACGACTGCCTACGGGAGGGTCAGATTAGCTTGAAGTAAATACACTTGTTTTTCTATTGTAAACCTCGTATTGGCTTATACTTTACTGATATACTGTAGCCAGTTAGTTGATTTGTAAGAATTGGCTTTTTCTTGCCGTCCTATTGAGGTTATAGCATAACTGCCGCTATACTAATATTGCAATAACTGAAAGGTCCGAGGCCATGTCGCTAAGATATTAGATAAAGTTTGTATAAGTTACAACCCGAGGTCCTCATATACTTTAATTACCTTGCCTACATCTAGTTACTGCTTTCTTCATCTTTATATACTTTCTTTACCAGAGAAACTTCATTTATTGACTACATTTCATCCTTGCTGCGATAATGCCCGACAACAGCGTCTCTGAGTTTTACTACTCTATATAACAGAACGGTTCACGCCAGACAACACCCCTCTTCTAGCAGCAGCTGGAGCCAGCTTCGTATGCGGCTATCTACAATATGTGTACGCTATTAAGTTGATGCACCGTGATGGAAGGGGACCAATACCCCTCTGGGTGCATCTCTTCTATCTGGCACACAACTCTCCTTTCAGTTTCACGACAGGTATCGCCGAAGGCCGTTACGGAAAGCATCTATATCTTCGCGGTACCTCAATAGCCTATGGATTATGGAGTTTTCTCGAGATCTATTGCATTTACCACGCCATTCGGTACTATCGCCAGCTGAACTTCGTATCGTCCATCGGATCACACAGCGCTTCGCCGGGCGCTGTGCTTAAATACACTTTCTTTATGCAGATTGCGATGTACTGCGGCGTCATTTTGACAATGCAGTTTTTTGGTGGACCGGGCAGTATCCTGCAATGGAGTTGTCTCACGAATGTCCTTACCGTTGTGGGGCCCACACATGAATTTCTTCGCCGAGGATCAAGAGACGGGCTTGCTATCGGCTTCTGTGTCGTCAATGTCTTTGCAGCCATTTTCACTTTCGCGCCGTTTGGAATGTGGATCCAGGGAATGCCCGAGGTCTTTGACAAACCGGAGTTTTATTGGGTTGGATGCTTCTTGCTTGGGCATAGTGTCTGGTTGCTCACAATAGTTGCATCTTACCCACCAGAGCCCAGCGACGGCAAACGCTCAAAGAAGTCAGCCTAATACTCAATTTATCTCTCTGTGAGCAGTGACATACCGAGTTACTGGTGCCCCTTTAGTGGCTGAGTTAGGTCCAAACAACCTGAAGGGGCTAGGGAGAGCCCCGCTGTATCTTCGCTTGAATTAGCTAGTCATAACACCCGTGTCTTGCTAGGCGGGTTAGTAGGACGTTAAGCTAATCACCATATACCCCAACGAGCCACTTCTTCATACGTAGTGGTCAAGATGACTAAGGCAAAAATATAGGGAGTAAATCACTCTTAGATACACTGTAATTGTTACTCAATACGCCCTACTATGTCATTAGCGGGCGGCCACGTCGCAGACCTATGGGATAATCTAGATTTTCTGTGGCTTCTTGGTCTCCTTACTGGCTTACTCCGCCCCAGACAATATGTTTCCAGGTATCATCCTCCAAGCAAGAGGTATTTCTAATGATAAGGCCGTTTTCCACGTCCTTTTCCATCTTCTCCAGGCTCTCTTCCAATCTCGCCGTCTCATCGATTGCCTTCTGGAAAGCCGCAACGCGGTACAATGCAATGGGATATCCGAACCAGGGGAGAATATAGAATAAAATTTTCGGCATCGGCATTAAAGAGGAGGAACATAGGACTTGCCTAGGTCGATGGCGGCATTCGGCCCAGCTATTAGACAGATTTATAGGCAAGGAAGACATCGCCGATGCATATACAATATGGCTGAGAAATGCTCTAATGTAAAATATTTATTAGCAACTTGTCTGATAAAAACATGCTTAAAAACTGAAAAAAATAGGAATAATATAATGAAGTGTGGATCAGCAAATTCTTCCAGCGCTGAGATAGTATCTGGACGCTTGCCTTATGTGCTAATAAAGACAACTCTTAAACATCTTTAAGTAAAGATCTCTGAGCCATATGGAGTTGAATGGCATAGTGGTTAGGGTAATTCTGTCTTACTGAATGCTATTAGTCAGTTTCTGATATAAAGCATATTAAACAAGGGAGGTCCTTCTGTGGCCCTTTGATGCACACCTTTATTCCCATCTAGACTAATGCACCGCCAATCTGTATACCCCCCATATCTACACACTTATAATAGCATTAAATCTAAAAAAGTTAATAATTTTAATTAATTCTATAATAACTTATATTTATTTAATTAATTTAAAACTTATGGTTTTAATTAATTACTATTATATCTTTATTTTATAATTTTTATAGGTTTTTTTAAATATATTTTTTCTTTTTTTTTTTAACTTAATATATAATATTCTTTTTAGCCTAATTATAAGCTAAAATTATATCTTCTATTTTAAGGAAAGCCTTATTAAGGTTAAATTTAATAGGGACTTAGCCTATAGGCTTTTTTACTACTAAAAATACTTTAAGTATAGCTTTTTCCTCTTTTAGGTATTATATTTAATTATTTTTCCTATTAATAGATATTATAGCCTTCCTAATAATATATTTAAAGTCTTAAATTATAGTAATTCCATATAATTCTATAGCTTTTAGCTATTTTTTAATATTAATACTTCCCTTAGGTATATTTTATAAATTATTAATAAATACCTAGGCTTTCTTAAGTATTATAAGACTCTTAATAAGCTTCTACTTTAACTCTTTAGGCTTTAATATATTTCAGGCATATTTAAAATTAATTAAATAAAGTCTAAATATTAAAAAACTACTTATTATATTCCTTTTAATTAAAGCTTTTATTAAAGCCTCCTTATAAGCTTATAGGAATAATTATTATTATTATAATAAGGTCACTTTATATAAAGCCTAAAATTAAATTAATTAATAATAATATATTTTTAATAGACTAAATATAATAATATATTTTTAATAGACTAAATATAATAATATTAAGGTGCTAAGTAATATATAATAAGTATAGAAATAATTAAATAAGCTAAATCTTATTTAATTAAGCCTTTTTTATTAATTTAGTTAATATATATAATTTATATTAGTTTAAGACTAAAAGTCTTTATTAATATTTATCCTTTAGCTTTATCTTTAAAATAAATATACCTATAAACTAATATATAAAGATATTACTATTAAATTAACCGCTTAGACTTATAATATACTTTTAATTAGGAAAAATACTTAAAAACTACTATCTTTAAAGGTTTTAACCGATAAAGATAATATAAAGTATAAGATAGTAACTATTACCTAATATAGCCTTAATTATTAAGCTTTAAGTAATATTATTAAATTTAACTCTTTTTAAGAAAGAAGTTATTATTATTCTAGCTATTATATTACTATTAGTCTTTCTTAATTATATACCGATCTTATTAATATTATAGGTATATTCTTTAAGTATCTATTTAATATTAATAACCTAATTAAGACTATAGAAGTATTTAAAAAGTAACTCTTTTATTATATAATACTTCTTTTTTAAGTGTATTATTTAAATTAGCTTTAATTCTATAGTTAAATAATAAGAAATAAATCTATTAATTTAATTCTTATTAATATAATTAATTTACCTATTAATTAATAATAATAACTATATAAAGTTATAAATATCTTTCTTTATTAATAGCTAAAAAGCGCTTTCTTTTTTAATAATATAGTTAATTAAATCTATCTTTTACTTTAGTAAAAAGGACTATTTTTTTTAATATATAGTAATCCTATTTTTAATTCCTTTATATTAATCCTTTAATATTAATAATTTAATAGTATATTTTACTACTAAATACTATAACCCTATTTTTAATATATTAAAAATTATTAAAATAATTCTTTTTTTATAATTTAATACTATAGAATATATTTTCTATTAAAAGAAAAAAATATAGATTTTATTTAATAATTTTAGAATTAAATAAAGAATCTTATATTAATAATGCATTAATAGTATTAAAGTGTGTAAATATGGGGGGTATGCGGATTGGCGGTGTATTAGTCTAGCATCTATAACTTGCTATACTGCTTGAGCTTAGTAAGTATGGAAATTCTTAAATTATCGGCGTTAAGCACCGGGGGGGTTAAGAAATCCTGCTTAAGGCGAGTTTCAGAATAAAGTGCTCGCTAGTACTTAGTATGCTTCATTCTTCTAGTGCTAATCGAAATCTGACCCTAAGCAGCAAAAAGGTAAAAGGAGTTAGTCTTTTTAAGTTATCGTTATTCCCGATAATACTGGAATTAATAGTAAAAAATAATAACGGATGCAAATGGTCCCCTCTGGCTGTAAAAGGATAAACATTAGAGCAAGTATTAAAGAAGCAGAACATCCAATTAGTCTAATATACTTAGGCGTTTAGCTATGCTATTATCTGAGGTATTGGTAAAATAGAAGTAAAATGCAATCGAAGGCCTCAAACCGGCCTACAGAGTCACATCGCAGTAACTAGATAAATCTAATTGTTAGTGGCTTCGTTTATCCAATAAGAACTATTCTCCAGGACACCCTCATGTAGGATCTTGCAGTTTTAAACTCAAGCTTATGTGGCCAACATCTCCCACCGTCCAATTACCCTTTTGGTGGAAGGCCTCAATTCTTATCAAAGTCACAGCTCCTGGATTTTATTTATGCTATAAAGGTCAGAACTACGCAGCGCAGGTTATATAAGCTCCCAAGTTTACTACCCTCTACAGTAGCCAAAATAGGACCATCTAATAACAAAATTAAAGGCTTTACTATACCTACGGCTTTAGACGCCATAGACTAGCTAGATGAATACGAAGACGCGAAAGGCTTCTATTCCAAAATTTGCGAGCCTCGAATTGATGCTAACAGCGAATATCACGATAATTTAGTGTTCTATCTAGCTAAGATTTCACGCCTGGTAGCTCTAGACGAATTTATTATAGACACTAAGGATAGCACTCAAGTTATAAAGGTATATAAGGCAGATAAATATGATATCCCTATATTATAGTTACTTTAGGCAAAAGTTGAACATAATTTCCCAGGTTTGACTTCGACTTTCTGCAGTTGCGGTTCAACAAAACATGACTTTGGAGGTTGCTATCCGAACTCTCTGTAAGTCTATGATGACTACCAGCAAATAACTCTTTGTTGAAAACCTGACACCAAGATCTATCTGGGGCATTATACCACTCTCTGGTATCTTTCGAGCCTACTGGACAGCTTCCTTCTTCAACAAGATTCTCTCAGAAGGTCCTCGTGTACTGTTGAGTTTGGCAGAGGACTTTATGAGAGAAAGCCGACCCTATCTCAACCCTACGTAAGCTTTGCCACATTGGTTAAGTCCTTGAAGAGTTCATTCATTCATTCTATACTACTTCCTTTGAACTGACACGGACAATATAGCTTTATGGTTTTCGCATTTGCGGCTTTAGCAGGACTATATGACTGCTTTTATCTTATGCAACATTTCTATGATCTTGACCTGGCAGAGACATTTGATCTACCAAATTTCATTAAGAGACCCTCCTAACTGTTGGGGTTGTCTTTACCTTTTTCTCTGTATGGAATCCCTGTCGGCTGATGTGGATTAAGAATCACTAACTTTCTCAAGTAAAGGACATTAGCAGGTGAGTCTTTAGGTGAGCAGAACGAAATGTTTGACTTTTGCATCCAGCGCTTCGTCCAGAGCTACGATAAGGTCCTAAACCGCTTTGGGACAGTTCAATATTGGTAACTCTATGTATCCTAAAAGAGTCCCCGCTAACTAGGTTCTTTAACCTAATAGCACCTACGGGGCATATGTCGCTTCGGGATATAGGCTGGATTCACTTGGTGTGCAATAGCCTTTGTAAGATGTTAAATGCGGCTTTAAGTGTCCTAGTTTTGAGAAAGGACCTTCTTGATGAGGTAATCTCCATAGCCGCATCTAAGATGAACGAACGGTGTAGATTGGATGTCAAATGTCACAAGCGCAGTTTCTCACTCTCAAGCTCATCCCCAAACTTCCCATTCTGGTTAGAACCTTTGTACCATAACTTCAGCTTCTTGGAGAATAAGCTTGCCCAGATGCAGCAGTCTTGATCACCATGAGCCAGCGTCTTAATCCCCTCCTCCAGATACCAGATCGCAGGAGTGCAGTGGTACTTCGGGTATTCATAGGCCATGTTGGCAAGCCATTCAACGGCGAAGATGTAGGCATACGTAGGAGGGCGAAAGACTAGTGGATCTTGTTGATCATTCCAGCTCTTGCTCTCGCTGTGCAGTTGCTTCATGAGCTCCAAAACATGTCTTTGTCCACATTGGGTCTTGTTCCTGTTCGAGGCCATGACAGTATAGTCCAACAACAGCGTGATCCTCTGCTCAGAACCTGGATTGACATCTTTCCAGGTTGTCCAAAGGTTTTCATATTCGGCTTCGATGGACGTTGAACGGTTCACATAAGACCGTTGCCACATTGAGGTGTGGTACTCGACCATGTTTAGAATCACCGCGTGACTTGGACCAACATGGGACATGAAGCAGCGGAGAATCTGAGCGTGTGCCCACGAAAAAAAGTTCGTAAATTCATCTAGGTAAGTTGGAGTAACTCACAGCGACCCGTTTCGAAACTTCTCTGATAATTCTCGGTAGAAGCTCAGTTTGCTATTGATGAAACTAAGCAACCCTGTCGATAGGTGCCTGGAAGGCAGTACATGTGCAGATTCCGTCGTATTTTGCAAGAAGGTTCCAGAAAACCCATGACGATATTTCTCCAGGCGTTGGGAGCCTCGGCGGCGCATTTTTTGGAAGACCATCCGGACTCTCAAGAAAGAGACCAGAATGTAAGGATGATAGACCTTATATACACTTGCTCCATTCAAAGTCTCAACTTGATGCTCAAAAGGCATATTCTCAATGAGAAGCTTTAGGTTTCCAGTCCGTGAGGCCCGTGCAAGGATCGCTGCCTTCGCATAGTAGCTTTATTAGGATTCCACGTGTTAAAACGGTAGTTAATTATAAGATATATCACTTTTTGATCCGAACGTACTAGATATAGCCATAGAGAACTAATTAACATGTCTATCATCGGGACTTTCGAGGCACTATATAATACCCTACATATAACAAAGATGCTTAAAGGTATCCAAAGTATATTAGTGATCTTCTTTAGTTCCCACATGTGCCTACATAGTTAAAACAGACCTAAAGCGCACCGTTCCACTTTCCATCTTTTCAAAAGCTACTTGATAATCGGTCCGGAATGAAAACCTCTCAATCTGACACTTTACACCATGTGTATGTGCGAAAGCAATAGCGTCCCCAGTGTCTAGCTGATGTCCCGAGTTCCACCCGTTCACACTGAGGCCCTTTGTGACCATGGCAGTGGTGTCAAACTCGACAGGTCCGATAAGAGCAAGGACCAACAACTTGCCGAGAGCCGCCAGACCCGCGACCAACGGAGTTATGGCTTCCGCGTTGGGAGCCGTAGTCACGATCATATTTGCGCCGCCCATCTTCTGCAAAGCTTGCGCCGCATCCTCTGTGTTCGTATCAATAAAATGATGAGCGCCAAGCTGCATTGCAAACTCCTTCTTATCAAGGCCCTTGCTCATCGCGACGGTAGTAAAGCCCATCTTGGAAGCATACTGTAGCGCCAAGTGGCCCAGACCGCCGAGACCTTGAATAGCAACGAGGCCTCCCTGCATGACTCTCATGTTTCGCATGGCGTTAAAGACAGTAACACCAGCGCAAAGAAGGGGTGCGATCTCAGCAGGGTCGGCTTCGGCAGGAACTCGCACGGCTGCCTCGGCGCGAAGGAGAACATACTCGGCGTAGCCACCGTCTTCTGTCACACCATTGATAACAGCATTGTCACATGCTTGGAAAAGACCTCGTTGACAGGATACACAGGTCCCGTCGTGGCCTATGCGCAATAACAGTTAGTATCTTAATGCTGGATGATGAAGTTATTGGATTGGGTAAGATAATACCTCCGTGCCAACCGGCTCCTACACGATCCCCAATACTAAATCGTACAACATCTCGACCAACGGCAACAATGTCTCCGACGGCCTCGTGCCCAGGCGTGCGAGGAAACACATCGCCAAAATTCCCCTGCCCTATGAGAAGATCAGTGTGACAGACACCGCAGGCAAGAACTTTAACAAGGATCTGGCCAGAATCAGGCTGTCGAATCTCAACGTCCTTTAGACTCAGCTTGGAGCCTTTGGTGTCAAAGAAGGCAGCCTTGTAGGTCTTGGGTAGGGACGAATTCATGGTGGAAGGGAGGGAGCTTCAGATGAAAGAGTACCGTAATATATGATACTGGTATTTTCTTCAGACAAGACGGCTAAGGGACATGGCTAGGATACCGCAGAAATGAAGGGAGCTTTTGGGAAAAATATCATAGTTAATCGGAGTCGTGCCTCATTGATATGCAATGGCAATCTTTCCTCAAAAGTGGCTTGCTTTGTTATTGCCCCACTATAATGAAATGCTGGACTCGAGCCCAGTAAGCGCAATAGCAGGTCTATCACTCGTTCTGTTGCTTGGTCTGATGCAACAATTGTCCATTGGGAGCTCTGGTGTTATGCAGCTTACTTTCAGCCAGGTCATGTTCCCTTAGCTTCCTCTCAAAACTGCCTAAGACAAGTATCAAAGTTATGCATCGCGGCGCAATTACATCATGTCTTCCAGATTGTTCGCGGCTTTCATACTTCATGCCTTGGCCACATCAGTATTGCATAAATCTACTACTCCCAGACAAACCTATCATGGGCCATACGTCCATAATTTAGCAACGGCACATCGGTATAGCGCGGGATAATGCAACCTTGTGCTGACGACAAGGTTCAGAGGCTTTTTTGCCTACCTTCACTAAGGGCGATGAGGGGAATCTGGACATTCTGTGGCGTACGGGGGTGATGAAGGGTAGATACCACGTCGAAATACCATGTTAAGAGCCAAAACCGGGTAACCAAAACACGATTGGCAGTGATAGGCTGAAGAGGATTGGTTGGCGAACAAGTAAAACAGTAACTCTCTAGTGCTTATGGCTGTCTGCTGATGCCAGTTTTCCAATCTTAGGCGTTAAACCTAACGCTTATAATATGCTTCCCCCAATTCGACTAATATGCGTAGTTTCTTGCATATTATGTAAGCTGAACTCGAAATTAGTAAGTCTACGCATCAACATTATTAAGTCTTAGTGCAGCAATTGAGTTTGAGCAATCCAATAAACAGAAGGCTGTGTCTTTTCAAGGTTGCATGCGTACCAGTGTGATAACCAGCTACCAGGTTGCACTACATGAAGCATGCGAGTGGGAGACTCCAATCGTCCGCAATTAAGTTATTCTTTCTACCCTTCGGAGTCAGTGTATGTAGATAAACGTGAGCAGTGATATAAGTTAACATAGTGTATATTATGGAGCTTACTTGCAATAATCTTAGCGTATTTCATTAGTAATAGGGAAAGCCTCAATCATAGAGTTATTCTCTAAGTTCCCAAAACGTTCGTGAATATGCACTAGATTTACAGAGGTTATATTTATTTATAGTCCCAAAGTTGAACTATAATAACCCGGTCGGGCTGAGATGTAGCAAATAAGCTAAAAGTATTCATAGAAACTTGCCAGAAGGTTCTTGCCACTATCAAAAAGCTATAGTCACGTTGTGTCAACCTATTCTTACCTCTCTTGCCTGCTTTCTCTTGAATTAGCTGGTTCCTATCCCGCAGAGGCCTACAATTGACACACGCAACTACATATACAATTACTTGGCAATTCGACTGGATTCACAAACGGCGCCTGGCTACCGGGATCCCTTTCAAATGGTGCGCTCCCAGTAAGCAAAGTCCACAAGATTGTTGTGCTGTTACATACCATCAATAGTGGCAATCCACCATTGTCCCGACTTTTCGATTTGGTGAAAAGCCCTCTAAGAGTACAAGAATACCCCTGTACCTTGTTCTTAATGAAACGGGCGCGTCTGTGACTTGGGGCAGTCGAATCGAAGGCCCGAAGGCCATGATCGGCCGTAATTCTGATTCGCCTGCTTGCACTCAGGTCGTGTTCAAGTCACCTGGTTGACCACTCAAGATATTAGTCAACAACGGCAATAGTGCAAATCGATATGTGCGGTCTACATGAAGCCGTTCTAGTCAAGAGACTCCCAGTTTTGGGGTAGACCCCCAAAATCATCTTCGGTGAAGGTTACCGGCTCTCGACGGGTGCGATTGATGCTGAGATCAAAGACATCCAGTCGCTGATACCCCCCAACAACATCATGATACTACTTTCCTTCAAGGCAGTCATCAATGTTCAAATCCTCATACAGAATACCTTCCTCCTGCTGTAGCAACTCCACAGTAACTTTCTCTCCAGTGCTCGCGTCGACAGCAAAGCCTTTCATAGGAGCACCAGTCGGATTCAGAAATTGAGTCGCACCGTGTTGAGCCTGTCTTAGTACTTTGGTCAAATAGGAGGACCCTTCTGCAACGACCTCAATAGCATCCTTCCCTAGGAAGCCTGAGCAAAGGACGCCGAAGCACTTGGCTTCGAAACAATGAGCAGCTGCTCTTTCCCTGTTGGCTGTGACGATGTCGTAGTCTGGTTGATGCATCAAAGTCGTAAGCTCTCCCGTAGACTCTTCTTTGAGTGGGACTCTAGTTGGCCAAATCGGTGGCCAAGTGGAAAAATGAATATTCTCACCTTGAGCCATAAGTGTATATCTCCCTAGTGGATTCGTATTTTCTCCACATATGAGATTTCCAACTTTGCCATACGGGGTTTTCGCCACTCGCAAGCCATGGCCATTTCCGGGTGCCCAGGTAAGCTTTTCAAAGAATGTAGGCATCAACTTCCGATTGTGGATTAAAACTTCACCAGAAACCCCGGTGAAGATGTTTGAGTTGTATAAAGTTGCGCTGCTGAATCGTGTTTTCTCCTAAAAGCCCATGCTGACCATGATATTGGCTTGCTTGGCAGCGTTGCGGATGGCATGTATCTCATCTCCGTCGGCAAATATTGACTCTTTCGCCATGTGTTTGAATAGGTCGTGGGTGGACGGAGTGCACTACAAATCGGAAAGGCTGAGATATATATTTCGGGAAAAACCATAAGATTGGCTTTACTACTAACAGCTTCTGCGATCAGGGTGATTGCTTTCGCCGTTGTTTCTTTGGCGGAAAGATAGATAGGTGATGTGTGACACGCTGCGACCCGGACCATGGTGCTCAATTCGTGGAAACCAGTAATCGATTAGGCGATTATTTCACGGTATTATGACAGGATCCATATGCTTATAAAATACAGATGGAATGATTTTGCAGTGTGTGCGAGTCCTTGAGCATGGGAAGAAAGTGGAGGAACAGCAACATCGGGTAAAGCGGATGATATTATCTTCCATGTGACTGAATCCTGCCGTGAAAGATGAATGTAATAGTTACATACAAAGTTGCGAGACTTTTAGGAAACCTTCTTATGAACTATATTTCAGCTAGTATTAAGGCAGAACCCTTGGGGGGAACGTCGCAGGTGGCTTTGCCGTCACAAATTGAGCAGATCTGAACGCCTTCAACGCAGAGATCCGATGTCCAAGAGCAAGATTCGAAAGAGGTGTCTTCCAGCTTGCATGCAGTCTCATCCATCACTTCACGTCTCAGTATTCTGCATGGTCATGTCGTAATCGATAGTGACTTCGCCAGCTCCATTAACCCCTATAAATCGGCAGAAGGATCAGTTACCCACTCGTCATTAGATACGTGTTGGAAGAAGGTCAAGATTTACCTTGAGCATGCACTTGTTTCCCATTCTCCCTAGCTTGGATTCGCCATTTGTACTCCTGTACAAAGAGATCGGTACACTCTTATTGATAGTAATCTTCATTATCGGCAAAGAATTCCGAGGCGCGCTGATGGCAGACCTTCTGGCCATCATACCAGAACTCCATGGTCATGACGTCGTTCATAAGAGGTCTTGAGTGCTGAAACGTACTAATAGCAAGGCGTTGGGTTAAATGAAACACTTTTGGGATTAAAGTTGAGTTTAATTGCGTTGTCAATTGTCTAAAGTATGTTAATATAAATAGCAAATGAGGAGAAGTCGCAATCATACCCATCTCATCGCATCCCAGCAGTCATATATTGCTGTTGGATAGCGAAATTCGGGGCCCATACAATAATCTACATCCATGACTTGGATGGTCGCCTTGTTGCACATGTGTCGACACCACGTCTGTTCAGAAATCAATCCGCCCAATACCCAACCACCACCGTGGAAGTTTACATGGACAGGAAAAGGCCCATCTCCTTCTGGACTGTAGATCCTCACAGTTATAAAGCCTTTTGGATGCGATACCGGGATCTGTTTCTCCTCAACGTGGAAAACCTGAAGGCCCCTACATGTTGGGTAAGTAAAGCTATATTTGGCTGGGTGAAGGCGGTACAGGTCAATGCTGATTTAATCGGCTCTGAACATGTGACTGTCATAATCATTCCATAGTTGGCGTCATTCGGAATCAAGTCCGATATATTCGTCTGGGCATAGTTCCAGACGCTTGAGAGCAGGCAACGAAGCTGTGGCTTGGGTGATTGTGGTAGTCGACATGGCGACGTTCTCATGCACTTTTGTAAAGCTTGATTAGAGAAATATACTTCACCTTGTTTATAAGAACAGCCCATACCACAAACGATATCTATGTATTTCGTCCCCTCGCCCGTCACTTGATCCGGCGCTGATATCAGAAATGCCTGGCGTCAACATCGATCAGCGAGATTGTCATGGTAAGATACCTATCGATATCACATTCATCTGCCAAAGTAAATATGCTGGTCTCTTCCTCGCTGAGAGGTTTCCACGAAGCAACATCTAATACTGGGACCTGTTGTATAACACGCCGACTAGCGAACGTCGACTCGACGATAACGACGTATTCACTAGCTACGAGTGCACGATGAAGTGTCTACAGATGAATCAGGCCTTTGCAGTTAGGAGAAATTCTGCAGGACTCGAGACCGAGAGGCGAACTTGAACTTGAAAGAATAGTACTGAGACTACCAAGAAGAGGCCGTTTGTCTCTGCCGTATTTGCCGTCGTCTCTCCAATGGATGTACGATTCGTCTGATAAGGAGACTTCTGATTCGGTTCAGGATCAGTAAGGGGGCTAATATGAGAATTATATATTCAATCTAGGTCGTCCTCTCTATTAGCTGGACATACGGCTGGCGCAGTGTCTATACCGATAGCGGCCCCGACTTAATTGGACTGTGTTTAGCACTTGTGATATCTATAAACAGGCTCTTAGAGCTTACGCCACAAAGGATGATGCTGTTAAAAAGACCTACCCAGATGGTCTGCAATACTTACCATAGGTGTTATGCATGATTGCAAGTCGCTGAGAACTTAGCCCTCATTATTGCCTACATCTCCCGTAGTTACACTATTTGCAGTAGTGGCAGCTAGATCCCTGAATTGGGTTACACAGATGATAAACTCAGCCTTTTGTAGCCCAAGCTCGACCAACTGCTAAAACTAGCTGACCGTAACATGCAATATTAGCGCCACATTAATACAAGTCAAACTTCTTTTAGGTAAGGACAAGTTGTTTCTCGCTAGTTTTCTAGAACTATTGTGTTGCTCTTAACTAAGTGACCCTTTGCCAGTATTGGCTTGGTATTACCCCTAATGTCTATTCCTGTAGCTAACGTTCTGCTATTTAAAAGCTCGACACTCATTTCTAAAACAAGCTATTTTTTATTTTTCTACTTTTTCGTTCATACACTGTTTTTCACCGACGTTGCGTCTATTACTCTCGTTGATTTTCAAGATGCGCTGGGTTTCTGTCGCTAGTTTCGTCGGCGCTGCGCTGCTCCCCGCGGTTAGCGCTCGTCCTGCCTGCCGTCCTAATAGACCGATAACTACCTCGAGTGCCACCACCACAGCTGCAGCTAGTATTTCAACAGTTGTTGAGGCCTTGAGTAGTGATACCACTACTGTTGGCGCGATTTCCACAGTAACCTCAGCCACGTCGGCCTTCACTAGCACCTTCGAGACTACATTGACGAAGCCAGCGACGGCCACTTTGGAGTCGACCACTCTAATCCCTTTGATCACTACCACGGAGACGAACACCAACACGATGACGGATACCACTTCTGGGATCACCACTTTCACGGAGACAATCATAACCACTACTGAGGCCGCTGCAACCACCACCGAAGCTGCTACAACTACAACTGAGGTTGCTGAGCCAAGCAATTATCTCAAAAACGGTGATTTTGAAACAGTTCCGAATACAGACTGGCAGGTCTCCTCTGGAGAGATCAAGGATAATGCCTCGAAATCCCGTTCATCTGCTCACTATGCGTAAGTTCTGCACATTAACCTGGAAGAGGCTTCATTAACAGAGCATACCTAGGCAACTTGACATCGACAGCACACAAACTCAGCAAATCCCTTACCTATTCCAGATCGCCTCCGGGCTCAGCACGCAACGCCGATATCGTCTTAAAATCCACTCTACCGTTTTCAGCAGCCCCGAACCCATGTCCGGTACCAACTGCGCCATTTCAGCCACCTATTCAGGCTTTTCTATTGATCAATTCACTATTAACTTCGACAATCTTGATGTTTATCACCTTTACATCTTTGAATTTACGCCTTTCAGTGGGGATGTTGGTATCTCAGTTATTATACGATGTGATCCTAGTTCTGACTTTTTATTTTCTACTGGTTTCGATGATATTTCCCTCGTGGACATTGGTCCCAATCCTGCAGACTAAGCTTTCCTATTAAGTGATTTATCTTATATTATATTTAATAATTCAAATATAAGATATATAGATAACTGTATAACTATGAGGCTATTTAAATAATTTAATCACTTATCACTTTAATTTCAAAAATCTAATCTCTATAAAATGATACATCTCTTTTAAAAAAAGAATTTATCTTTAGCTTTTATAAATGTCTCATCGCTGTCTCTATCTTAGGTCCTAGACTTATAGCTAGAGGGGAATATTCTTGCACTGGGAATAGATAGATGACGGCAAGATATACCTAAGTCAGAAGCAATCGCTGTTGGTCGTGCATGATCTGCCATGACCTGCGAGGGTGCTGAGCGTTGGCGCTTATTACTGGCAGTTAAATCACATTATTTAGAACCCAGGAGAGTCAGAAAGAAAATACAAACCTTGTACCTCCTCTACAGATGCGTATTCAGACGAATCCTTCAACAGTTCTTCTTGAGTCCCGGCATGAGTGCACGTAAGTAGTCTTTGGTGGATCATTTGAATCGATTCTAAAACAGGGAAATGTTTCATGATTTCCAGACCAAGCGTAATGATAAAAAGTAGCCTGCTCATCATCCGGGGTATTTATCCCTTATTAAAGTGATTGCACAACGGTGTATCGTTGCCTACGTGTCTGCGTTCCTTGAATCAGGCCAAACCTTGGGGGACAAGGGTGACTTCGAAAGTGATATCAGGACTACCACTTGAAAAAACGAAAAGCTATGACTACATGGCCCTGGTTGTATAACAGGCCTCGAGAAGTGGTGAGTCGTCAAATGCGACTTGTTAGCTCAGCCGAGGCTGAAACAAGGCTGTGAGGCTCAAAACTGAACGTTTGAGCACCAACAGGTTATGCTGCAGGGTCAGGATTTAGCCTATTCGCGTGAAGAGGTGAGAGTCTACGTACTACACTCTTATCATGTCTGTTTCTCTTTATATGTATGCAAACCAACATTTGCAATTATAGCTAAGCCAGGCCTTCAAAGGTAATAGTCATCAGATCGCCTAACTCTCGTCCCCCTTCTCTCACAAACTCCATCAATCTTCATATCTCTCGCACCACAGTCATTGTGAGTATCATGCAGCCGAAAAGCACCAGGTGGCTAACTTGTCTCTCGTATCACAGTTAGTTCCTATTGACCCTCCCCCCAGTTTCTAGGCCCATATTCTTCATCTATCCCATCGTCAGTCATCAATATCGTTTTTGCGACATAGTATATACCAACCCAAGCGACAGGTAAACAGCAGGAGGATCAACTATAGTCTTTCCGCTCGGCTATTCACCATTCACCATAGCGGCAATATCCTACACAACAATCGCCGCCTATCCCCCTCCAGGTCTCGCTATTTTATAAGAACCACTATCAGCAATATTACCGCAAGCATTCGAGGGGGTCGTGCCACGACATACAATTCTGCGGCCAGGGTCGGAGCCTCTTATCCACAAAGGGCAATTAGGACATGGCGGACGAAGGCACTTTCGTGCTGTCGAGACATATAGGGAAATAAATACAGATGACACTGTGAGGTCTCAACAGAACTTGTCGTGATGCGGGCTGTGGCGAGTGTCTAATGCAGCCTGTTGAAAATACATAAAATAATAGGCCCGATGGACGAGTGAATCGCGCGGCGAGACAAGCTGCTGGTGTAGAACATACTGTAGAAGGAAATACATGTTACCTCAATTGGCAATTCGGTTAGGCTTTTGGCGATGAACAAACCTATTTCAATTACCAGGACATATTCAGGTGGAACAACGCTGGACTCAGCCAGCCGCATTTTAGACGAAAGTCGGCTAATGCACTTGCAAATATGTGATATTTTCAGCAACCCCACTTCTCAATTCGCCGCTTCTATAGAGCGACTGGACAGCACAATCAAGGCCGCTACTAAGAATTTGCTGCATATACAAAAGCATGACATATCTTCGTCAGGCTGGTCAAAGCCTTCCTAAGTCGTTAAAAATATTTTATGCAGGGCGAGTGTAAAGGAGTTTACAAAACATTAGTAAATCAATAATTCGAATCCAGAGTTCAGTTGGACATGGTCTCTGCTGCAGTGCCAACCTAGTCGTCCCACACTCCATACGGCCATTTAGGGTAAAGGTCCAGTTGTAGTCGACCTGCATGCCTTCATATTCCGGGAAGAAACTTGTCGACTTATACTTGGCGCATAACCTCTCAGTATAATGCGTCGATCAGCCACCACAACCAGACAAATCAGCCCCCTCACCACTTGATCGTTTCCCCTACGCATTATTCTCTTCCACTAAAGTGCCCGAAGAAACTCGCTTGGCTCGCGATCCTCAATTCATTGCTTCCTTCAACTCCCGAGTTGAAAAAACGGGGCTAATGATTGATCTTGCTGGTGGTTTTGGGCCCGTTATTTCATAGTCGGTACCACCTGCAGTCGAATGCTCCATTTACTTCGAGACTAACAAAAACCAATTCTTAGTTCACCTCACAACCACGAAACTAACAAGAACCAGATCTGGTCTGTGTTCTCTGTACCCAACAGTGACACGGTTCTCATTAAGAGCGAGGCCAATCAGTGATGGCTGACTACATATGGTACGTGCGGTGAGCATAAGAAACGATGAGAATTACTAAAGATAACCTAGGATCTGGCAGTCACGTTACCACAGGCGATCTACACTGGTTGGATGAACGAATCCACTAAAAGATCCCGGGCGGAGATGTCCGAAACTTGGACGACGACACAGTGGTATCGTAAGTTCGCATCACATCATTAAATTGAGCAGCTTTTATATAACGTCTTCCAAAGAGTTTGGTGCAAAACGTATCCCGATTGTGTCTTAGACCTTGCAGGAGGCGATGGGTCTGGTTCGTATATTCTGACCTTCAAGTATGATGGTGGTCCCAACCAAATGTTCAGGCTTTGGAAACGCTGGTAAAGAACAGATGTCCCGTTCCAGGCGTCGAGACCTGACCCGAAGCGATGAATGCTGTATCATAGAGGCTGGAGTATGCCAATAGATGTATGGTGTCACAGATGTCTGCTTCGCATATTATCAAGCTATTTCATGATTCAATATGAATGTTTTTAACCCATGCGCCTACTTTAGACCACTACTAAATACGCAGATAAACCTCAAGCACCTTTATCTCTTCCTTCATAACGAAACTTACTATGTCCATGTTTGGTTTCACTAGGTTGGTTATGGAGCTATTGAACGCATGTTCGCAGTGATTTAGTGCGGCTTGGGCACAGCTGGACCGCCGTCTTTTTTATTTACCTATAGAGTATACCCCGACACATTACATCTTTCGTTTTAAAATAGGTATATTAATTTATATTAATTTATATTTATAAGTATATAAAGTATTATACTGTAGAGTTAACTATACTTACTTAAATAAAATAGATTTTCAATTATTGTATTCTATCTTATAACTATTAAGGTTTATTAATAAAGGTATTTACCTAATAAGTTTAAATATAGGTTGAAATAGTAGTAGCAGAGGTTATTATCTTACTCTACTATTTATAATTATTATATACCCCTAGTTGCTACTATATTAATTGCTGTCGGATAACAATATCTAACGACAAAAGGAGCTCCGCAAGATCCAGATCCCAACTTGCTTTCGCCAGCTAGACACCATTAAAAACTAAAAGGCTTTGAATACTGATGCCGCCAAAGCCGCGACGATACAGCAGCTCCCGACCACAGTGAATTGGAAACTCAGCTACAACCATGACGCTGGTTTTCTCCGTACTAATGCCTACTCCAGCTAACAGTTGAAACACTGCACAAAGCGTGTTTCCTGTAGCAAGTACATCGTCTATTACCACCACCGAAGCGGCCCTAGGAATCAGATCTTGACTCAGCTCAATTCTTTTCCCTCCTGAACCATTGGAATCTGAGCCAGAGATATGTGAAGATGGCTTTTTGACAGAAACTGTGGGCGGGGGAAGCTTGCCGGCTTCGCGGATGAGTGCCAAGGGGACGTCGACTTGCTGGGCCAACGCCGATGCATACACGAAGCCTCCCGCTTCGCAACAGACCACCGCACCGACTTTACTCCAGTCACCTTTGAACTGAGCTCGTAGCAGAGAGGTGCATAAAGCCAACCCGCCCCGCTGTTGGGCGATATTGAGCACATGGCGGAACTCGATGCCTGGGCGTGGAAAATCGGGCACAGGAACCACCATACTAGCAAGTCGGTCCAGGTCCTGGTGGAGGAGGGGAAGTAGGTACTGATCGGCAAACCTTCTGACCACCTCGTCCCCCGTCGTCTCATTGTCAAATATGAGACTGTGGCGGTAGTCCAATGTTGTTGAATTTGACTTGCAATTATTATCATTACCGCCACGATTGTCATTTTTGCCATCATTCTTGTGTCGATCATTATCATTAGCCTGGCATTTCCGGCGAGCTTGTCGCGTCTTCTCACTAGCTATGACACGAATGTCGAGCAACCTGCTATTCGGAACTAGATACGACAAGGTTGCAGTCGGCGCCTCATCTCTCATCCCAGTAATTACTAGTGCATCCATATCTGCGGCATCGGACACCACATCCAGGAAGTGCTTTTTGGGCAGCCAAGGTTGGCGGCGCATCTGTTTATTGAAGAATGCCGTCAATGCTGGTCTGTGGTGCTCCTTGTAAGCGCGATCTACTAACAGAGCATCCAAGTCTGCACCGGTAGTTGCTGCGTATTCTCGCTTGGTGGCATCGCTGATGCTGGTCTTGCGTGCCTTGAAGTGTTTGTGGGCACGTCTAGTAAATATGGAGACCCAAACATCGGCACAGTAGTCTTTACCAACACCACTTTCTCCTGTAACAAGAATGATGAGCTTCAGTTTCATTGGCGGTTTTGGGAGCGGGCAAGCGTAAGCCAGCACGTTGCGCGGGTCCAAGGTCTTCTTGAGACGGGCCAGTCGCGGTCCGTTTGGTCCGAAAGCCTTAGCCGCCAGCGCTGTGTCTCTGGGGTCTGGCCCGAGGTCAGCACTGTAAGCTCCACTGCTCAAGGGTAATAAGTCACTGGCGACGTTATACACCCATTGTGCGGCACCAAGAGCAACTTCGGTTCCATGTTGATCACGAGGCCAGACGGCAGTTATCACGCAGGCAAAGTCCCAGTCTCGACAGCCGAAGGCGGTGGCAATATCTGCCACATCGCTGACTGCCCCGCCTCCTTGCACTAGATGAAGATAACAGAGCGGAGACGGACGAGTCTCTATGGCCGCTATCAAGACGTTTGCGATGTTGACAGCCCCGATTTGTTTTAAAAAAAGACACCGCTTGAATGACGAGGTCTTGCCTCCGCCATGTCCACCATGCATTCCGGATATGTACATCTCAGTTTCGAATAGGCCGACACTGTCAACGGTCTGGAAGCTATCTTCCGGCCCCAATACTGTGTTTAGGAGCACAGGTGGTTGAGAAGGAAGTATAGTCGTAGCAGATTCAACGAACGTCACGCCAAGATGTATCCGCGCGTTATTCGAATACAAATATGCACCCGCGGAACAGTGTCGAGGGAGAGTTCTGGTATAGTGATCAAAGTCCTGGAGCTTGAGCCGCGCTTCATGATCGTCTTTTAGCGGGATACTCCAGTTTCGGACGGAATACCTTCGGGCCACATGAGATTCAAAGACAACGCTGAAAACGATGCCAAAGTTAGTCCCTGCGCCTTTCAAAGCCCACAACATATCAATCTCGACTTCTGACTGCACGGCACCAGCCGGTCGATATTCTTCTGGTACGTGACCGACGTATGTTACCTGGCCAGAGGTAACACTAACTATTACGGCCCCGACGACTGCATCGCACGCGAGCCCATGCAACCTGGCCAAGTGTCCGATGCCGCCTTGCAGCCATAACCCCGAGCCTACACTTGGACGGGCTCCCAGAGGTACTGTCATGCCTACCGCCATAGTCTTGCGGATGATGTCTCCAGTATTGCAGCCAGCCTCCACAACAACCAATGAAGTAGAGTCGGAACTTGGTCTCCCTCCCTCTCCCTCAGCTGTGATCGTGTGGACTTGATTAAAAGCACTCATATCGACGGCAACGACGTTAGGGCAAAGGCAATGGCCGCTATGGCTTCCGCCTATGACAGTAAGGCCAACGTTATGTTCAAGGGCCCATTTCACGCACTGTTGGATGTGTTGAAGCTGTGTCGGCCTAACAATCAATGCGGGATGGTGAAGACGGGCCTCCTGGTTTTTAACCCTTCTGCCTTTATTCACCAACGGCATCTGTGACATCAAGTCCGGCAATGCAATGGCATGTTTAGTAAAGGTTGCCATAAGGTTGGGCGAATTGAAAAAAAGATGCCGGGGGTGTTCTTTGTCACGACGACCCAGCGCGCGGCACAGCTCACGCCATTTGCCCCGGATAGCTTCGTCCGTTTTCGCATCTCGGAAGCCAAAGCCCGCGATGAAGGAAGTAAACCGGTCCAACGTTTCGTCATCGGTTGTTACTTGAACGATGCCGGTGGGGAAAGACGCCGTGTGATGACACACTAAGCCTTCAAGGTTCAAGTCACCATCACGATGAAATACAACCATTATTCCGGGTTCCGGGTGATCGCCAAGTAAGTCCAGTGCTTCTTCGATAAATCTGTGTTTAGGTTTCATGCCGTACATGCTATGGCAGAATAAGACGACATCAAATTTCCTGCCATCGCTTGTGCTTTCGTCGTTGTCTTGTGTGAATGGCATCCGATGAATATCGGGGCGGCGTTCTAGACATGGCAGAGGAGGCTCTGTTCCTGAAGAAGGATGAAACCAAGAATCTAGTCTCGCGGCAAACAAGTCATTCGGCTCGAATGCAACATATCTCCTGACTCTGTGCCTGATGTGACAAGGCAAGTATCCAACAACACTCTTTGGGCCGGGTCCAATTTCTAGCACCGAGAGATGAACCCGTGAGTTTAGTAAACGGGTTAAGAGCGAGGAGAGTTGAGGGATAATGAAGTTCTGGTATGTCATCCATCCCATGCCCTGCAACAAGACGTCGAAACCGGCGCTGTATTGCGTGTGGGTCAAGGGCTGCGTTGCGTGCGATGCTGTCGCCCTCGCCGTCTGCTGAAGGGTTTGCTTCAGGGCGTCGAGAGTGACCATATCAGCTTGATGGGAGCACGATGTCGTGCCGGTAGAGATGATAGAGTACGATTTCGTATGGATGATGATTAGATTTGGCTGAATTGTGTACCTACGGAGCTGTTGCCGCCTTTTATGTGCCCCGATGTTGGGTATAATAGACCAGTGTCGGAATGTTGGGTTTATCGAAGATAATGTCTCGATCTTCGATTAGCCATTCAAATCACTTCATTCTCATTCTTATAATTTTTCTTATCAGTGAAATATTCGCTCCCGGAAGATATTGAGATGATCAAGTCCTCATCAGATAGTTGATGAACTTTGATTTACACGTAAGCGTTACATTATCTTGGCATCGTTGATACCTGGCCACGTCAGCTACCTCATTATGTGAAGGGGTTTCAGCTCATCCTATGAGAGAAGACCACGTTTACCGCCAGGTGTGTCAAAGAACTTATGAGTTCCCCTTCCGCGGATGAACCTGTTTCAGCCGGCCTCCCGCATGGCATATCATGTGCTGCGGAAATCCGGATGTGCTAGCAATATCATGTGATGATTCGGTTAGGTTTTTCATCAGAAACCGTTTTGAAGAATATAGGGCAAGATCATTGTTGCAGGACAGAAGTGCAATATATGTATGCATGTATCATGTACCATATCGAGAGGTTGTACGTAATACGAAATTCAAATCCATTTCTACATGGACAGGAACAAAGCACTCAATACAGAGAGGTCCGTTAATCGACGTCAAGTCCAAGGGCGTATGGTAACTAGAGTCAAACTTTTACAAGTCGAGTGGGTACAGAATAGTAAAAGCTGCGAAGATTCAGGGCTACACCCGGTGACGCGAAAAACAGTAGCTCTGGAGTATTCAGTGTCCCACATTTCATCGTGCCCATCCAGACGAAAGCATCACATTCATGTACCAATCTGTGCATATGATCCATAAGCATGCAGCAGCTTACTCAAGCTGGGCAGAGCCCATTGGGGTTTGTGGTGTCACGCGCAACACATCAATGGTCGGCCTCCGGCAGAAATACAACAAAAAGACCATTTCAGGTAAGGGGTTATCGAGCCAAGTCCTGGCAGTTCTATCGGCTTGTATGACTGCAATTTGTTTAGCGCATAAAACAATCGCCCATGTATCGGGAAGTCTCAAATTTGATAGGGCGAAAGGATAGATATTCGTATGGTTATTAATGCACTCTATTTGATGAGAAGCAGGTGATAAAATAAGCCATAATGGTATATTTACCGCCCATTTTATTTATCTACACGTTTACTTAATTGAAGAGTAACCCTCTCGCAGGAACAGGTTCCTTTGGCCTTCGTTCCCAAGCCTCCTTAGATCGGTCAGACTTTGAGGTCAAATTGCGACAGGACGTCTTTCACCAAATATCTTACTTTATGCCTCTGTTCCCCACGACTTACAGCAGTTCATATGGCAAGTTCCAAAAACGGCAGCATTCTCTCTAAGAAGCGGGTCTACGACGATGCTACTGTCTCTTCCCCAATCAGTGAAAGTTTAACGAAAGATGGGCGCAAAAGCTGGAAGAAACACAAGCCCAGCAGCTTCAGGGTCACTGCTGATACTGCAATTATGAGTGCCCCCGAGCAGTACAAGAAGGCGGCCCGCCCAGTGACCAGTTCTGGTGATCTTTGTAAGTTATTATGTCTTACTCTTTAATGAGTTGTCTTGCGTCTAAGTACAAGTTTCTTTGTATTGCGGCTAACGTTGGAACTTCGCAGCGACCAAGACTAGAACTCACCAAGGAGAGAATCAAGAACAGGTCACCTTACGACTAGAAAAGATGCAGGGTGCTGTGCGAACTTTGTTAGAGTGCATTGGCGAGGATCCTGGTCGTGACGGCCTGCTGAATACACCTTCACGTTATGCTAAGGCATTGCTGTTCCTGACTAAGGGCTATCATGCCAATGTGGAAGATATTGTGAACAAAGCGCTATTCCATGAGGGCCATCGCGAGATGGTTATTGTGAAAGATATCGACATATTTAGCCTTTGTGAGCACCATCTTGTGCCCTTCACAGGAAAGGAAAGCGGTTCCTTTCACCGATTTGTCCTATACACTCCATTATGGGATATACCAACTAACTCTCTCTTCTAGATGCACATCGGTTACATCCCCTCCAATACCGTGATTGGCCTCTCAAAGCTGCCTCGAGTTGCCGAGGTGTTCGCTCGTCGCTTACAGATCCAGGAGCGCCTAACCAAGCAAGTCGCTCATGCCGTTATGGAAATCCTCAAGCCCCAAGGTGTTGCTGTTGTCATGGAGTCTAGCCACCTGTGCATGGTGATGCGCGGCGTTGAGAAGACCAGCGCCACAACCCTTACAAGCTGCATGCTGGGATGTTTCGAGCGGAAGAGGAAGACGCGAAACGAGTTCATGCATCTTGTCGGAGTGAACCGATAAGATGAAGTAGATCGGACTAACAGCTTTATCGACGACGAGATGGGATGTTGGGTTGATACAGCTTATCTACGTTAATGGTAAAAGTGAGCATCATTGACCAGATTCTGTTATGTGGCGTTTGGGCATCCCCATCATGTATTATCGTGTTTGGTTGAATAGGCACATCGGGGCAGGATGAAAAGGGAAATGACTGCATATCCCAACCAATGGAGTCTCGGCCCTGGAGGTTATTGAACCCTTCCTCGATTGGGTGCCGGGTAGGGCGAGGTAGTAAGAGATACTGGGCTTTTAAGACGCAACAAACTTTATCATAACGGCGCACGAGAATGGACGTCCATTAGCGGCGATCGATTCCTATTCAGAAGTGATCATCGATGATGTTCTACTTCATCCTAGTCTCGCGGAATTCACTGGTCTTTTACACCATAAGGAGTTTGAGCTGGACTGGATCCTACAGCCGTGCCTATTCTTCTCTTCGTTTTCGGCAGATAAGGTATGAGATCATGGTTCACGTAGCTAAGGCTCTTGGAGTCTATGATTATGATGGATAGTTACAAATGCTTTTAAACATAAGAATGCTGCCTTCCTTGTACCTTCAGACATCTGATTTCTTGTCAATATAATAAATACTTTAACTTTGGCCGTTTTGAGAAATAAAGACCAAATTTAATTCATACCAAATCGTATTAAGGCTAATAATAGGTTGGCTAAAGCCAATAGTGCCTTAAGTAGTACAGGGTTAGAAGAAGAGAATATTCTAACGATGGCAGCTCTATAAGGCCAGGAGATATTTATTAGAGGCAGGATACCGTCGGATAGGGCGTGAGCTAGATGATAGCGCTCCTCGACGGATAGTAATCATGGTGACAACAATAAGGAAGCTCTCTTGGCTCTATAAAGAGAGATAAAGCTAGCAGCGCATGGACATCTTAACCTGGGGGTGGAAGTGAGAACTAAAAGAATAGAGTTGGCAGCATGTGCTGATATTTAACCTATTGGTAGATAGAACAACTACGTGGAGAGAGCTAATATCTAATCTTGAGGGTAGGTATGGGATATATTTGTAGAAGTTGTACTTTAGCACAAATGAGGATATAAAGCCCTAAAGGTCCATAATGTTGCACATAGCCTATTGGATCTAGCTCGTTTTTCTTTAATAATATACTTTATCCTAGTTAGTACTTGAAAAGTATCAACGCGTGCTGTCAGTCAAGTAGCCATAACCTGCACTTCAATCGTGTCTTGCAGCTCTGGTATAGGCTTTTAGCTCCACCATTCGACTGCGGCATCTCTGAGGGTGTTCGTGCCGCAGTGGACTTCGCCTCCATTTACGTGATGCGACATGAAATCGTCAATGAAATGCACCTTCATTCCTGCTTGGCCGTACACATCTCGCACTGCCTCCTCAAAGATATCCTGACCATCGACAATTGGACCCCAAGGCTTTGCAGCCAAATAATCAGACCCGATGACAACACCGTTAACGACAGCCGGAAGTAAAGCAAGTAGTTGACTCTGTCCAGGAGGGACCCTGTGCAGGCGTGGGGGAATTCCATCGAGATTAGATGGCCAGGGATATGTGATATTCTTGAAGAGAGCGGGTACTCGCAGAACTTGGTTGTGAGGTAGTGGTATCTCTTCAAGTAGAAGCTTCAAGTTGTAGTCGATATACTTCTGTGCATATTTCTGTGTCTGCAAAAAATCGTCGTCAGACAGCAGCGCGTTGATGGTAAGGTTCTCAAGGCTAGAATCGTAAAAAGAAAAACCTTCCGGCTGGCGGAGATCGGGATAGCTAGTGACAAGGGTGGTGCCATGACCACTCTCTTGTGCCTTTCTTAATAAAGCCAGCGGAGTTTGGGTATCCGCAATAGCGATGGTCCATCCTAGGTCGTTCTGGTAAGGCAAGAACTGGGCAAATTCGTCCACATGTCCAATGACCAACCAACCAGCCTCTAGGATAAGGGGAGACTGGTAGATCTGAGCTTCGATAAGGCTCCTCATGGACTTGGCTGGAAGTTTATCAAAGTGCTTTCCCATGATGACCCTGCCGTGTTTATACGATGTCCCGTTCTTAGATATGTACGGTGGGATAATCTCGATGTTGCCACCTGAGTTAATCTCCTCGTGCCCAAAGCCAGACCCTAGCGACAGTTGGTGACCTCCGACTCTATTACCTCTGAGGGTTTCGAACACCTGACGTCCACCAACTCTGGTGGATTGCGCGCTCCGAACCAGGACGCGTAGTGATATCGGACCTTCTGGTCCAGGCATACTGGCGAAGCCGGGTTCCATGAAGTCTTGTGTCCAGATTTCGTCGGTGCCGTTGAGTAAGTCAAGGGCCGGGGTTTCAGCCACGTTCGTTAGGGCTTCTTTCAGACCGCGTATGAACTTGTTCTGCACCGGATTGGAAGTCTCGTTCCCATACGCGGATAGCACCATTTCTACTCGCTGCAGGTGATGGTGGAATAGGACCGGCGCCTGCTTCATCGCCACGGCATCATAGGTCGTCATATTGCCGTCGGTAACTCGAAACTCCAAAGAAAGAGTTCCGTTCCAGGCAGAGAGGTGAGAAACCAACTCTCTAGCGTCTATAGCGAGCTCAATGCCAGCACGCAGACTACTCGCGTTGAATATGAATTGGGGATCAATGAGTCTCCACGGGGAACCTGCATCTAATAGGAATCCGGGCTGTTTCCAGAACACACGCACTGAGCCCAAGGTGCTCTCTGGAAGCGTATAGATGCTCCCGATAGCCTCTTTAGAGATGCCTTGAAGGGGTGCGGTTCGGGCTGGGGCTGCCAGCTCAGCGGTAAGCAGCAAATGGCCTGAAGCGTCGTTGCAGCTCGACAGCTCCTGGTTGCTCAGGGAGAGACCATTGAGATCAAAGGCAGTGCATCGGTGGTGTTTGTCGCCAATGTTGGGGAGGAAAATGGCGCCACGTTCATTTGTCCAGGTATACTTGTCTGCAATGTCTCTGCCGTTGACTATTCCATCTCGGTTCGTGTCCGCGAGAATAAGCGGACGTGTGGTGGACTTAATGAGGCCGGCGCTGACATACGTGGCAATAAAGATAGGATATATCCAGCTGGTCCGCATGGTGATAGGAAGATTTATGCGCAATGGTAATGGGTAATAAGAGGTAGGGCTCAAGCTGTTTGGTGATCGAGTAGCTGATGCATGGGGTTCAATTATGCTTTATAGACAACGCTCGCCAAGTCCTAAATTAATAGAATCCAATGACAGTTGAAAGGTCTTGATGGAAGTGAATTCCTTTAGCTAAATTAGGAAAAATCTTGACAGTTGCGTGGACGCCTTGTAGAAGTAGTAGAAGCAAC
Organism: Fusarium cf. aywerte; assembly: GCA_011034095.1. Classification (NCBI taxonomy): domain Eukaryota; kingdom Fungi; phylum Ascomycota; class Sordariomycetes; order Hypocreales; family Nectriaceae; genus Fusarium; species Fusarium cf. aywerte. The sequence continues at coordinate 487,264 of WETZ01000025.1, read as the reverse complement.
GGGTGTAAGCGTTAGCGTGAGCGTTGACGCCGAAGCAGATCAGGGTGTAGATCGTTACCCAAATAGGCAAAATACATGGCCAAGACCCGGCACTGCTCGGTATCCACCGTCAGCAGCCTTGTTATCAATGCTCTTGCTGACGTCCTAGTTACTCGTAGCAATCTACCGCGTTCGACGTGCGACGGATGGCAGCTTTGCTTGGACTGATCCAACATGCGCTTACATAGCCATCACAGGGCGAAAATATAAGGCCGGTCAAAGAGTTTGTCCCATCCCCATCCACTACACACCTGCAAAGTGCGCCAAGTGCGCTCAAGTAGCTGCATCGCCACCAATGGTGTCGCAGTGCCCAATGACGCGCTCGCCCACTTCAGCTCCTGCAGAACAAATTGCTGCGCGCCGCCGTCGTCGTAGTTGAGCGTCAGGCCGAGTATAGTCAGCGGCCAGATGACCAGCTTGCGGTGATGGCTGTAGGCATCGAGCGACAAGTCTCTCAGATCCTGCAAAAGACAAGCGCGGAGGGACGTCCACTGGTCAGATTCGCGAACGTGGTCTGATACCTGGGGCTGAGAAGCTAAGCAGTAGAGTACCACAGCGGACTGATAAATACGACCAACACGTTCCCAGCCTATTCTTCGCACCGCAAAGACCTGTTCAGTCTTGTCCAAGCTGCCTCCCGTGCTAAAATTAGAATGAGCCACGATCGCAGATGCCCAGAGCTCAGGCGAGAAATTTAAGACGCGTCTGAGAATGTCTGAACCAAGTGGCAATTGATTCGCGCTATTCGACAAGAGCGCCGTTGCGCCGTCCTTCAGAAAACGGTAATAGTTGATGTGGATGACTTCAGTTAGGAGATCGGGAGCACATGGTATACAGGTCAACGTCCCGTCGCTGAAAAGGTCCTGTAAGTGTGGCAGAAGTTCCAGCTGCCGTTGAGCGCGAGCCGAATTCACGCATGAGGACGTAGTTGCGCCAAGAACGTCGACGCTCAGAAAGATCAGTTAATGTGACAAAATACTTGGATAAAACATACTAGACGAGAAATTGGTACATAGGTCGGATATTCGGGTGTAGCAGGGAGCAGCACCGGAACCCACCGTGCATGTCAATCAAAGTGTAAGCTGCGTCGACGTGGTGCCACCATAAAGGTGAGATTGAGTGTTGGATCTGCTCAGTCAGCACGATGCGAGCCACGGGGTGCCAGGCGGTATATCCGTACTTCGGAGAGCAGAAGGCATAGTATTGGCATTATGGAGTCGCGGCCACCAGTCAGCTCCCTGCGGACCAACTGGAGAGCTTCGCCTCGACATTTCCGCAAGTTCAGGACCATTGCGGTGCGCTCACGCTCAAAGCCTTCAGCGGTCTGCAGAATACGATGGCTAAGGGCGCTGCATATGAGTGTCTGGGCTATTGCGGGAGGTATCCACGACACATAGGACGATGGAACGATGAAAGGGGTGACAGCGCGTCCCAGGCTGATCCCCGACAAATCGGGGGCGATGTTGATGTTGTCTAGTCCAGTCATTAATTCAGCGTGCTTCGCGTTTCGCGACATGAGTGCGACCAACAATATACCACTGCTTGTATCAATATCTCGAACGTGCTTCGGCCACTCATGTTTCTGAGTACAGTCATTGCAGTCTGTGCCTCACAGACAGGAGTGCTGCTGGCATCCTCAACTTTTGAATCCTCAAACGCTTTCACACGAGTCGAAGTTTCCTGTCCCAAAAAGGTACAATTGGCGATGACCTCGTCGTTTCGCGCGGGGGGGCAGGAGATACCTAGTGTCTTTGCCGATTGAGCTCCCTTGGATCTGGTCTGGCCGGGCCGCATCCACTGGAGAGGTTTGTGTTGATAGCCAGGGCAGTCCACCCCTCGAACACGGCATTTTCGGCACTTGGGCGTCCCCAAATCGCACACCAGTCGTCGCTTGGAGCATTCCCAGCATGGAGCGACAGGGCGGAATGGCTTTACCTTTTGCTTCATTGCGGTATTGATTGATAACGTCTCTGTGGTCACTAAGATGGAAGGACAAAGACGGTACTCGAGGTTCTAGTGAATTCGGGTGCTAAAACGCACACCACCCATTTCGCTTGACTGAGATGGCGAGGTTATTCCAAATGCGGGCAAGATCATCATGGTACCCACTCATTTTTCATCCTGGTCGCACTTTCCCAAACGTCCACGTTAGCAAGATCTCTCCTACTAGCCTTCATTTGTTACGACCTTCGCGGTTAGATCACGTGTATCTCAATATTTTTTCCAATCACCAGGAAGCTTACCTATACACGCGTGAGACTTACTATTAAACCGGCATAAGGAAGTTTAGCACTTTATTTCCCTAAATTAGGCTGCATATAAAGGTAAGGCTAAGTCACTTAATATATATATACCTAAATTAGATTAATATATTATAAAACCTAAAGATAGGGATATAATAAGATAGAGATAATTAATAAATATAATTTAATTTAATACTTACCTTAGTCCTATAGTTAGTTTAAAATTAATTATTATATAATCAATTTAATTGACCCTACTTTACAGAAGGTAGAATTAACTTTCAACTGAGGTTTACTTAAATTTCTAATTGGTGCTTAGTACTTAGAAATACATTCAGGCAAAATAACACTTATTTAAAGCTCCTAACTCTTTATTATAGGGGTATACTTAAACTTCGACGGCGAATATGACCCGATTATCTTTAGGTCTATACCGAATGTACGGACTAGTTATGCCACAGCTGTGCCAATACCACTACTGATAGAGCCAATAAGGATACTATTGCCAGGCTTAAGATCGACGCCGCTATGCCTAAGTATGCCCTAGGCCGTCATATAGTTAGCGGTAAGGCATATATCTTAATTAGATTGTCCTAAATATCGATATATATAAGTTCGGTAGAAGAGATAATAATATAGGTGGCATAGGCGCTAAATATATATATAGAGGCGACTTAGTCCCTAATAGTAAATTTGCCAGAGGATATCGCTGGGGAAGCTAGCTGAATAACTTTGCCGACGAACTTATAGCTAGGTATAAACCTAGGGTCAGTAGAGTGTAGATTAGGATAACTGCCTATGCGCTATATATTATTAATACTAGAGATGCCGGCTGTGATAACCCGGATTAGGACCTTATTATCTGAAAGCTTGCGATTGATATTTTGGGCTTCCCACTTGAGGACTGATGGGCCGCCGAACTTAGTGATAACCCATTGTCTAGGTTGATCCCCTAAGACCGAGCAAGAGGACCAAGTGGCCTACTACCGACGGAATCTCAGAAGCCAGATGAGCTGACAACCATGTCGGACGTGGTAGAGCCATTGCGCCATACGATTCAATTCAGGCTGGTCAGATGTAATGAGCAGCTGTCCTGAGTCATAATGTTGGCTGCACACATAAGTTCCAAACGACCACAGTATATGAATGTAGATAAAGCCGATAGTTGTGTAGCATTTCAGCGATGTCGTTGGTGGAGTAAGTATTGCGTCGCAAAACATCAGAGAAGCTCGCTGTTGGTGGTTGTGTGCGACTTGCACAAGCTGATCTGAATTGAGTATGTTAGCATCCCAGACAAGACTCATATGCAATGAAGCAAGCCCGAGTATTCCATGTCGAAGATACAGATTCTTCTTTGCCAGCTTAGGGATAGTGACGCGCCAAAGATAAGAGTTTCCATAGCGATTGGGTAACAATAGATGGGTCGATTTGAGATCGCGACCCATCTCTTCCAATATCTCAAAAGAATTCCAATCAGAGAATGTGGTTTCGATCCCAAAGGTCGTATGCTTATTGTGTTAGCCCTCATACATAGTTAAATAAGGACGTACCTCCGTATCCAATGGTCGGCTTAGTGATAAGACAGGGTGTGTGAAGTATCTAAAGAGATTTCTACGAAAGAAAGTCTGCAAAGGCACACTTTGCCAATTCAACCCATGATATCCCATCACATTATGTTTCTCGTGCCAATGCTTCTGCATACGCTTTGTTTAAACACAAAGATGCCCACATCCACCCGATAGGCACTGGAAGCCCTTCATCACAGGAAGGTTGGGAACAGGAAACCAGCTATCATCATGGCGGGCCTCTAGCACTTCGGATGGTTCTTTCAAGTCAAGTTTGGATACGAACTCTATATAAGGACGTCGCAACGGAGCGGTAAGGCAATGAATCTCTTTGAGATGTCTCTTGACGGCGTGTGGTTGAATCGCATATTGGCAAGGTATACAGATGAGCACCTGGATGTCAGCATTGTAATCCAATATGGAGTGTTGTGCTGGTGTAGCGTTTTCCACCACGAATTTCTGTATCTGAATATCTGCCATTTTTATTAAAGTAAGAAGATTTGATGCCACGTAACAAATTTGACAGTTGGCAGGAGGACAAAGGATTCGCCGTGTTACAGGCTACTGTCAGGCTACGTAAGCACATGGTAACAACACATACTATGTCTATATCTCCAACAGGCTGTGACATTAATATCGCACTAATTTGATCATATCAATCGATGCACTACAACTTTATAAATATGTGATCAAAGAGACTTGTAAATTAAGCTTATATCGACTTTGCCTTCCACACACTTGTCTATTGGGTGTTGTACCCTTGAATAAACCTCCCTTCATGATAAAGACACATTATACGCAAACAAATGTCGAACCTTTGTATCAGAAGTCTTATAATTGGATAAGTATATAAATAAGTACAGGCATCACCTCTTTAAGCGCACTCTTCTCGCACAGCACCAAGCCACTAAAAAGGCCGTACAAGCCTGTACTACAAAATTTAGTCGCTAGGATCTCCAATAAAAAGTATTAATGTTACGATCCATGAGTTGTCTGTTCTTCCACTAGGCCATTCTAGGGATCATCATCAGCTGACAAATTGATATTATAGATTATATCGGGGAATCTCGCAAATCAGACGTTGCATAGTATAATATCGCGATCACCGGAAGTGGTATGGAAGCAGGTTCTCCGCAAGGACTATCTTTCTTACTCTATTTTAATTACCTTGATTTACATGAAGGTCTAGAGTATATTGAGATCCATGCGATAATACCTATTACTCTAAACAGTGGATAGGGTAAGTTTTATAGGTTTACAAACAGGAATTACTGGAGGTACTTGCTCTAAGAGTTGTTGGCACCATTGTGTCCCTCCAAAGTCATAAAAGGGGTGCCGTTCTCTCCGTTGTCGCATGCAAGGTCGAGTTACATCTAGGGATATTTGGTAGAGTGGAATCTGAAAGGAGAAAGTACAGATCAGCATTGCAGGTCTTAAAGTCGATTTTAAAAATGTTTGCAACTCACCTGACCACTAGGTTCGGCTTCACGTGGGTTATGTCGCTTCCTTCAAGGTATCAGTGGGATTTCTGATCGAACATGTCGCTTGCCTCGGAGCGAATGTTCTCGTCACGACCTATGATCAAATGTTTCGGCCGTATTTCGAAGAAACCTCATGTAATATTACCCACCGTAGCTGGCCAAATAATCACTTGGCACTTGGCTTTTAATAACGACTCGGGTATCATGCTACGAAGTGGTGAGGTGAATGCACCAATGTTGATTCGCATTAGTCTCCCAAATACCGTCGTCACTAAGAAACAGGGCCAGAATGCTGATAGGGTACGGAGCGGACCGTAAATATCATCTCACACTGAGATAACGGGAGGCTCCTGTCCACCTCCTCCATTGAGATCAACAAACTGGTCACCAACCTGGGTACAGATGTTAACTAGGAGTATTGGAATCCATTTATCTGTGTTGGTGCTAAAACGCTTATAACCTTTCTACGTCTCTCGTCCTCTACTGGTCAATTGGTCCTTTCCTTTTCAGAAGGAATCTTGTCTCCCCCCAACCCTGAGGCCACGACACTTGAGGAATCACGTCCACAGCTTCTACCCCTTTTAAAAGCCGGGTTGATACATAGTAGATTTCTTTTTCCATCCTAGCTCTTCCTGATATGGGAACTGATCAATCCCTCACTGCCTAGTCAACTGACCATGTTCGATGTAACTCTCTGTTGGTTGCTGCACTGTTTGTAGCCTCGCCCCCACTTATACATGCAAGTAAATAGGACGTATGCATATTTAGAAAAGGTCACTATTATGAGTAAAACGAGTTTAGTATTAATTAAGATGGTGGCAGACTATAATATATAGAACTTTCGATAAAGATGCGAATTTTGTTAAGCTTGATTCTTGGTTTTAAAGGCAAAGTTTTAAAAGCAAAATAATAGGGAACCTAATCAGACTATTAAACTCTCAGACCTTGACCTGCATCAACGATTGCATGGTGTGCAGGGGTCAGGCTCCTGGTTTAATTACCAGCCTATGTGGAGAATTCCTTGGCTTAGACTTGAGCGTTTTAAATACCAGTTGTGAAGCCCAATGTTACTCAGAAAAGGTCAGGTACATTCTTCTTGTCAGCAGAAGCGATACGTCTGTCCTAAGCAGGTGACTTGTACGGCATTGGGGCTTCTTGACCGATCCCCTTAACCCTAGCCTTGGCTTGCCATCATGGACGTTATTATAATTATTTCGATGATTTTTACATTACTTTGGAACCTTAGCTTCTTGCGACTCCGAATTTATTCATCCACCGAACCGGGGTCCGGAAACATTTGATTGGGACTTTGATGACAACAGACGCTATGTTGCGGGTGAAACAGTGCAGATGAAATGGGAAACAGACCTTGAATATGTCCAGCTCTCTTTGCTTCAAGCAGTCTACCCAATAATTCACGGCAGGCCACTGGATTGTAGTCACAACTTCGGGTGCTCTGTTAGTATCTGCTTCACTAACCCCGAACTTCAGCATCTCGTACCAATTGGGAAACCGAATATGATGTTTTCCACGAGTTGGAAGATGGTGAGGACGCTGTGTACTAATTTGAGATATACAACCCCGATAAGAAGGGTCGTATTGCTGCATCCGAGTGGTTCAATATCACAGTTCCGAAGCCAGATAAGACGAAGACCATTACTGCCCCTGCGAATACTGTTACAGTTTCACAAGTGATTTTTAACAGCCAGGACAAAAGATCCATTCTATCAACAACTGCTAATACTAAAGCAACAAGGGCGTTGGTGGTGGGCGAAGGTACACAAAGTGGTTCAGGATCTAGAATGTCTCCGGGAGAAGTTGCAGGCGCAGGTGTTGGTGGGACGATCGGTGGCATCTTGATCATTGGAGGTTTTGGATGGTTGATTTGGAGATGGGTGGCAAAGGGAAAAGAAAATCCAGACGCCATAGTAACGTCGCAACAGCAGGAACAAGCTAGTGTACCGAAGGCGGAACTCCCAGGTGATAATAAGGCTTATCCTTCCAACTATGTGACAAGTCCAACAGGACTCTATGAAGCACCTTGACGAGAGTCTAGAAGACTGTCGCTTATCGAATAGAGTGGAAACAATTTACTATTAACCCAGAAAGGAAATGCGTCACATTAAAGGATAGGGTTTCTAAACCGAGAGGTTTTTGATATCAGCAGTTGATAAAAAGAAGCTGGGCTGCTATATTAAAGTAGCATTGCTATTAAATACAATGCTTGCGAATACACCCATAATTATGTTTCTATTTACTCCTTCTTTCTTTCACTAGGTTACAAAGGACGGTGGGTTGAATTTGTTTGTACCGCTTCTCGATAACATAAAACAGGCGGCAGCTCTTCATTTTTCCTAGTCTTTATGATATCTATCCATGTGACGCTTTAAGTTATCCTTTCTTGTGAACATTATATCGCACTCATAGCACATCCCGCTTATAGATGGATAGTTAATCTGCTTCGCCCATCGTCCATGCCTTGTCCATACATGACGTTGTTTTTCTTTTTCCTCCTTTGCATTGTCCCAAGTACAGTCATCCTTTGGGCACATTCTATGTTGGTGCATGTGCTGACTGAGAATAGACAAAGTTAGCAAAACAGCACAAGTCATAATAAACCAACCACGACCCTCGTTAATGACTATAGTGCGGAGGTGAATACTGACATGTGATCCTGTTGAGTGGCAGCTTTATGTTTGCAGCCTTTCCAATTACAAGTCAGTCGCGGCTGTCTTTCTGCCAAGTTGGTCGGAGAATTGTCTGTGAAGGAATTCTGTACATCAAGGGAACGGGCTCTGGGCTGGTCTGTGGTAGCATTTCCTTGCGCATAAGCCACATCACCTGTAGAATCATACACCGTTTGCGTCGTGAGTCTATCAGGGCTCATGGGCCACTGATAGTTCGAGGGCAAATCACCATTTGCTCATGCTACATGGGATGGTGTAATTGGAAGACTTGGTGGGTATTCCGGCACAGATGAGTGCGTCAATAATCTCGGATCAATAGTATTGTCGCCTCCGTAGGGGTTTGCATATTCAGGTGAGCCGTAGGCGTACGCTTCTGGTCCGGGCCTGATGAAGCTCTGGTCCTGCACACCATTCCACTGCGCTTGGTTTCGCGATGGTTCATCATCGCCGCTTAAAGGCGGGTTTTGCGCACCGTATCTAAGTCCTTGGCCGGTTTGAAAAGACATTCCTCTTCCGAGTTCAACTATGTGGTTAGAACCAGTCGAGAAAAGGCCAGTGCCTGTTCTTACCAGGTGAATAGATGTTCTCATTCCGTCAGCAACTGGAAGATATTTCATTTGATTGTGTAACAGCTCTTACGCTTTCATGTCTTTAAAAAGACAACTTTAAAAGACTGACGAAAAGCGGGAAGCGGGGGGGAGGATCTCGTGTATAAAATAGCAATGCTCAACATGCCGGAGGCCGGGCATGTGGACCCACTAAAGTTATGACTTTATCGATTTGAAACATTGCGTAATTGTAGCTTCGGTAGATAGGTCGGTCTGGATAAAGTACTACAGTTCAGAAACATCGTCTCAAAATGAGGATTTCAAAGGAAGAGAAACATATAACGGATATAATCAATTTCTGGAGAGTGGTTCAAAGTTTTTGTTTATACCGCTAATTATTGACTAAATCAGCTAGCCGTGTACCACCCTCACCCCACATATCCACGGGTTCTTCAGTGATTGACCAAGTAGTTGTTTCCACACTCGCAGTAGCACTCGTTCTTCCGTCCGAACCTTGACCTGAACCTTCTGATATCACCTCATCCTGTTTCGGGAAATCAACGATGTTTCTGCGTTTGTGCAGACTCCTCAACGTCCGGAGTCCATCTTCAAGAATTCCGCGCTTCTTTTCAAGGCGCTCTCTTTCAACAGAGGTGTCTTGGGATTCCTCCACAAGGGAGGATATCTCCGTACTGGGCATTTGTACAACATCTTGTGATTTGAAAAGTTTCGGAAGCTCGCTGATAAGGCAATTTTCAACTGCCAGGGTGCTTACATTGTCGATAAACCGATCAACCGCAATCTAGGGGCAGAGTAGATCTGTCAATACTGTCAATCTTTTGCGGCTGTATGATATAATTTACCTTGTAGTATGCCTGCATGTAATCCACAGCTAATGAGCTTCCAAATTGATCCATATCTGACTCAAATCCCTCTCGCACTAGGTCCATGAGCTGGATTGGATTTAGGCTAATCGTACTCTCTAATTTTGTGAAACGATTTGGTCCAAATATCTTCCTAACCACAGCTTTAACTGAGCGATTTTGCCGAGCTTGCTGAATCTTCTTGAGATTTTGTGTTAGCTGCAGATTGTATGTAATGGGGTGTTGTGCCGCCGATGGAAGCAACGCATGAATCTGATTGACCATTCCAAGATTCAGTTCTTGAATCTTTTGGTCAATGAGGTCAAAGATTCTTTCAGTGATGTCGCTTGCAGTTATTCTTCGAACTATTTGACGAGTCGTAAATACTGCTGCTTCCAGGATGTCGTCGGCGAGCCTCGTAGCGATATCCCTCCACGGTTCGCATTGCTCAACGAAAAGGTCGCTGACGATAAGTGGGTTAAAAAGGCCTGGGAGCTCGCGGCCCTTGGTATACTTCAGGCGTTTCGTCACATCTTTGACATATTCTGACCGGGGGATTTGCACTGAATCACAAACTTCATCATCGGTCTCTTCCTCGCAGTCCGAATCTAGTATCTGACAACGCTGGCCGTTTGATCTCATATTTCTTCCAAATTCGAGGAGGTGGTTCTGCACCATTGCTCTCAGTCTTGTGTAAAATTTGCTATTCTCCCTCGGGTTTCCGAAGATTTCGTGTGTGTAGGTCCCCTCAACTGCCTGTGTCATTATGGACGTGTACTCGTCACTCACACGCATCAGATAGTCTAACTGCTCCTGAGGGGTATTGCGCGGCGGACCAAGTCGTTTCAATCGATTAGAGCAGTCACGAAGGCCTTCTTGCACGTCATTTACAAGATGAGGAAGCTCGGCAAGAATCTGGTCCCTCAGAATCTTGCTGAGCTTGGCTCTCAACGCCGCCACTCCACAGTCTGAGGAATCGACACAGTCCCATAGGCCTTGGGATAAGAACGAGTTCTCAGCTTCGTCACGTTGGGCTGACGAAAAGGTTTGTTCTTCAAAACTTCGGTTTCGAAGAGTATGCCAGCCGAGATAAAGCTCTGACTCGAGGTTTTGAGCAAGACGGACATAGTATGCTTCAGAACTAGATCCAACATCCACAGTATCAGGCTTTGTGATAAGACCTATGGTGCGTTGACCTTTTGGGTCGGCTACATTTGCCATCGAAGTGACCTCTTGCAGCACGTAGTCGTATTTGGCTGAGACTACAGCAAGAATAATGCTCCGTGGTCGCGCCATGTATTTCTCCACCATTCCACGGACCATGTTGACATTATCAGCGGACTGTTCCTTATTTCCACGCCTGAACAGTCCTGGAAGGTCTACCATGGTGAGGTGTGGCTTTTCCGGACCTGTGAGCTCGATGCGGAGGGTGTCTTCAAAGAAGTCTCCTGTACTGCTTGAATCAGCCGCCATGACCTGCTTCGCCTCGTCCGTCACTGCTTTCAAGCCGTCTTCTTCGACCCTCGCTTTTGGCTGCCATCTTTCGAGGCGCTCCTTATCATCCCCGACTCTCGTCTCGCCCGGGATGATAGACACTCCGATACCCTCCTCCTGGCTTCGGCGGAGGATTAACTCGGTGGCGAAACGGGTACAAAGCCCATCCTTAATGGGGAACGTCCTTCCCGAGATAGCCTCGAGGACAGAGCTCTTTCCCGCAGACTGGTCTCCACAAACGATGATTTCGGGTAAACCTATATAGTGGCTGACACCCTGTGACCGGAGCCTATCAATGAGGTCGAGAAGGTCACGATGGTCTCCCACGTCCATTTTTGTGTTGGTATCGACTGTCTCTATTGCTATTGTGGAAGACAAATTGAAGTTTAGAAGTAACAACCACAATGTTTGATATTGACCAGTTTTGAATATCTTGAGGAACCACTGAAATATCCAAGATTTCTTATCTCTCATTAGGCTTATGTAGTGACGAAGTGCCCGGCCTCCTGCAGGATTGGGTATCAAGACATTGTAGCGTCTTTGCTCTTATTGGTTCTATGATATGATGACTGCATTGGAGCACTCTGGGCTTGCCCGTTGATGATGTCAGTGAAATATTGAAGTGACCTTAACGAATGTCAATTCGGTCCGGTGATCTCAACTCGGATTACCCTCAGTCAATCTGCAAAACCTTCCTGACAATGGTGCTACGACGTGTGTGTGCCGGGTGTAAAATGTGACATGATCTAAACAGACATGCATGAATCTTGAGTACCTTCGTGTGACTATACTGGTGCTACGTTTGTACCCAATCCAGGTCTTTCCTCCAAATCCGCTCCCTGCACTGCATGCAGCAGGCTTACTTCAAACAACTCTGAGCTGTCCTTACGTTTCAAGCACTCTGAAACGTTATTTCTTTCGATAGAATACTGTGCTTCTGTCAACTAACGTGCTTCCACTTCTATTGAAACGGTCGCTGTCAAGGTCAATGAGGGGCCAGCAGTCGAATCAAAATTCTTTGGCCGCCGGGGAGCATTCAGCGCTGTCTTGAGCTCTTTTCTTGCCAACTGTTCGATCTCTCTGTCGAGCTTCATAAATGGCTGATTCTTGAATTTCCCGCCAGGTGGATAATATGGCGGAGGCATCCAGGACGGGTAGATCTTCTGGTGACAAGCCGAAACTTGGAGTTTGAGTGGATGTTGTAACAGATATCTGTAGCAAAGAAAGCATGCCTTCTTGCTTGTCCCAATGAACCGCATCCGTGGTACAGACACAGGGTTCTCTTCGTAAAACACGACCAGTTGCATTTCAGCGTGGAGCGTCAGGTTCAAGCGACATGCATTACGCAAATCCGCTTCAACATCATGGCTCTCCAAGTGCTTTTCCAATTGCTGCATTGTTTTCCTTGAATCCTCTTTGATGAGTCTGTCAACTGCTGTCCGGAGTGCAACTCTATCATTCTTGAGAGAGAAGCGGCGCTGACTCGGAGCCTTCACGTCCCGAATGTGGATTTGCGCAAAGATATCGGGTTGCTTCATAGCCAATTTTACCATAGACTTGATGGCCGAGCGATAGCGGGCTATCTTGTAAAGGTTGTCCATCCAAGCTGGCTTTCGCGACTGCGTAATTCCAAATAGATTCCTGAATTGCAGAGAATAAACCCACCTAGCCTGTGAGGCCCAGTTGACTAGCAAAGCAATAGTGGGAGGAGTCCAGGGTCGGTTGAGAGATGGGGCCGTGAAAGGGCAACTGTCGAACCAGGACTTGAATTCAGGTTCGTCCAATATCTCTAACCAGGCCCGATCTTTAACAAGCTTAGAAGACGCCTGCCGTAGAGAGTCTCTGATTCCATCTCTCTCGGCCCTGTCTGCCAAGGACAATATTCGATCTCTGGCTAGTTCGATTACCAAGTGAAGGATCTCGGATTCGGCTTTCGTCGGTAACTTTTCTATCGCTCACCACCTTAGCAAAATACTTGTGACCTGGGATAAATCATAGTGAATTTACCCTTTCTGGCGACTGTTTGGAGTATCTGCAATACATCTTCAAGCCCCCTCATATCAACTTGCGTCAGGCCATGATTGCGGGCCACACGTAGGATTACTCGACCTGATTCGTGCCATTCCAAACATACAGCAGAAGCTGTCTCTGCGCCTGAACTTGACGTAGAGCAAATGAGGGCAAACGAGTCGAGGAACTTTTGTTTGAGTTGCTGCCCACCCGAGATATCGCTGTCGGGGTTTTCGTCAAGTGAGCTTCTTGTTGGTTCCCCTCTGACTGGGTCAATTAAACTTAATAGTGCTGAGTGTACAACGAATCGTTTAAGTTCTGTTGCATTGATTTCCTTCTTTGTCGAGTTCACCATCCTGACTTTGAGCAAAAGTAGCTTTTTGTTGCTGAGATATCTAGAATAGTGTAAGTGAGGGGATTCTGTTAGGGAACGACAAGGGAAGGGATAAGATACTAATATTTATGCTATAATACGGTTAGAAGCCAATCGAGGGAATGTATTAAAAGGATTATGGGCCTCTATTGGAGTTAAGCATTTGTCCAAGTACGATTTTATTGTATTAGCTAATTGCAGCACACTCTGGCTTGCTCTGCTATGGCTGACGTAGAGGGCTGTGAATATATTATGTCGCCAGTTGATAGGCAAGACTTTATCCTCCGTAATAGACCATCAGATCTATCTCAATGTATATCGTGGTTGCTCCAGCGGCGCGTTATCAAGATACTTCGTCAACGCAGATGAGATACTTACTGCCACGTCGTATCCAGGACACCTGAAAAACAGGGAAATAGTGCAAGCCGACAGTCAAGCCTGTATGCGTAAATCCCTCATTCTAATCCCAGTAGACACACATGAAATGAAAGGACAAGCTTGGAAATGTGCCTCGGGCTTGAAAGTTCATTGCTGATTGGGCTCATCGGTTTCAGATGAGGGAGTATATGCTCCACATACCAATCCAATTTGTGTTTTGGTGAATATGATAGGCGTTTTGTTTTTAGCCTGCATGAAAGCCAGCCAATTGCATTGGGTCAGGTGAGTTGGCGCTGCACATGTAGGGTAGTTGAACATGTAAATGAATGTTAGGCAGAGGTTCAGACATCATGGGACGGTTGTAGCGTCTGAATCGGAGTATTATTGAATATTGCACAGCGCGTCGGTATATTGGCTTGTTTGAAATTCGCGTCCAACGCCGCAACCGATGAAAAGGAAGACTCCACATTGAAATTCACGATTTGTGGGCAAACAGGGCTGATTCGACATGTGGTGGTAAATCGAAGACCACGTGTTTACACAACGATAACTTCCCCCTCGAAGGGATAGACTGCTGGGTCGTGAAACTACCCCGAAGTTTCGCAGCCTGTCATCCGTCGGCGGCCTTTCCTAGCTGGCTGAACTGATCGAATATCTGGGTTCTCATGCTAATAGGAAGCTATATTCCAGGCTATCTGGTATAAGTCATGGATTACTGCAAACAGTTTCTAGCTCCCGATTCAACTAATAAAGTGGAATACCGTAGGTGCAGCCATCCTGGTACCCCACCGAAAGGGTGTTCCTTATCATCTGCTCGTTCCCTTCCATCAAAGGTAAGAACCCTGAGCTTAAGGATCGCCACCTGTTTCGCTTCATCTAGTTCGGCCCGAATTTCGACAAGATTATCGATATCCATTGGCACTGGCGGTGACTGATGAGTATCAAAGCATCCTCTCATCGTGACGCATGTTGGAGTTTTCGAAAGAACTACGAAGTGATGCGTGAAGTACGTGCCTATTTGTTGTCAGAGAGATAGCGTATCAGACTGGCAAACATACCTGGTTCATAAGTGCACTCCAGAAGATCCTTTTTCTCCCATATATCATTCTTGCTTGTCTCATCCTTAAATAATGACATGAGTTTTCTTTGGATAGCATATCCTGGATAATGTTAGCTATATAACTCTATACATAGCACAATAGCCTCCCAGGTCTTACCAAACCCTCCCCAAATTCCTGCTGTAAATCTCTCAATCAGCATCGTCCCACCATTCCCTGCATCCTCCAAGAGAACTTTATCGAGTTTATTAAATGGCACGTCTCTCACGCAAGAGTCAGCCGAAACCGCCTTGTTCCAAGGATTAATTTGCTTCATTAGGGCATGCTCGAAAAGCGATCTGCCATTTTCGGGGCCAAAAGGTTCGAAGTAACATTTTCTCGTTACAAAATGAAAACTCGCAGCGCCAGTGATGGAGACCCCTGCTGCGACTTTGGCAGCAAGAGCTAGTCGTTGTCGAAAGAGGGACGGTAGTCGAGCCATGATTGAGCTTTTCCAAGGGCGAAGAACTGATGTTACAAAAGGAAAATTGAGACAAGCAGCAAGAAATAGAACACAACAGACCTAATTTCGGGCTGGCTGGAATGCCGAAGTCCGCGACTTATAGGTCTGGAACTCCACATAATTGGAAACATTTTCCTTATTCAACGGTGGCTTAAACAAAATTGTTACCAGTAGCTCCAGAAATGAGCTTTGGCTCTGGCCTAAATCGATTGGACGGCTGAAGGTCCACTTTGACCATTTCTCCGTGACATCACTCGTGAATTTCCCGCTTACGTAATTATAGTCGGTTGAATCATCAACCCTATACTTTGTCGCTTCAAAGACCTACATTTACTTCCGCGGTCAGAGGAAAGCAATAGAATAGCTGGAAATATTATCTTTTCGATATGTGTATTAGACTTTGTTGAATTCATATCTTTGCTATGTTGACTCGTGTTTTGTACTTCCATTTGCAATCTGTTTACCTTTCTGGAATGGTTTTTGAATCTTTTACAGCACCTCGTAATATGTGCCCTTGTTCTCCGTGAAGACTACTCAAGCTTTCATCATAGTACGTCTTAATTATAAAAATAGTCCTCTTTTCAAAACGAGACGCTTCCAGCCATAAGGCCCAGCCAGATGAATATCCCTTTTTTGTCAGGTCTGTTACCTGTCAGCATTTCAGCCTACTGTTATGGTTCTTGACCCTCTCAGGAACTAGCGTAATAAAGTAAAAATAAAGCCAGGATCATTCGCTTTCCGTCCACTACATGACATAACAAGAATTCCACAACGCATTGACCACTCTATCTGATCTTCAGCCCAGTGGTGATTTGTGGCTTAGCACCAATTGGAGTAGCGTCTTTCTTGGTATTTTTGCGTGTCTCGACGCGTTACGCTGCAGTATCAGCAAAAAACCATCCCGGCTCCTGGTCATGACGAGCCCTTCTTGCGTTCTCGATGTACATAATCGTTCCTGTCCCTGGCCCCCCACTTTCTTCGGCCCCATCTGAAAGATCCTCATCTTGATGAGCCGGTCTTTATCCGGCTTTGAATCGGTCTTCAAGGGGTGATCAGATTGTAAAAACGAGCCAAACGCAGCGCCGCCCAGCGCGGGAATGGCACTTGACGGTCGCGGTTCCTTAACGAGACGTGCAGGTCATATAACGGGTGATACGCAACCCCATATCATTTGTGGATGGCTGGCTCCATGCCTCGCTGATATCGCTCCGCCACGGAATACCGTTTCGACGAAGAACATACCGATGCCATTGTTCGGGTCGCCGCCTACCATCGCAGAGACTTCGATCTCTCTGTGATCTGGCTCCCGCCTAGTGAACACGTGTGTATTCGCCCGACAATAGCAACGCCCTTCCGGTGGACTTCGAACGCTGGTCTCGGCTCCCTCAATCGGCTACCAATCGAGCTGTTACACGACACACAATCCCGTCTTCATATGCATTCTCTTTTTAGGTTTCGACAAACCAACATCTAATCGAGAAAAACGATTGATTTTCTCAAGAAGTACCAGATGATACCTTTACATGGTTTGAACCTTTTCCGTGCCTCACCAAGAACGCGATTTGCCAGCGGAATTTCTCTACTCGACTTTTATAATGCGTCGTGTACCGAGACTTGTAGTCATTGTGGCAAATTTGGTGGATTATGTCTCTCCTGACATGGAAGCGATGTTGTTTCAAATGCCTCAAAGAGGCCCTCAAGATCCAACTGCAAATCCTGGCCTCTGTCCGAAAACGATTTCGCTTGACTAAGGTCGAGTTAGGCCGAGTGAAGTCGTTCAAGACCTTGCCTGGAACGTATACGATGGAGGAATCCGTGTACAAATCCCGCGTTGCGATCGTTTCCCTTCAGGAGGTTAGTTTAGTCTGCGGACTGCAATCCTATGCATTGGCGCAACCCCAGTCCGCGCGTCCAGAACGATATAGAAAATTCAACTTCATGGATTCGTGCGCACTTCTTTATTATGATAAATTAACAGGCGATATGGAACACCGGAAGTCATATACCGGGTGTCAACTTGCTCTTCGAAAAAGACATTATCGGCAGCAGAGATGAAAGATGGGCATTCGAGACTCGAGACAAAGTGTTTGCGCGAAATGGCTTTTTGAAACATTTTCGATTGTGTGAAAAAGCACAGCTGCTGTGGACATCGAGCTTAGAAGGTATGAAGAAGCCAGCTGCACTACCAGAGGCTGTTCGAAGGCGCGGTTACTTCAAAATGAGGGAATAAAAAGTATATGCATTTCGAGTCATCCAATCCCATCATTCTACAATGAAATTGGATGATCACGATTCTTTCGAAAACAAATACCGACTGCGAGTCGGAAACCAAATCATATATCCCATCATCTCTCCTGGAACCTTTAACAGAGATGCGCTCCCATTCCCTCTTCGATCTCTACCCTGCCTGTCTTACAGCGAGGAACAGACCGTGGCTCACATCTCGAGAGATGGAATCAACGGCGGCCTGAAAACTTCTTTCTCAGCCAGAACACTAGCTGGCGTCAAATTTCGATGGCATCACACTCAAGTCGATTGTCTTGAAATGGGGACAGCGAGACAACCGACGGCAATGACTTTCGAAGTCGTCTCATATTCAACCCTAGCTTCGTCAACAACTATCATCGCCAATATAACACGTTTCGTATGGGAGGTAGCTCGTATCGAACAGAAAGCAAGAGCATGCCAGCTGCTTGAGAGTTCCAGAGTGGCCCCGCCCTTCCTCGGTCATATATACGAAAAGGACGCATCACGGGTTTTATCACAAAGAAAATAGAGGGACACTCAGCTTCATTCCGGGATCTGAGCATCTGCCAAGTAGCTCTAGGAGAACTCAATGAAATGGGATTCATGCATGGGGATGTGGACCGATACAACTTTCTCGTCATGGAAAAGGGCGTAAAACTGCTCGACATTGAATGTCTTGTGGAGAATGCTAGCCCGAGTCAATGCGTAAAGAGTTGAAGAGCCTGCATGACAAATTGGTCGACGACTCGGAACGTGGCTGAGGGTCCATTTCCCATGGCGATGTCAATTGATATATTCTGGTTCGATTTGATCGCCCTCAACTTTACAGCGCTGTATGAAGTCACTTCAAGGAATCGACATTGAGCATCTTGCTCATATCTATGCAGGTATGCTTAGCGCTCCGCTTTGCGATTATGACTCAAACGGCGTGTGGCTTAGCATTGAGGCTTAGCTTAGCTTAGCTTAAACATCAAGTAATATTTAACCATGTGGCAACCAACTTATTCCTTCTTTAAACATTACAGCATCGAAGAGCTCTCTCCTTCCTAGCCATGGATATCGAAAACTTAACCAGCGAGCTGGCGAGTCTCTTATCAAAACATTTTCAGATCGTCCCCACGCACTCTCAGCGTCAAGATCAATGGTACAAGCGGTCATACCAATCATTCGTTTCAGAGCACGGGGACCGCAAGCCTTTGATCCTGGTGCCAAAACACTCGAAAGAAGAATGGGTACCCCATGTACGACGCTTTGCATCTTCATTCAGTAGAAAACTGAGAGTCGCTGGGCGTGAAGCGACTGAGCGAAAGTACAATATTGCAGGCTTCAAACTATTCACAGATGACGTCCTTGACGAAACTTACACAAGACCGCTCAGTCTGGCTGTAACGCAATCAAGACCAATGTCGCCCGATATGATGCAAATGTCATGGTGGACTACCAAAATTCAACATCCGGACGATAAAACCCGTCGCGTATGCGGTATCAAAGCACTCATCGCATGTGGGCAGACCATGTCGTTGATTCGTCTGGCTTCATGGCCCCGATTGCATCCTGACCAAGTTTCTCATATGCAAGACTATCAATGGAGCTCCCTCAACAATGGATGGCAGACTGCTATCGACAAGATAATAGTCATTATATTATGCCTCGGCGTCGCTGGCGCTTTCCCTAATGACATGGTTGAAAATGATGGTTATAAATACTGGGCACCGGTGGCATTCCTCAGTTACAAGTCACCGTTCAAGTCCTATATTGAGGCTTTTGGCGGTAGGATACCGACAACTAAAGACGAAAGACAGCAGGAAATGATGCAATGCATCGAAGCTTTATGTACAGCCCAGGCATGGTCTCTAAGCAGTAGTTCAACGCCAATTGACTGGGAAGAACGAATCATGGACAAATTTCTGTATATCTTGGGCTTCGAGGCTTGGAACCGCGGTAGAGAAGGAGCAGGATATCTGGGCTGTGATTTGAACAAAACAAAGACAGCCAGGTCTCTTCAAAGAGTAGGAAATAGTGACGACGACGAGGAGGTTCTAGTGGACAATGCAGAGGGAGATGCTAAGAAGCCCATGGATCCTCTCAAGTTGAGAGAGCCTAAGCAGGTATTTGAGCCAGAGCCAACTGAGGATGAGAAGCAAGAGATGGAGGAGCTAGCTGCGTTGGAATTGAGTGAAGCGGACTATGGTCGGAAGCGGAGCACAAAGTATATGAACAAGAATACATAGTAAATAAACTCATTGAGTAAGAAGACTCAGATTGATACGTTGCCAGTAGTTTGGAAAAAAGGGTCGCCTCCTCCGTTTAAATGTTGGTCTATTCTCCAGTCATCCTAGAACGATCGGCCATGCTCTGGAACAGAATTCTGGTTCTCCACAACTATATAGTCAACACCAACAATCATCCTCATAGATTCCATATCGATAAAGTTAGCCTCGTCACGCTGAATCACGTCGGTGTAGAATGCATCAGCTCCCATAGCCTGGAAGGTTTCCATGTTCTGTATCCAGAACTCTGCCCCACCATCAAATTCAAGGACCGGGGCTGCACCGGGAACACGGAGCAAGTCGCGATACTCTGGGGTGGAGTGGTACTGCAGATGGACGTTAATATTTGTTAGAGTGGGAAGAACAGAATTTGTACCTGTGAGTACCTGTAAACACCCATACGTAGATGAAAGTCTCCAGCGGTCTTGGTATGGTTGTTTGCCCAGTAGTCATTAAACTCTTCAGGCGTAAGGCCCTTCTTCCGATTATAGAAGAGTTGAATGTGATACATGCGTTCAAGGTTCTTGGTGCATGTTTGTTTGTATGTGAAGGGGCAGCATTCTGCGGATGTTACTGGTTCGGGAGTATTGTCTGTTCGAGGCTGGATGGCTTTGGCAGCTGAGACCAAGGAAAGAGCAAAGAGAAGAAAGGTTGTCAACGTCATATTGGCAGTATAACTTTATGATAGGTGGGTTTCGGCTGAGTGGTCTAATAAAAGTAGTCTTGACTGAGGCCGTGGACCATCATTTTATATCTGATAGTTCGGAACACAAGCAGGGCCATCTGTACAGATCCTAGTGTAAACGTAAGCCCGAAGGTCTGCGGAAGGCACGACTCGTCCTTGGTCACACCCCGGATAATCATAGTTATGCATAATCTGTGCAAGGATGGTCAGCAACCTTTATCGCCAAGATCAGCACTCGCGACTCGTTGGGTTGCGAAAGGCGAGACATTGTTGGACCCGCAACGTAAGATCTTCTCGATGGGGTTTAACGCATACGGGGCGATCACGTAATGCCACTTCTGCCATAATAATACTATGTATGACAGCACAATGTTGAGCCAGGTTATTCCAAATATGTTAATCCCAAATAGATTTGTTATCGTTTATCACAACGCATGAGTATGAATGGTCACCAGTAGGAAACTCCGGTCCACCGTTATACAAATCAAAGATCCCATTTCACCAACGTCGCAAAAGCTTGGCGCGAATATCGATTTCGTCTAATTCGACTAAAAGGTCAAAGTCAGACTGCAGTAAATCCAGGACCGCTTCGGTTCCACTCCTTACTGTCATAATTCGCCCTGGCCCTTCCTGAATTCGGGAGAGTATGCTGAGGAACAACATCGGCCAATGTCTCATCTGTCCCTTCAATGTCTTCTTCAACTGCCACATGATCCTTTATTTTGAGCAGGATAACTGGTGCAGCGATGACTAGTGAGGTAGCGAGAAGAACCCAGTTGCTGATGAATTGGGCTTCAAATGACACTTTTCTCGCGTCAAGATTATTTGATAAAGCCGCCCCGGCTGACTGAATGCCTTTGTAAAAGCCGATGTAGTTTGCACAGCGACGGCCTGAGTTGGAGAGAGCGCCCATGAACCTCCTCGAGTTAGCAAAAAAGCAAATCATGCGTGAAGGTGCATACCAATATACAGTGGCTTGCCAAGCAGCGTCGTAGAAGCCGTAGAAGATATAAAGGATCATAGGCCCAGCATAACCCGCATCACTCCAATCCTTACCGTCTTCCGCATCGGTCATAGCTCGGTCGTACGTTCTCTCGTGTACATAGCCACCGCCCCATACCACAAAGGTCATAATAAAAAGAACCGCAAGAGCAATTTTGGCTCTGACAGATCTGCGTAGATATTCCAGATCTAGCAAGTAACCCCAAATGGCAGCAGCGACTATTTGCGCAAGCCAATACAGTAAACTATTCAGAGCCTTGGTTCTCGTCGTAAAGTAGGCTCCGTTGACGGCATTCTGTTGATAAACATAGAACCAATTAGACGAGAAAAACATTGGAAATAAGAAGACAACAAAGGGCTCGAAGCGGATTGTTTCGTACAAGCCGAGAAGTTCGCTCTGCCAAGTTGGGTTCTTCATCAAGATAACGTATGATCCGTCTTTGCGGATGACATCGTTTGCGTTGCAGAGAAGTAGGGCAAGGGCGGCACCGAAGAACATCAAGACTATAAAGCCGATGTATGTGCCGTCGCTGACGTCTCTGTTCTCCTTGGCGTCAAGGTTGTCGCCAAGCGGAATCTAGAGGTGGAATTAAGCATTAGCTGTTGGGACGTGAAGTTGTAGTAATGGTAATGGTGAGGACGTTAGGGCAGCTCCAAGCTTGATACAAAGGTTGAATAACTTACGAGGCTTCCAATGACTGCGCCCATATTGAAGATGCCCCAGAACCAGGCAAAGTAATGTCCCTTCTTGTCTTCATGCGGATACGAGATCATGATCGTGCCTTGGGCAGTCCACAACATAGCTGCGCAAAATCCAAGAAGCACACCCGCAAAGATGTTAAAACCTCGAACATTATCTTTAAAGTGAACCGAAAGTAGAATGCTGATGGTATAGATACCGTATCCGATACCTCCCAAGGCGAGTGTCAGCTTAACACCGAGGCGGTTGACAAATGTCCCTCCAAAGAAGCCAACAATGGCAAAGGTGCTGTACAAAGCTGTATTCTACGACCAGTTACTATAGACATTCATAGTTGTGGTGTTCTATACTTACCATGTCGTTGGCCAATGTTGCGTCTCGCTTTCCCCCCCCTCCCATTCCATTCAACGCATTGAACATACCGGGACACATGAAGCATACAAAAGCAACCATGCCCAGCTGGATCTTTGGCGACGCATACCAAGGCAAAGTATACCCGAAAAGCCGATACTGACGATACTTGTAGTCTCTTGGCATATCCACAGCACCGGTGGAATAATTGAACACCAGATCCCGGTCGACGTAAGAAACCGCCTCAGGATTGGAAACCGGGGCAAATTGGCCCGCAGCGGGCGTGTTGAGAGACATGACGTTGGAATAGACTTGACAAGAATTTGATATAAACCGCTTCGATTTTCAATAAGGACTTGGGTTGTTTTACGATGGGAAGAGTGTTTGAGATGCGAAAGAAAGCTGACGTGGCGGAGCACAACGGTCTTTAATACACAAAAAAGTCCGAGATGGATCATACTAAGACAGTATCACAAAATGGTGAGGGTAGCCTTGTGTGACTCGATAGCGGAACGCATGGTGGCGTAGGACTATTTGTGAAAGGCTTGCAGAAATTGTTAGTAGCTTGTCACCTAAGGCAGGCTTTGGGGGCTGGTGAAGCCCCAGCCTTGAAGACATTATAATACCAACATTTAAGTGCTAAATACTGCTGCCGCGTTATTTATAGCAGTATGAGAATAAGGGACGTCATGATAATAGCTGCTAATTAATTGATAGAAGAATATCATTGGAGACATAGCCCCCGATTGCCACGCAACACAGATTGCGACACATGCTTATGGTGTTACCTACATGATCTGCAGCGGAAGGATAGTCAGCTGTTGCGGTCGAAAGATTGGGCTCCGTAGATGGCTGACTGCATATATGCAACCAGTCGTAAGGTGATATGATAGAAGAGGCTTGTCATCATAGACATGGTACTTTTAGCGCACTGCAGCAACATAAAGGCATTGGAAGTGAACAATGCACATAGTCCCCAGATCAATATCGTTGAAAAATATGGGTTCGCTGATAGGGCTAGATTATGGGTTGTGGTATGACAACCGTCGGGCGTGGTTGATGTCTGAGTCCAATGGCTATGAACGAGGGGACGCGGGCACAACGCCTGAATCAAGCAAAAATGTGTTGCAAACAGGCTGTAGCAAAAAGCCATACCATAGAGTCTAAAAAGCTTCCTCTAAGTCAACAACTGCTAATGGCTTGACATCATATGGCCCTTTTTCGCAATGAAGAGTTTTCGAAGCAAGACTTTGTGCTTGGATGATGCCAACCAAAGAGAATGGAACGGCTACAGGGTAGCCAACCCCGGCAGGTCCTGTTTCCAGTGAGCACGTGACATGCTTAGCTTGTACTTACTTTCCACCAATGATGAGCAGCTAATAATTCAGCACGTAGCATATAACATAACTCAAGCCTAGATCGTGGGAGTCAGCAAATATAAAAACAACAGGCTAGCTGCTGGGGAGTCCCACCACAACCGTCACTATTACCTCCTCTTCCGAGCTGCGGGATGATGACACTATCCGCCAGGGATGAATGGATCATCTCCAAAGCAGCGCCCACCCTTGAGGAGCTTAAACACACCAGCCAGAAATGCCACCTAGACGAAGCCATCACCCTCTGTAACTATCTCAACAGGGAAGTCGATGCAGAATCCGCCGCACGAGCTTTCACAACCGTAGTGGAGCTGCAAAACAAGCGAACCCCAAATCCAGCTATCGGGCCCATACTTCAAGGCCTTAGGCGAATAATGCGCCTTCTTGCTGAGACTCTGATGCATTTTGTTCAAGATAGCGACTTGATTATGGATCTCCTGGTCGCTATTCAAAATCTTCCACCTACCCCGAAACTACACTGGTGGAGACTGCCTAGCTTTTCCAAAGTTTGGCAAGATTGTTATAACAGAAACCGGAATGCGTGCAGTATTGACTTTTATAAAAAGGCGGGGAGTTTGGAAGCGAAGATGTATCTCCACGATCTTTATCCCGTGGATAACGATTGGGCGTACAGAGCTATCAATATTATATGTCTTGAACGGCCAGATCTTGAGTGGGTTATCTACGAGATTCATCCGTGGCTAGAAGTTGCTGGGTCCAAATTGGCAGAGAACTTACAGCCAGGACAGATCAAGGCTTTTGAGAGAGCGATGAGAGGACGAAGTGACAAGACGTACATGATAGAGGTCACCATGTATGAACACTGGGAACACTGGAAAAAGCGATTTTTACAAATTAGCCACGATGAAGATTTTCTCTCATCTGAGGCCAGGGTTGTTTCAGAAAATTGTTATGAGATTATGAGAAAGTACGCCATCAAGCCACCTAGTCATCTGGAAGGAAAACAATACTAGATTCTGATCTCGACTGGTCTTCTTAATTATCACTTCTCACATCCTTGACCTCCTTTGTCCTCTCAGAATCCGTCTGATCTCCCGTGTTGACAGTTCCCTCGCGTTCCACCATCATGATAACCGCATTCTCGGCCACAGGCTTATGCGTCACCCCCTTTGGCACAACATACATATCGCCTTCCTTCATAACGACAGGCTCTTCACCCTGGATCTCCATAGTCAACTTTCCAGAGAGTAGATAGAACAGTTCTTCTGAGTCTGGGTGCGCGTGCCAGATGAATGCACCGTCGATTTTGGCGACTTTGACGTCGTGGTCGTTGATTGAAGCGACGAGTCGGGGGGACCATTTTTCGGTGAAAGAGGACAGGACTCCTGGGATTGAAGTTGCTTGAGACATCTTGCGTTGCTTAAGTTTTGGGGAATTGATGCGATGAGCTCTTGTGAATAACCTATTTTCTTGGGTTGATGGCTTATTTTATGTCTTTGGTTTGGTTTGCTCGGCTTATGGCTGATGATGACGCCCCGCTATTGAATGTCGCGTACAAGGCGCAAGGGCGCGCACTAACTTGCCCCATAGAAAGAACTGGCTTCCAAAGATTGGTAATGCCGCTAATTCTGTGGACCCGTCATGCTACTATAGTCGTCTCCAATTAAAAGAATAAGCCCTCTAAATCTGCAACACTATCATGTTCAATTTCCAACTTCGGCTGCGTCCTCGTCTCTCGCTTCTCATCCTGCAGCTTACTCTCGTTCTCGGCATTCTCGGTGTCTCCTTCGTAGTGGCTGACAGATAAAGTCACGCCCGTGGCATAGACCATACCATCAATTGCAGCAATAAATTTGTCCATTTCTTCTCTGTTGTTAAACTGCACATATCCCTTATCACGGGACAATAACCTAACATATCGAGGCGAATAGTTGTAGAATCGGCGAGCAATTCTCATACCAGAATTGATAGCGAATGATAATCATTCGGATTCTTCAGTGGTAGCGATGATCACGACGAACGAAGCATCCTGTCTGATCAACTGGCGGCTCTCCTTGGACTTCGATATCCGCGCGACCTGGCCACACTGTTGCCGAAATTTAAGTATCTGTTGGCTTTTGGGCGAAAGGAGGGCGTTTGCCAGAGCGCGAGTGGCGACGGCGTCATCTCCAGCGTTGTCGGTTATCCCACCCCTGCTGCTGCCCTTATTTGGGAAATTTTCCTTTCTGTGGAAGCTCAATATTTCGGGGCATCTGTCCAGCCCTGGTATATCACTAATATGAGACGTTGCGTCCTTGGCGAAGTCGCGCACGTCCATCCAGGCCGAGAAGTGAGATATCGCTTCGGGGACGTACTCGAACATGAATGTCCACTCGGCTGTCATTTCGAATCCGATCAGTACAAGATCACTCGCATCCTTATCATGACAGTGCTTTATAAAATTCATAGTTCCGGGCCTAAGGTTTTTGGGATCGACTTCCTGTTGTTGACCAAAACGTAGTGGACGCCGTACTGGCAGGCCACGAAGACGAAGACGAAGGATCTCCTCATATCTATCCTGAGGTAGGACAACATTTAGTGTCATTATATTCAGGTCGTTATTTTCATGAAAATATTGAAGTGTTGGTCTGCAGTCGTCGGGCGTCCCCTGTTCCGGCGTAGGTGAGTGAGCCTGCTTGAAGCCTGGGAAATAAGCGAGTCTAACTTGGAGAAGGACGCGATCAGGCTCACTAGCTACAGCAAGGTGCTCTGTATAATGGCGAGGAAAGATGAAGTTTTGCAAGCGCCGACCAATTTATGAAGAGTTGTGATTTTGCTAGCAAACAGATTTTGGGTCATAGCATCGTGATCAAGCTGTCAGTAGTTGAGTATCTGAAGTAGTAGCTCAGAGTAACCCTTGCAAACATAGTAAGATTTCTAGCCTGAGGAAGTAGCATTGGAATGGAAGTGGGGAAGTGCCTAATCGATCCATGAGGATTCTGATCATGCTTCCTATAAGGATGAGTTTGTAATCAATAAAGGTCGGATGCTTTGTGCAACATAATGAACTCACTCTTTAGGTTTTGATCTGCTTGGGAGATCATACTCGAGATCAAGATACATCTTAAAGCCTAATGGCTACGCTGGATATAGGCAGAAACAGATAGATAGCAAAGGAGATTGTCTAGGATCCAGATGAGCAACGTTCGAAAGTACTATTGTGACTGCCAGTCCTTTGGTCTCACAGCGTTCCTTCTTACCACAGTCAGTGCTTATGCTCACTGGCATTCTTTTACGAGGGACATCACTTGAAGGCGGCTTCCTCTATTTCATAATAGCGATATTTATGAAGAAACGGATTAAGCCCTTATTACCTCAGAGACTTCCACTGTTAAATACAGTGGTCCCAAGATTGACCAGTGGTACTGGACCCCTGAGGCACAAGAAACCACTTTGACTGGCGTAAAACAGGCTCTTGAGTCCCTTAGAACCTTGATATCTCGCTCGTCAAATGTCATAATTCCTAGCAGCATGTATGGAACTATGGAAGGCCGTAAGATATCGGCGCGACTACCTTCCAGCACCAGGTTCATGAGTCTCCATCCAGCTATGTTCCCAAAATACGCGAAAGGCTATGATCGTGGCGCGGGAATATTATGTTGCGAACCGCGCAATATCTGCAGGTTTGTCATTGGTACGATGAATGGTTGCGGCGACAAAGACTATGCACGAGATCGACATGGGGTCAGTACAGACTCAATAGACTGTTGACCCTGTAAGAGACATGTTCAGTGACACAAAATTCTTTTGTCGGGATCAAGGGCTACAATCAGAATTTTAATATGCCGTCAGGGACCTGAAGCAAGTTGACTCAGCGCCAACGCTCGCTCTCAAATGTACCTTGTAGGCAACGAATCTCCCATACCTCTTTCCAACCTTTTCAGATGCTTCGATCTAGAGGGTAAAGGAACTGACAGTGAGAGTCTTCGGCAGCCTGCTGTCATTGAAATAAATGCATTGTCAATTTCTGAACCTATACATACATGACCTGAAGTGCCTGAAATCGTGGTCGACTTCAGCCTCTACCGGTGATACATATAGCACAAGGCGGAAGTTGTTGATGCCTACTAGCGAAGAGCAAGCGCAATTAAACTGACCATGTGAGAGGTTTGAAGTTTTCTAAGATAGGACAAAGGAGGAAGAAACAGATAGAACCCCTATCAAAATCGAACGAACCAATCATCTAGTAGCGTCCGGTTGCTCGAGGATTAATTTGCGGTTTGAACCTTCGAGATCAAGGCTTTGAGGGGTTTTCAGAAGATCCGTGACATGTAAGGCATCATGCTTACACTTATTATGCAAGTCAAAAAAAAGGGCTTGAAAGATCATCCATCATACGATAGTTATGGTAGCATCTGACTGTATCAAGCGTTTAGTAATATGTGCCAACCTGTTGGTTGTGTCAGCTAATCCTAGGAGCCTGATTTCTTCGGCGGGGTCAACATCATGGGCGGTCGAGTTCCTTGAGGTTTTTCTATCTTATTTCTTTTCCTCTTTACCTTTTCATAGATGCTTCGATATATTGAAACAGCATGGCATGCCAACCTTTTGCACCGCTAGAGGGTCAGGAGACCGCCTTTTCATTTCATCAGACTCCAACATATCTCTTTCGTCTTTATACACCACCCAAGTCAAGAGGCTCGACTAATCATGAGCGCGTTTCGTCACCGTCCTGTTGTCTTCCCTCAGGAGGCTTGCATTCATTCGGAAGAAACTGCGGGGGCGATCTTCTACGAGTCGCTTCAGACCAAGCAGTCGAGATGCTGAATTCTCATCTACGTTGGAATTGTACAGACAGATGCAACCTGATGTCTTGGTCAAGCTCATTACTCTTTGTGCTCCAGTATGGCGTATATCTCCACAAAAGAGATAATGAGAGCCTTTCTTTTTCTGATATCTACCTGATAATGATCGAAACAAGCAAATTCCCGAAACAAACATTCCTCCGAGACCTCGATATGATAGAGACGATCCTTCAGAACCTTGGTAGCCAAACGGGCGACCCGACATCCCAGTTGAAAAAAATTCGAGGCTGGCGTAAGGGAAACTATGTTGTCGGGGAATATCTCACCCAATGCTCCCTCAATATCAGCGGTCGATGCTGGCAAGTGTCGATGAAGCAGCTTGATGATTCGGGGCTTTTTTCCCTTTGTCCCCTTTTGGAAAAAGCAACAGAACCGAATCTATGGGCATTGCGTGTCCACATAATTCGTCGTTCGTTTTCTCAGACTCATCCCGTATCTCATCAGGAGATCCGTACTGCCATGAAAATAGCTCTGTCATTGATAAGAGAGCCTTACGCCATTCCTTTCGCTGTCATGCTTTTGGCATTGCAGGGTCGGGATGCAAACGACATGGTCACCTGGAAAGCGTTTCATGCACTGTTCACGGGTGAGTTGCTATGAAAGGCTTACGTGGCTCGACGTTAACACACCGGTGCAGACAAGGAGCTAAACGCCATAAATTTGGTTTATGATGTTGCAAGCAATCGTATGGAGGAGCTCAGGACTTTCAGGGACTTAATGCAAGCTATCAAGAAGAGAGAACCAGACGTCGGATTACCAGATGATCCGGCGTCACAGGTGTCAAACGACTCGCAGTCTTTGACAATCAATGAGGCAGAACCATTGGTGTAAGGATCTGGACGTAGAGAAAGTTTAGTATTTGCAGACGAATTAATTATCGGTAGAATGTATCCAACGAGGGGGCTATCGAATTGAATACCAGATATCGGATAATGTTAGCCTTGTAATCGAGTATACATGTCGCGATGGGGCTACTGAGTTGATGTAGGTCGTTCGGCTGCTGGCAGTCAGGTCCTTGATCAACATACTCTGACGCTTTTGCATTTAAATGAAGCCGCCGATTATTCGAGTCAGTTTTCTAAACCTTGTAGGAAAACCTGTTGGGCAAGCTATTATAGTTGTACTCAAGTGCCGCTTTGCAGATCTAGCAAAGAAGTGAGGGAGAGAGTTAACCTGGAATTATGGAGGCCAATTGATAGACTACTGATGCAAGTGCCATGAAAGTTGGTTGGTTGGGACAAAAGATCACCCGTCAATTGCAGCCGCCTTCCCCGCTTTTGAGGTCATCAGGCAACCGCCCAGCTGTGAAATCTTTGGCGCTTTTGCCAAACTCGGTCCAAGAAACTCTTGATCTTGTCTTGGATGATAACTTCTTTTTAGCCTCTTCCAAAGTGGCGTTGCTGATACAATGAAGCTACACATGATACTACACGCTCTTTTGGTGGGTGTCGTTTCTGGGGTAGCCCTGACAGGTACGACGCTACTATGCTCCACTAAACTCTAACTTATACACGACACTAACCTTGTCAAAGACACGACCCACGTTGCCAGCGAAGCCCACTACCTCGAACCTGAAGTACCGACGACCCAAAAAGATCATGGAGGATGGGTGAATCCCGAGGACCTGATGCCAATGCCGCAATGTATCACCCAGCAAGATCGATCAACCTGGCTAGGGGCCATGACCCGATGCACTAGACATCGATGCACCAACCATTTCATCTTCTGCACGCACTATCAGTGGCTCACTCAACTCAGCTGTCTCAGTGCTGAATTCTCCCCAAACACGATACATCGATACGAGGAGTACTGCAGTCGATCGGTACTCGCCAAAGCACAGCTCGCGCAATGGATAGAGCACGTTGCCGGGCGGAATTGGCTCGTTCACGTGGGCGACACCGCTGGGCTGCAGAGTCTCTCGCCAAGCAGTTTGACGAAAGGATTCAAGTCTGTTGGCGTTTCTGCACGGGCACCAAGGTGTCTCAAAGAATTAACCATCGAATCCAAAGAACGATTGGAGAACGTGATGGGGTCTTGCACCTTCACAAGCACAACTCTACATATGGGGAACGCTGATCGACCTTGGGAGTACAGCACATCCAAAAGATCTATGGTTACTCTGAGCTTTGACACCGTCGGCTATGATATTACCAAGGGTCGCGTTCCCCCTGGAGAGTACTTTGACGTACATTGCTTTTGCAGTAATTTCGCCGTTGATCAAAGATATGAGCCCTGCTCTGACCATCTAGACCTAACGAAAGAGCGATTATGGCTGAATGCAATTTGTGGACCGACTTCACTTCCTTCAGACTGGGACAAATCGCTGACAACATTGGGTCCAGACTACATACCCATCTACAAATGGGCCTACTCTACTAACTTTGCAGATATTCCACAGAAAATTACCGAGTTTTCAAGACAATGTAGAACAGATGCTTGTGATACCGACTCCCAGGGCTTCTGCGAGGTTAAGCCTGCGGTAGATAGAACCTGTATCTGCGGCAAGATCGACTATAACCTCTGCCAAGGGTCATGTCAGATCTTCGAGTCCAGGAAGAGATACGTTGAGTGGCTTCACGAACTCTGCGACGATGTCGAGGGCTGGCATGGACTTCCTGACAATTGGCAACAGCTACTAATACCCCGTCCACGCGACATAGTTCCATGGCACTGGACTGTCAGACCAGAGAGTTCACATGATGCTGAGTGCCCATCTAGCCGCTTGAAGCTTAGCAGTATCGCCTTTGCCAACCTGGTGACTCTTTTCGCTGTATACATTGGGGAGAGAGCGTCCAGAAATACCAAGTTCTTGGAGCCGAAACCAAAGAGTCCCGTCTGGATTTTACGAGGGATTGTCCTCGCCTGTGTCCGGTTCGTCGGCAACTGGGTAATCATCAACATTATTCAGAGTACTCCTGGATATGAAGGCGTTCCGAGACTACAACTAATGTTTCTACTATTTTCGTTGCCTCGACTCGCCTGGGTCGCAATAGCACCTGCCCAGATCAGTGACCCTGAATCCAAGGATCTGTTGGCGGCATCTTCTGCTCTATACTCTGAGATTCTGCTACAGATACCGAACTTGTATTACATGACAACAACGGTGAACTACGGACGACTGCAAGGTTTCTATCTTGGTGTCTTACCTGACACGGTAATCGGACATTATGCTTGGATAATGTATGGTGGGGCGCTACTGTGGGTGGTTCTTGTGGCTCTCACAGCTATATCAATCATTCGCGTCTTGCGCGTCGCGTTCGCTACAGACATTCCACCCCACAGGTTGGACGAAGATCTTTCGAGATGCGATAACAACAAATGCACCGGAGCTTACAGTGACGCAGCGATGTATGACGAACTGTTGCCCGAGTCGCATTCATGCAAGCAACCCAAGAGGTCTCACTATGGTACCATGCCCGAGATGGGTAGGTCTACACAGCCTTCAAAGGACCCCAGGGAATTTCACCAGCAGCTGTATGTTGTTTTGACACGAAGCCTCCCGATAATGTTCCTCGCCCAATGGCTCTTCTGGATTGGATTCATTAATGTGAGCGGTGACGAGTAAGTTTAGGTTTCTCATCAAGTAAGGCTAAAGACTGACACACTGCAGTCTCTGCCCTCCTTCAATGGAGCTCCTCACCGGAGTCTCGGTCGCGTCATCTCTGATAACTGTGGCTCTCAAATTCGTCTTGTAGGCAACCTGGCTATATATGTCATACAGCCGCACTACGAATCACTGTGACTACCTGGCTGTATGTGGTATCTGCTTAAAGAACAGATATATGGATTCTCGTCTCTGTTAAGATACTGTGCCTAAATGAATATAATTAAACCCTCGAGATGCTGGTCTACCTTCTGTTTGTTCCATTCTTTGCGAGTTCTGTGCTTATGGTCTATTATACGGGCATTAGATAACGGCCTAGGCAGCTAAATACTATGGAATAGGGCCCCGCTGAGCTCCCGAAGGACCTGAAAGGGTGGGTGGGAATGATTCGGGGATTTTCAGAGCCCGAAATCATTCGGGAGCAATTCTACCTCCTGAGTGGCTTCTGCCGTGTATCAAATAGTAACAGTATTTCAGTTCTTTGGCTGGTTAGTGCAACGAAATAATATATTAAACCAACTTTTTGATGTTATTATTTAAGTTCTCGGAACCTAGCTAATGGGTTACTCGAACCGGATAGGTAGCAATGTATCTAGCCGTATTTACGCATCCATCATGAGACTTCTGCCCAAGTGCTAAGACATAAGGCATCTGCCGTACGGAGGAGTCCAACCAAAGGTATGGTGACTATAATATCATGCTTCCAAAGTTTCCACGAGTGTTGAAAGCCAGGTTAGTTTGCGACCGGCTTGGACTTTCCTGACCCAAACTGTGCGCCAAAGCCGAGTAATAGTTCGTCTTGAACTTTCCTTCCCTCCCCGTCTTTGATACCATGTCTCCCCCGAGGGGAGAAATAGGTGGGGGAAGGGACCTCAGGCGGTGCGGGTCGAGGAGAGCCACCTCGGACCACAGTGCTCCAGGCCTTGGACTCGATCCTGCCCAATGAGGTTAGTCTGATGGTTCGAACGAGAAAGAGGCACCATGAGTCAATTGACGTACACTTCGGGCATCGTGACGGAGAGGGTTTTAAAAAGTAAGGCTTCGAAAATCAGAGACGCTATCAAAGATGTATATGTGTAAGAGTTGATGGGGTTTGATGGCGGAGGAAGAGGCAAATGTAGCAGGATCTACTATCTTATACCTGAGAAGATTCTAGTCGTAAGAGGAATAAATCATGGAGGGTAGGCATAGTGCATGAGATCAATAATTCATGGATGAAATCAAAAGCCCTCCGTGTTGTTGTCGTTGTCGCCGGTACGTAGCCAGTAGCTCCGGGTTTCCAGGGACTCGCCTATCGCATATAAGCATTTCGATCATATTACCCAAGCTGACTTGGTAGTCTAACAGGAAATAGGCATTGTGAAATGGATTGAAGATCGGAGCAGCAAGATATCAGGGGTACGTTCAGCCTCGCTACTCAGTCATACGGCATGCTAATTGGACAGTGACATTTTGTTCAGTCCTATGAGTAAAAGTGATTGGCCTCCCTGTAGATACTCAGATGTGCATGCCCATTGTGTCTGCCCGGACAGCACTTACAAATCTGGTCATTACATTACCTTGGAGAATGCCTCATAATGAAACCAATTGCCGTGATTGGTCGCTGGCGTTTTGTTCAGTCCCTTTTAACACGCTTATTGGCAGACTTTATCTTTTACGTTGTAACGATTCATGACTAATATTGAAGCATCCCGTCTGAGAGGGAGCCTCACCGCAAATGCCAGTCAAAGTCCTGATTCGTCGGAGGCAATCTTCCCCTCTATGAGTGGCTCATGGCGTTTTGTTGGATCCACTGTGGCTCACAGTCAGCAGCCTTTGTTGTCTCAGGTGTTTTGTCTCTTACGAAGAAACATGGCGGGCGGCTCTGCTGGAGGGCTCTGACTGGGCTGTGATGTTTTGTTCATCGGGGCCCGTGCATTCCTGTAAGACAGAGGCAAACAGGTGCCTTGCGGGGATTATCCATGCAGTGGTACTTGTGGTTCGCCAGACAATTATGCCCAGGTTGTGTGGAAACGATGCAGCGACCATTACAACTTGGTTGGAGTAAAATTCCCAGGTATAAAGCCTCGATCTTCCGCCATGTTCTCCGATAGCAAACTCCTCATTATAATCACCATCTCGCCTTGCAATGCCCACATTCTTACCTACTCCGATTGTTAGAGTCATCTCATTTCCCCTCATCACTCCTTGCTACCTACCTAATACACCATGGATCCCATTCCAGTGGAACTACTTCCAAGATCGGATGATGAAAGGTTCCTTTCCTGCTCTTACGAAGAGCGATGGCGTCGCTTCCAGGCAATTATTGTCAAACTCTACACGCAAACCCGTGGGAGAGATGGGCGTACAGCTACATTAGATCAGGTTGTCCAATTCATGAAAACCTATTATTCATTTCATGCGGCGTACGTATTTTATCATGTTTACCGCTCCATCACGGCCTTTTTCCACTATTGAGTTCTAGACTGGCATATATCCATGACTATATCATGTTTGACTTTATCTCATGGCTTCATTCCAAAACATCACTACTATTTCAATACTTCCCTACGGGCTTAGCTGACGGTTGACGATAATAGCCCCACTGAGTATCGGCGGCGGTTTAGAGACTGGGGTGTCAGCAAGCGCATGGTACAAGAGGATAAGGATGCTATCACAAGTGCTCTCGTAAGGAAGAGACGCCCCGGAGCGAGCTTATCTGATGCTACTACCCAGCATGATGGCAAGGATAAGCCGCTCGATTATAAAAAGTTGAAACGACATTTGGTCAGTCGGAAGGCCTGCCTCGAAATTACACCAGGTTTGTATGTTCTTTGCACGTCGATGATAGTTATGGGATTCTAGCTAATGTAGCTCTGTAGACTTTCCTCATGGAACCTCCCCTACGCCGCCTTTGTGTCCTCGTTACCTAAGAATCCAGGCCAGCCATCCCCTTTTGGGTCTCTTGAGCTAACTCCAGAGTACCTGCACGTCCGAAGTCCTGAGGCACTCACACCAGGTCGTGCGGCAGCTGGTCCATCGCCAAGGCTTCAACTTGTTTATGAGAAACACAAGGAGCATTGCACAAGCCTGTTCCTACAAGGGCGCATCGAACGACTCGTAGTTGATATGTGCAAGGAGGACCGTATGTATGTTGTCAGGACCTTGTTCTATCTTGGAAGAAATCATTATTGACCTGTGTTAGCACAATGGTAAACTACTTTCATGACTTCTATATGCACAGCTTTGTTCTTGCAAAGAATTGGAGCAAAGAAACGCCGAATTTATTACCGAAACAAGGATTCCATCTCACAACTCAAACATGGAATGCATCCAGCCCTTGGACGCCATCAGCATTTCTAAATCTTTCTTCCGGGCCCTCTTCGCCCGAAGTCCCGAGTGTGACAAACATTTCCAACGCAGCGACGCAGCTTTGCAGATGGTCAATTCACATATCATCGGAGTCTTATTCATGCGTAGTCGAGATGGAGGTGACTGCTACGCCAGACTCACAGCCCCCACCGACCTCATTCGTGGACTCTCTGAATCAATCTATGACCTCGAATGACTTTACCACCACACCGAAAGAGGACCTTCCTCTGGCCCAGGATATGATCATGAAGTCCCTGGAAGGGGACCCAAGCCCCCTTCAGGTAGACGCCTGGAAGCTAGCCATAATGGCAGGAAACAGGGAACTTTTGTGGCATCTCTTTAACGATGGCGACACGCCGGAAGGAATTGAGGCTCTCTACCCCTTCCATCTTGCGGCTGCATTTCTGGATGGCGGCAGTCAGTGCTGCGGGGTATTTACTGATTTACTCGAGCTACTTCCTCCGAACTTTGCTTTTTGCCACAACATTGATGATCATGGACACACAATCCTTGATGCTTTGCTGGCGGCTGTGCTGCGTTCTCACACCAGCATTCATCCAGGTGCTGTCAGCTATGGATTTCAGTCCCCCAATCGATTTCCTGGAGAAGAACAAGATATCTGTGGCAGATGGGATGCAGAAAGTCCGACCGTCCGCGAGCTCTTTCGACAGGGATATGCCCGAATTCCTACCAGATGGAAGCACGTCTTCTGTCACACAGCCGTACAAGTGGTTTGTCACAGCATTGTTGCTATATTTGCATCACCTGCCTCACCAAACATCAATACGCAGAGTGGGTTGTTTGTACGACGTTGTACAGCCTGCGGCCTAGAGCTCAAGCTTGGACCCCTTCATGCCGTTGTTGTCGTGGCCTTTTACCTGGCTCAGTCAGGAATGCCAGGGGAAACCTTATTCGGAGCACTTGCGATAATGGTATGCCTTATCAGCCTTGGAGCTGATGTCTTCATCACAGCAAACATTTCTGTGGATGAGATTCTAAGATCTTCAGACTCTGGAGAATGCCGCCATACGCTAATGTCACCATTTGATCTCATGAAAGCCGTCCCAGGAAGTGTCATTGATGCTTGGAGCGAAGGCTGCCGAGTTGGCTGGGGATGTCTCGTCGAACTCTTGGTGCTTGCTGTGACGGAACAAGGCCAAAGGCGAAGCGGCTGTTCGCAAAGATCGGCAAGTCCACTGGGAGACGAGTGGTCGGATACCTTCACATCGAGCTCCAGCGAGTCATCGGATCATGGCTTGTGCGAACGTGACTTCCAAGAGCAAATTCACGATGACTGGCTCAAACTGCCATGTAACGGCCCACGGATCGGCATTCTCTGGGCCTCAATACAGACTGAGTTCCTCACATACCGTAGAGTCAAGGAGGAAGATCCTTGGATATCTGACAACTTTTCTATGAAGGCCCTTGAAACTTGGCTGGAGAACGGTGACAGAGATTTTTCTACGCCTCTGGTCCAAAACCAGATGTTTGTGACGCATACACGTTGTGGGTGGTTCCATATGACCTCGGACTTTCTTTGCCCAATTGCCGAGGAAGTCTGTACAAAGTACTTTATGAACATGGATATCTATAGCAGGGCGTCATATATAAAGAAGCCCTTCCTACTTATGTCTTTTGAGGACGTGGAGGAAGTGGAATCTTAGGAACCTTGCACTAGTCGGGCGCGGTATACAGATGAACGTGGAATGTTTCAGGCGGAATAGGCTCGATTGCTATGGGTAGGCACTGCAGGCAGGTCAGACTCTATTGAAAAGACGTAGCTCAAGAAGGTATATCCAGGAACTATCTGGCGGTCAGTTAGGATCTTCTGCGATAACGTATCGCTACGTGACTGAGATCCCCTTGACATGTTCGTCTAGGTTACCTGGGTCTCGTCTTGTGCTGCAACACGTATGTAGCTAGTCAGCTAGGGTTCACATAATAGCTCCTAACCATTAAGCTACCGAGCCCACGTAGTAATTCGCTACTACTATCATTTCGGGAATCTGGTGACTAAGAGCATGGCCGCATATTTACAAAAACATGATAGTATCTATTATTAAGTGGAAGGCCAACTAATCGTGGTATCACTTTCAACATTACCCTATATTTGACGGATGAATGTATGACACGAGACTGCCTGTTCATGCTGTTGGTCCCCGTTCTGTTGGCTGTGTTGGTATTGGGGAGTTTACGGTGTTGGTCTATGCAAGCTAAGCAGGTTAAATTCTCCCTGCTGTTACAGAAATATCTTGTATATGTAGTAAATGAGAAGCTGGGTAGGGTCAACTTCATCTTATCATCAGTGATCCTCGATTATATAGTGTCAACTAGTTACAATATCTCTTTTGAAGTTGGTTAGTAAAAAGCGACATTATACATCCCCTAACCCAGGTACGTCTGGCTTCAAACAATCTTGGAGGATAACCACCTGTACCTAGCGAGTTTTTAGCCAATACGAGTTTGCGTATATTGATGTACAGCACTTTGTAAAATGTGTTTAACCAGAAAGTGAAGTGGATATCTAATAAAGCTATTGCTACATGGTATAGAACCAGCGTGAACCAACAGACAGTGCGAATGATTTAACTTGGCGCTATCCTCGATCGCAGAAGACTCCATAGATTGAACCTAAACATCCATCAATCCGAAGGAGGTTGGATAAAATCAGTTGGATATCGTATGATGTCAAACAGAGAGCCTGGAAAAATACATATTTTCCCCCAACAACATGGAGAACCAGTTTTCTGTAAGAGCAAGGCGAGGTATTTACGATCGATAGAGGGCGACGTCAAAATACGTCTGTTTGTTCCAGGGTCTTTAGTGCTGTTAAACGTCTCCACATAATATCAAGTGCTATGACTCGTTAAACGGTTCTGGACCTACCCAACGGACTGTGCGATGTGCAAAGCCCCTAAGTCCCTTGTTATATCCGCTATTGTGTTAGCCAAAGATGTCCTCGTCGGTTTGATGGTAGCTATAATATATCCCTTCTTTCTTTTGGCTAGAAGTCCCATCTGCATCCACATAAGTCTTTTCTTCCTAGCTTCACAATAGTGAATGTAGTAGGATCTTCGGCCTCTAGCGTAGATGATCCCAACACAAGGATCCCATTGCTTTATTTCAGGCAAATCTTCCGCGTCCCCTGTTATCCGGCTTAGCTCCGGCTGGCCTTTCACAGCCGTCCAAGTCAGTTGTAGCGAGCATCCGTTAGGGGCGTACAGCTTTGCAAGGACGCTAGTACTCTAGAGTTCATCGGCGTTGGAGACGACGTCAATCTGGCCATTTCTGTGGATGATATGAAAGCTGGAACGACTTTTCTCAAGTTTAAAGCTCTACAGCTTCTGGTCATTAATTTTCAGATCACCCCTGGTATGATTATTAACCTGATGCTGTTCACCATTGGAGAGCATAAGACGGCGGGTATTAATATGGTGATATTGAGACAGATCCAGCGACTATTCTTTCCTATGATAGATATCCTCTGGGCCCAAAGGACTAGATTCGAGGGATAGGTTGAGTTAAGCGGCGTTACGAACTTTTGCTAGAAATTTATACGGGACAATTGAGGAAGCAAATTGACCAGCACGAGGATCGACACCTTCTTTAATACAGCTGTCAAAATTGACGCTCTAGTAATATAAGGAGGAAGCCATGGTTGTCTGAGTATAGAATTTCTGTTTAGTGATATGCTTGCATTTGCATGGGACTGAGTAGTAACGAAGCCTGTACAGACTTAGGACTGGAAATGATCTCGATGTTGTGTGTTTAAGCACTTATTCACAAGCTCTGAGCCATGTTTCTTGAGTAGCTAAACCGCAACAGATAGAGATGGTGTAATTAATTCGCGGGGTCATCTCTATCACGCCTTTATCTCTGTTGTCGACGGCTCAATATCGGGTTGAGGTTGGCATCCCTCCTGTACCTTATCCCCGTAAGTGATCAGGCATCATAGTAGCAGCCAATTCTCTCAAATGAAGTGACTA
Organism: Fusarium cf. aywerte; assembly: GCA_011034095.1. Lineage (NCBI taxonomy): Eukaryota > Fungi > Ascomycota > Sordariomycetes > Hypocreales > Nectriaceae > Fusarium > Fusarium cf. aywerte. Next base: position 447,646 of record WETZ01000025.1, on the reverse strand, counting down.
ATCAGTATCTTAAATATTCGGTACATTCTGTCTGCCCATAGCGATCGCGGCTTTTGATTAAACGGCAAGGCGGAAGAATGAAAGGGTGCCTCTCCCGCCATTGTCAATTCCCGAGCAGGATACTCAGACATTCAGGACAGGGGAGCTAATCAGGTGGATCCCACTTGCAGAAATTGAGACCCGACAGAACCCCATGAGCCGCCCAACCAACCCCATCCCATCCATCATAACATACATTTACAACTTCCTCAAAACCTTCCTCTAAGGTTTGCTTGTTTTCCAAATTTTTCTTATCTTCCAAATTTTCCAGTTCGTCCGCTAGAGTCATGAAAGTCTGTCCAGTCCCCTTGATAATTGTTCCAGTTGTTAGAGTAATATTCAGCTCCAAAGCGCCTGAACTCGCTCTTGGAAATACAGTCTAGTCTATGAGCACCTTCTGCGTGGTTGTGACAACGGCCTGCAAGGGTGTTAGAGGTAACGGAAGAATGTAAGATATGGGTAGAGAAAGTCTATTGTTGAAGAGCTGTACTGCTGGTCAGTATACGAGGAACGCTCTGAGAATGGGAAACAATATCAGAGGATGTGGTAAGTTTGGAGTGCATTGTGGTTGCAGACGGATGAATAGCTGGCGAAGGTACCGTCAGCGTTGAGACTTTTTATGATGAACTTAACCTGCACAAGCAATAGGCTACTTTGCAGGTTATGATCGGTGCACCAACTTTCCCTTGCCTATTCCTTTGAACAATGGTAACAATGATTACAGCATGATGATAAGCAAAATCCAATCTGTTAGAATTGAGAGCTCAAAAACTCACAATCTCATGTAGGGTATTGAATCACAGACGAGGAAATGCCAGCCAGACGGAAAAACTGGGCTGGAACCCGTATACTCTTATTGGCGCTCACGGGTGGCGTACACAACACGGAACGGCATATTAGTCACCCTTCAAAAGGGGGTCGCGGGTTCGAACCCCATTACACTAGATGTCGATTCTACCGAGGTTGAATATCCGTTAATAGACGGCAAGGGTTACCAGGGTACAACCCTTCACGTAGTTATCTCGAGAACTAAGAGTCCACTCAAGGTCTAACATCTCAAAAGACTTCTTAAACTTTACCGCCAATCAATATTGATTTGGTACTTTGGTCAGGTTCTTGGATGCCTATGGGAAGAATGGGCTACAGATCTCGCGAGCAAACAACGCGGAATAACTTCCTATTTAAGTTTTACTACTAACAGCAGCCCCACTAAATATCGACGGTTTAGAGACTAGGGTGTCACGAAGCGTATGGTGCAAGAGGATAAGGTCACTATTATTAGTACTCTAATAAGGAAGAGACGCGCTGAAGCGAGCTTGCCTAACGTTACTGTTCAGCGCGAGAGTGAGAATACGCGTCTCGATTGTAAAAAGCTGAAAAGTCATTTGGTTAGTAGGAGGCCTGCCTTGAAGTTGGACTAGGATTATAAGCCTTAAATTATTATTGTCGAATCTCGGCAAACTCCGTGCCAGCCATTAGCCAATAGTAATTGGACGACTCAGAGACTATGCAAGAAAGTGGGGAGCTGGCGCGACCAAATTCCATGCCATGATACCATGTGGCATTTTTATTACATGTGCGCGTTCCCGTGTTATTTATTCTTTAAGATTTCTGGCTTACCGATGACGAAATCTCTATTCCATGCGCACAGACTCTCTGATACTGACCAAAAGTTGCTTACACTATTCAGAGAAACTTGACTCTTGACAGAATGTACCCGTCGAGGGCTGTTTGCGAGTCCAGGGAGCCCCTGAGGAAAAACAATCGGCTCGTGGTCCCTACAGTTGTGAATCTGCAGCTGTCCCCTGGGCTTCACAAACATGCGACTGCTATGCTGCCATCTATAGCACCTTATGCGGCTGCTGGTCCTCGCCGTAACTTTCCTTCGATTTCAGCTGCGTGTCTTGTCTGTGTGAGTCCCGCACACTGCTCCTACACCTCATATTGCTTCCGCATTCTCCTTCAACTTCACCGTTGCATTTTGGTGATGATTCTCCAAAGGAACTGGCTGCTAACGTTAGTCTTGCTCCTAGCGTAGAAGGCATCTCAAATGCGATGGACAACGTCCTTGTTCCCGCTGCAGGTCTGGTAATCAGGATTGCGTCTATGTCGCTTCCCGTCGCGGATACAATGGCCGTAGACGCATGGGTGCCCGATCCTCTAGTCACCCCCAAACAACAGACGAAAATCTCCCACTTACTATGCTTACGGAAACAACAATGGATCCTGGCCCCCGCGTATTCGCAGCGGAATTTCCTTACATCTTTGATCCCTCCATATCCTCCAGTGTTATCCCAGAGTACTCGGGCGTCGGTATATGCCCCCCGATCGCCGCGTTTTCTCAAACTACCGCTTCAGGTAATTTGCCTGTCTGTTCTTTCCAGAGTCCGTTTGGTAGTATAGGCGGCGAACCAGACCTGGGCTTCGACTCCGAAATACCCCGGGCACTTCCTCAGAGAGAACGCTACCTAGAGTCATTTTATCGGAACTTCTACGCCGCTCATCCATTTATACTCCCAAAAGAGCCTCTTATTGTTCTAGCACAGAGGGCCCCCTTGGAGCCCCTGTTTGCAGCTATGCGCTGGATTGGTTCGCTGTACATCGAGCAACACACGTCTCCCGACCTTTTCAAAGAGGCATTTCGTCTACTCGATGGTAACCCTATCAAAGACGGCTTTTTGGTGCAGGCAAGGCTGCTTCTTGTCATTGGGCTTGACGGAAATCATCGACTAGAAAAGGCCAGAAAGCTCATGGCAGAAGCCCGGGATATTTCCATCCAAATAAATATGAACACCCAATCATTTGCTACAACCAATGGGCAAGGGTTTCCGATAATTGAGGAGAGCTGGCGGCGGACATGGTGGGAGCTCTACGTTGTCGATGCCCTTATGTCGGGTGTGCATCAAACAAACGCCTTCGCTTTGTATGATGTCCTTTCAAATGTCGCCCTTCCTTGTGAAGAGTACCAGTATCTCACAGGGGTAAGTCGCGTGATAGAGCCCCTATTTGCACCATATTCATAACATCTAGGAAATACCCCCCCCTATGCAACCATACGATACGGAAAATATCGGGCTGTTCGACAGCAGGCCGTTCTCGTCGTATACCTATCGAATCCAATGTGCCTGCTTCTTGGGCACCTTTCAAAGAATGTCAACACAGATCGAACACATCGACAGGCTCCTCGCTAATTGGATGCTTCGTTTACCACCTTCAAAATACGACGCTTATGCGAAGGGCGAGTCAGATGAAATGATGTTCCAGGCTATCATGATGTGGCACGCCATAACGATTCTCCTACACCAACCTCACTCGCAACTAGATCCATCCCCAACTTACTATATTAAGGCCTGCGCACCAAACACGCCTGCTCTGTCCAAGGATGCTTTCAACTCACATACGAAACGCACGATCAGGTCCGCGAAGGAGCTCAGCAAGTTGATCATGCGCCGCGTTCCTCTCCTCATGCATACCCATTTCTTTGCTTACATGATAACACTATCATCCACAATTCATCTCAGTAGATGGTCACTAGCCTTTGTGGCACAAGATGATAATGATCTCCGTCAAAGCATGCGTCAGAATATCGGGGCCCTTCTAAAGTACGCTGAGATGTGGCCTATGGCCCAACACATGGTATGTCAAGTAAAGCAAATCGCAAAGGAGATATACATGATGAAGAAGCGAGAGCGAAAAACGTCTCAGGAATAGGAAGGTTCACCACTGCTGGAATAAATCAATGCCAATTTTGTCTTCTAGTTACGAAAAGCACAATACGTCAAATGTCCTCGCTCTGTGGATAGCTACAACTCTCACCTAGAGAGCGGAGCAATAAATCTTTGTCAAGTCCTACATCCGATGGGGTGATGAACTTGCGGTAACATATTGTCCGACTGGATCCTAGTCGATCTGTCTTCCAAGGAGGATCAATCGAATCTTATGGGGCCTCCGTGGTCAAATTCTGTGAGCTGCTGACCCTTTTCGATAAGGTTACCAGGGCTATTCGCCTTGTTACCAGTTTATCGAGGCTGCTCTCTACGGTAGGCGAGGAGGATCACTACAAAGGCCGCAATCCAAAATCGTCCTCGGAACCCTGTCACATCACCGTTTGCGTGATGCAGTGAGATGGTGACAGCTGATGTCATTTTTCACACCCATTTCAACGCTGTCACTAAAATCACCGCAAGCCTTTTGCTGGTAATCTGATGGTCGTTTAACCGAGGCTTTCAGCTACGGCGAGACCGTTCCAAAAAGACTACCGCCCCATCTCACCCAAAAAGCGCACCAATGGTGGCACATCGTAGACTTGGCCAGCTCCACCTGCCCCTGTAAAGGGGGCTGTGCCTGGACAGCCCTACGACGTAGCATGACAAGTTGACAGTTGGTCTATGCGGACAATTGACAAAAACGACTCCATAACAACGCGTTCAGACCCGTATCCAACCCCAATGCTAGCCAACAAGAGAAGCATAGCTTATAGCTAACACTGAGTGGCTTGTCTACTTAAGACGTTCGGAGAAAGCGACGAGCACGCTGACATAAACCCCGAGGTCCGCTGACAGTGGCTGCTGGAGCTGAGACGCGGATGCATTTCAATTGCGAATATGCAGCTGGTGAACTTAGAGTCATTGGCAATGCCGGTAAGAGACGGAGCTTACACTCTACCGGAAGTCTCACGGGCTGTAGCATGAGAAAGATATAAAGAATGCTTGAATAGGCGAGTCAGAGAATCGTTTTCTCTTCACTATTCAGCGCATATCCTCCTTCCGAACAAACCCATTAACCATGAAGGCACTGTTGATTTCTACTCTTTGGTCTGCTATAGCCAGTGCGGCTGCTTGCAAACCAGTACCTGCAGAATCGAGGACCGCTTGCAAGTTGGCTGCTGTTGATAACGTGGATCTGAGTGTCGGTTTCAACTACAATGGGGACTGCGTTCCGAGCACTGGTACCTTCAACGGTTTCATGATGTTTGTCGACTTTTCCGATGCCGAACCCGCACAAGACGAAACCCCACAATCGCTCTACAACGCCGTTGTCCCTCAAACTGCCGAATGGTACAAGCAGGCCTCTTACGGAGCCCTATCTTTAAATATCACGGCTGATCTTTCGAAATTCTACCGTATGCCCAAATCTGCTGCATCCTATGGCTGGGAACGGGGCCTCACATGGGCAGAACATCAGGACTACATTCAAGATGCTCTAGATGCTTATACATCAAAAGGAACTCGCCCCCCACCCTCCGAGTCGGATGTCCTTTACGTTGTTCCCGTAAAAAGCGCCGGTAGTAGAGGAATCACCCGATCCATCACTTTCGTGACACGAGCCAATACCAGACAGGGTCATTATATTGCCAGGAAAACTGTCACTGTTGGAACCGACGCATTCACAAGTTGGGGGCCGAAAAGCTGGATTACGTTGGCTCACGAAACAGGACACACCATTTGTTTGGCAGACTTCTACCCGTTTGAGGATCTTGGCCTTGGCTACTACGTCGGTGGCTGGAGTGCCATGGGGGATGTCTCTGGCATTGGCCCCGATTTCTTCGCTTGGGATAAGTGGCGCCTGGGTTGGATTCATGACGAGTCCATCGCCTGTGTTTCAAAGCCAGGAGCTACTGAGCACACTCTTACACCAATGGAGTTTGAAACTTCCGGCAGTGATGTAAAGGCTGTGGTTGTCGCTATCAATCAAACCTCAGCACTTGTCGCCGAGGCCCGTATTCCAAAGGGTCTTGACTCAGATGTATGTGCCCCTGGTGTCTTGCTCTACACGGTCGACACCTCGGTTAAATCAGGCTCTGGTCCTATCCGTGTTCTGGATGTATCCCCAGGATCAGGTGGCTGCGGCAATAGTAGCACCTACGATAAGAACGATTCAACGCTGTCACTCGTTCCCGGTGGAGTGAGCTCATATAAGGTCCCGGGCTGGGGGGTCACGGTTACTGTAGTCAAGCAGACGGAGAGGAGTTTCAGCATTCAAGTTGACGCTGAGTTCTAGGAATTAGATGGTTGACCAGAGGGGTTTTGAAGCATTTACAAGAGGCCGTAGTCAGTTCTATCTTCCCCTGGACGTATATTTGAACTACTGCACAGTGGAACCAGCTCATTTGCGTAAGCCAAAGTGTCATTTCGTCAACTATTATCTACTCAAGTTAGCGCAATACACGAAGCTCCAGCATCGTACAGCACAGTATCAAACCACGCTTCAATGCGCCAATCCATACCCGTAGCAGAAATACTAGTAGCTCCCAGCTTTATACGAAGATTCGCGCCGTAAGAAAAGTCAAGGCGACTCAGGGCGGTCAAAACCATGGGAGGGCTCTTGAACTTATTGACAGGAAAGTCCACACGTCCCAGGTTCTCCAGCCTCGGCTGGTCCCATGGACTGATATCCGACACTTTGTATCTGCCGCTGGTAACCCCTGCTTTATCAAAAGGGTAAGCAATCCAGTGAGCTGTAGCGCCGTAGAGAATAGTGCCGTCTCAGGTATCGATGTTAATAGTGAATCCAAAGCGATCAATCCTGCCGGCTGTAGTAACAACTCGGTAATTAGTATCCTTATCTATGTCGAGCATACTGAGCCAAACAACGAGTTTTAGAGCGCTCTTATAAACCCGGGGGAATTGGATACGGCGGTTGGCCTTTTCCTGTGGTTCGTACCATGGATGATCGTCTGTGGTGCTGAACTTGCCAACTTGGAAGTCTGGGTCATTTTCAGCAACCTGTAGTGTGACGCAAGCTGCTGAGTAGGGCGTCGTTTCTGCCCAAGCGTCAATATGGAGGACAGCAGAGTTTTGTCCAATGCCATCGGCGTAAGCCTTCACTCGAACGTTGGCGTCGTGTTCGAGATCGAGCCAGTTGAGGCCCACAGCCATCGCGGGTGGATTGTCAAATCCCTTTGTAAACTGGACTGTCTTGAAGTTATTTGCCCGAGGCTGGTCCCACGGACGTATTTCCACGGTGCTGAACCTGGATACGTCCGGTCCTGTCTTTAAAGCAGTACTAGATCCACCATCTGTAGGGTATACCCCTGCAATGAATGTTTGGTCCGTGTCAGAGAGCTTCGTGTTTTGAACAGTAAAGAACCCATCTGTGGTGATAGATTGAGGTATCTAATACATCATGATAGATGTCTTGTCAACGTCGGTGAATCTACTAAGCGTGAAGCTGTAGTAATCTAAAATGTTGACGTCAGTCTTTTCACGCGACCACTGATTAGTTCTCTCGTAGTATTCGTAAACCCTTTCCTTATCCCAAGGAACACCCATCGCTGGAGATTGATGCTCGTGCATGCATCCTAGTGCGTGACCAAACTCATGAGTTATGGCGCGAGAGAACTCAATGTCTTGTGTATTATCAGTCAGCCACCCGAATTTCATTGTTGGCAAATCAGCAGGAATGGCAAAGCATCCGGCGCCAATGACAGACCAGGACGATCCATCGCTGTTGACATTGACGCGAACCTCGAAATCTGCTGTTTCGGAAAAGACGAAGTTCACACCAGAAAACTCGTTCCAGACCGAAGCGTACATTCGAATTTTAGTCTTGATCTTCTCAGACCCATTCAAGATCTTGACGCGTATCTTGCGTCCATTGCGCCATTGTGTCCCAATGGGGACTTCCCATGCCTGCTACCGACGTGCTTCCACAGTCCCCTTCCGATGAAGATCAATTCCATTGACCATAAGCACCAGGGCATCCTTATTTGCAGACACTCTGTAGAACCATTGCAGTACAAATTCTGTTTGTCGTGGGAGAACCATACACTGCAGCCTGTATGTCAGCTGAAGATCTTTAGACGTGAGAAAGTGGGCAAAGTTCAGCATCTCAAGTCTTGTTTGGCCATGGAAGCGGTCAAGATACACACCCCATTGCCCAGGAGTCGTTTTGTGTTCTGACTGATTAAGGGCTGGGGGCGTTCAGGTTGATAGATTGTCGGTGATGTTCTTGAGCACGTTAAGCTGTTGGTCAAAGATGTAATAGGCAACAGAGTAAAAGGCCGTTTCCCCAATGCCCTTTATAAGCGAGTCCCGAAAGAAAAGCTCCCGAATAGCTCTGTCCCTATCGAATAAGATATTTTCCGCAAAAAAAGAACATCTGGCAATATGCCTCGAAGTTAATAGCGGCGTGCATAAACCGCCATCTTTCTCCATCCGTGAGAACCAGGCCTGTTTTGAGTCCTTCTTAGCTCTGTCCGGGGGATCCTGGGATTGTCCTTTCGCTTCTTCAACTAAGCCTGCGGTGCATAGCTCTAAACAATCGACTTCGCCCCAATAAGAGGCTGGCGCGCACTGTACAGAGTAGAGAGTTCGGTTGACGTGGAGAGCTGCATCACTGAGTCGTGTTTGAAAAGACGCAGGTTTGCCATTTCTGCTTCTTTCTTCGGTATGTCTATGCGCTATCCGCAGCGGAGGCATAATGCTGACAAGCACATAGGTGATTCGTAATCTATGAAGCGAACTTTTAGGTTGTTGACGGTTGACCTGACAAGTTGGTTCCGGTGGGTAGTGATAAGTTGCAGAAATAAAGGTGATACTGCAATGAGGGGACAAGCGTGGTCGGGCAACTGACATGGCTTGATAATCTCGATGAGTATTTCTGGCGGGCGATGGGCGACAGAAGTCATTTTGAATACAGTGGTTATGGAAAATGGTTTGCTGTACAGCTTGTGTAATCTTGCTGGCCCGGAAGTAATACGACGTTCCGGCCTTGAGCAGTGGACGCCAATGGTGTCTAAGTTTACAGATACTCAGAGCTCAACTTTAAGTCAGATGGATACCACTTAGACATTATAGGCGAGTGCGCGTGTGAAGTCAGTCATACATTGACTCAAGTATAATCTGACAAGGTTCACTATGATACTTGGTTACCGTGAAAGTATCGGAGTCATGATGCTTATAAAGTGAAGAAACGCGACCTCAAAAATAAATAGAGACCAGGAAGTCACGTTTAGTCTATATGAGGTTCTTTTAAGTAGGTTGCGAATCTGTTACCATATTCAGACACAGGTTCGCCGTGTATTGGGTTGTGCAATCCTGTTTTTCACTAGAGTTCATAGAGGCCCCTAGACTATGTAGTACTTGTTAATTCTTTCTTCCCATGTCTAAACATAAACCTCTATTCGATACTTCCGAAATTCGGAGCTTCTCACCAGAAATAAGATTACCTAATAAGCCTTGTAGGTTATAACTATACTATAGACCATGCGATTAGTTCCCAAATTGCATGGGTTTAAAAAGGCAGGTCGATAATAGATAGTGAGGTAATACCTCAGAGCATGTGGGTATTCTACCTAGCAGCTATGGATAGTTGCTGTTCAGAGGTCTAACACTGGAACCTTGGCACAGGATTTTTGTCAAAAGGTCCCACCAGAACCAATTGCCTACCGTTCTAGGTGACCGACCAACTGCAACTCTCCACCAATGAGACTCCAGGGAGATTGAAAGAAGGGTAAAGTCCAGTCAAGCCACCAATGAAAAGGCACTAAATGTCCACGGGCTTGATGAATCTCCTCGAGATATGACTAGCTCCCGGCATATCAAAGTTGCATCACATCGGTACTCTTTCTCAATAGGAAATCTTCCTAATGCTAAGGTAGCGAGCCGGCTACCCGGCACACGAACGATATCGGGAATTCGTAACTCAAGAGTATAAAATGTGCGCACGAAACCTTAATCGTCAAAAAGGTGATCTGATATCTCGCTACCGAACTAAGCTTACAATTACTTGAAGGTTTATTGGAGAAAGATGACCCATATGCAAAACGCCATGGCCAGTTTACTTTTCTTTGTAGCTGGCGCTCTAGCCAGAGCTAGCCTTCCGCCTGTCCCGTCGGACCTATCAACACCTGTACAACAGCGACTTGCTTTCAACGGACCAAACAGTTAGTTTCACTCTCGTATGTGACCTATTCCTATGCTAAAGCCTTTTAGGTGTGACCATAGGCTGGAATACATATGCCAAACAAGACAAATCCTGCGTAAACTATGGTACTTCCAAAGACGCACTAAACCAGCAAGCGTGCTCTGACGTATCCTTGACATATCCCACGTCTCGTACATGGGCCAACACCGTCACCCTTGATAGTCTCTCCCCAGCAACAACTTACTACTACAAGATTATTTCCAAAAGCTCAACCATCGATCATTTTCTCAGCCCTCGTGCTGCTGGTGATAAAACGCCGTTTGCAATGAACGCCATTATTGATCTCGGGGTTTATGGTGATGACGGTTTCACCATCAAGGGCGATGCTTCCAAGCGTGATATTATCCCCAACGTTCAGCCGTCTCTGAACCACACGACTATTGGCCGTCTTGCCACAACAGCTGATGATTATGAATTCATCATTCATCCTGGAGACTTAGCATACGCTGATGATTGGTTCCTCAAGCCGAAGAACTTACTTGAAGGCCAGAAAGCATACCAAGCAATCCTCGAGACATTCTACGATCAGCTGGCTCCCATTGCTGGCCGGAAGTCTTACATGGTCAGCCCTGGTAATCATGAGGCTGCGTGCGAGGAAGTTCCAATTCTCAACAACCTTTGTCCCGAGGGCCAAAAGAACTTTACCGATTTCATGCACCGATTCGGCCAATCTATGCCTGTCGCTTTCACATCGACATCCTCGGATGCCACGGCCAGAGTTAGTGCTAATAAGGCCAAGGAACTCTCTAACCCTCCGTTCTGGTTTTCTTTCGAATATGGAATGGCACATGTAGTCATGATTGATACTGAGACCGACTTTCCCAATGCACCTGATGCACCAGGTGGCTCGGCGAACCTCAACAGTGGACCATTCGGCAGGCCTAATCAACAAATACAATTTCTCGAAGCTGATCTAGCATCGGTTGATCGCAAAGTCACACCTTGGGTTATTGTTGCAGGCCATCGCCCATGGTACACTACTGGCGATGAGGGCTGCAAGCCTTGCCAGCAAGCTTTCGAGGGATTGTTCTACAAGTACGGCGTTGATTTGGCCGTCTTTGGCCACGTCCACAACTCGCAACGCTTCTATCCCACGTACAATGGGACTGCTGACCCTGCTGGAATGAAGGATCCAAAAGCTCCTATGTATATCGTGGCTGGAGGTGCAGGAAACATCGAAGGACTGAGTGCGGTTGGGAAAAAGACTTCCATAAATGCATTTGCATATGCGGATGACTTTAGCTATGCGACCATTCGTTTCCTGGATGCTAACAACCTTGAGGTGAATTTTATTCAGTCATCAACTGGTGCAGTGTTGGACCGATCTAGCATCTTCAAATCTCACAAGACACAGTTTGTCAGACAAACTTGAGATAGCATCATCAAATAACCAGGCTATAGCAGATACATAGCAAAGACAGATATAGTAGCAATAAATTTACATAAGCTTCAGCTGCGACATTATCGTGAACCATTGCCAATAGTCCTGTGACTATTGAGCAGAGCCTCGTGTCTAACAGGTGACTTGTTGACCATATGCATTCGCACCAATTTATTGTTTAGATTGTGGCTGCAATTTCCTATTTCACAGGCTACAGGCCAGGCAGAAAGTCGATATTGGCTGAGTGTTGAAATATACCTTACTGTTACTCTGCTCAATTATGTCCCAGGAATAAGCGCTATGCACGTCGCTGTTGCAGTATGTATGTACATGCACGTGAGTGGTCAATCAGGCTGTGAAATATGGTCTTCTTTGTTTCCTTACCTCTTTTCGTCTATCATACAAAGGCGTTAGATATCTCGTATGCATTATGTCCGTCATCGCTCCACGGTCTCGCGATGGTATGGCTACCTCAGATGCTGCCGTACAACAGTTGGAAAGTACTGTCGCTGGATTCCATGCCATATTAACGGACGATGGCCGCAAGGTATTGCAAAAGCTAAAAGCCACCCTGTATGCCTCCCAAAACATTATTACGTTTACAGTTGAGCTGGATCGTCTCGACAAAAGGCGCCAACGCAGAAGTGTTGCTTTAAGACTGGTTTCTTTCCTACAGACGATTGAGAGATTCACGCCTGTAGTCGACACATATATCCAATCCAATCCTGACATTGCGGCCATTGTTTGTGGCTCAATTCAATTGACGTTCATGGCAGATAATATGGAAAGGTTCCCCTGCTGCAATTCATTGACTACTAATCCATATCAGACGGCTATAGAGGTAGGCAGGCCGACTTTAACAATACGCTAAAGACCAGCCGCCATATTGAGGATCTAGGGAACGACAAGAGCCCTTCAATAAGAAGACGGTATTGTATTATATCGAAAGGATTTAAAGCGCATGAGTTAAAGATCGCATCGCTTGGCTTAAGAGTAACCAGTTTAGAGAAGGACGTTAGTACATTGAGTAGAGGTAAGAATAGATAGGCTATACTAAACCCCAACGAGAACTTTACGATATAAGTTGAAGCTGTTGGGGCTGGTGAAGCTATATATGACTCAATCCAGGCAACTGAAGAGATAGAGGCTATTAAGGTAGTGATTGGGGTGGGATACGTGAAAGCGAATGAGGGCTTAAATTTGAAGGCGGAAGAGTTACCTACTGTATACCCGTGCGCAGGCCATATAGTTAAAGAACCAAGATAATATTAAAACTCATTCAATAATTCAACTAAACACTAGGAAGTATTTATTTGTTTCATCTATTTTTAGTGAATCTTGTTAAGGTGGTTAAGAAATAGCAGTTTATATAGGGAAACAATTTTTAATACTTACCGGTAGGTAGGTATTACCGGTGGGTGCATATTGCATGGTACATGATATAATATGATAGAATATTGGATGGCCAATACCGTTGCATTCTGAATGTCCCTGCCGTTCATTAAACTGTCGTATACCAGCCTCTACTTCCTGATACTTAGGTGGAACAGTCGGAATACATTATCAAAACTTGTAAAGGCACAGGATAGTAGAATGCTTTACTCAAATGTGACTTTAATGATCATTGAGGGTATCCGCATTGATGATGTTGGCGTATAAACTAGGGGGCACGCTTGATGTCATACAAGACAATAAGCTTGTCATGGTCGACTCTTCGATTCAATGTGGCGGCCGCATTAATTTCCACGGAGTAGTTTCGTGTATATCATATCCCAAGCCATGCGCATCATAACAGGACAATTGTCTCCGGGACACTTCATAAATGTGGGGGCTTGGTGATGGGGCGACGTCTACGATTCACAGTAGAAATATAATCCATCCTAATCCTTACCTCTTTGTTGACGTCGAAAGCTAATTCCTGCGCTGTCATCAAACATTGGAAATTTCTTTATCCAAGGAGCATCGATTATAGAGACGAAATGGGGCCTACTACTAAGAGAAACGGGCATGATGGTTCAGGTCATCCACGACGGCACCTAAGCACATTCAATGCTCACCTGGTCGCCGCATCAGGGGAGTTCGTTGGGACATTCTTTTTCCTCTACTTTGGCTATGCTGGGAACATGATGGCTGTTCTCCAGTCACCATATCCTGCGGTAAATGGTGGATTGGCAAGTACTACGGACATTTGGATCGCAATGTCGTACGGATTTTCTCTACTGGTTAACGTCTGGGCTTTCTACCGAATCAGTGGAGGATTGTTCAACCCAGCAGTAAATAACACCTCTTCCTTGTAACACTATAACGCAGACTCGAGACTGACTAGAGTGTTATAGGTCACGCTCGGTTTATGCATCGCAGGACAGCTCCCTTGGCTTCGCGCGGCGTTCCTTGTCCCTGCACAGCTACTTGGATCCATATGCGCGGGTGGCCTTGTCGATGTAATGTTCCCAGGCTCAGTGGCGCAGGCCAACACAGTACTCGGACCTTATATTTCTATTGCGAAGGGCGTGTTCTTGGAGATGTTCTTCACAGCTCAGTTGGTTTTTGTTGTCTTGATGCTGGCTGCTGAAAAGTCTCGAGATACCTTCATTGCGCCTATCGGCATTGGGCTCTCTTTATTTGTAGCTTTGATCCCTGGTAAGTGTGCTTCCTTGTCGGTTGCACAATTGAGCACCAGATCCTGTACAGAGATCTGACACTACATTTGCGCAGGAGTATTCGTCACTGGTGGTTCTGCGAACCCCGCTCGCAGTTTCGGCTGTGCTGTTGCTGGTACGGACTTCACCGGGTATCATTGGATCTACTGGGTGGGGCCAGCTCTCGGTGCAGCCTTGGCTGCTGGATACTTTCGACTGGTAAAGCGCATGCACTATGAAGAGGCGAACCCTGGGCAGGACGCTCCGGATGACGTTTAGAGGAGGCCCAGTGAGGAGGCACTCAAGGTGGCATGTTTCTTCAAACAAAAAAGGGTTGACAAATAAAAACCTCGACTTGGTAGACTAGACGTGAACAAGAGATACTCCACTAATCTGGTACCGGCATCTGTAAAATCAAGTGGCAAGTGCTTGAGCTGTCATGAGGTTCTATTTGAACAGGCCCAAAAGTCCACTAACCTTACACACCTTAAGCTCGATGGTGTCAACTCTCAGGACTGCAATCGCGTACACATCCAGTTTCGAATGCCATCAAGAAGGCGTCATTGCAGGCAAAGGATGATAGCATTGTGGAAATCTGATCCAATAGATATGACCAGGTGACAGATAGTGAGTGTATGTTTATGTCATCTCGCGAATGGGGCTTGTTTCAACCATTTTGTCCAACAAACAAGTGTAACAGTAGTGTAGGCTGGTTTCATAAACGAGAAGAGCCCTTCAGATTTTCGAATAACTCCCTACCACCACAACAACCACCAATCTATCCCAGTGTTGTAATCGGAGCACTCCCTCTACTCGAATACTATGGCATCCAACCAAAAGAACACTGCCACCGGCCAGAATGAAACCAAGGACCCCGTCCAGCTCGTCACGAGCACGTTAGGCAACACGGTCGGCGGAGTCGTGGGCACGGTCGGCAACGTGACAGGAGAAGCCCTGCGCGGCGTGGGGAATACGCTGACAGGGGTGACGGGCGAGATTGGGCAGCCAGTCGGCAACGCTGTGGGCGGGATCGGGACGGGCGTTGAGAGTCTGCTCAACAATGTGGCTAAGGGTGTGGAGAAAGCGGGAAAACAAAAGTAGGAATAATAAAATAAAGTTATGTTTTGTTTGTTTGAACGACCGCATGAGATTGGGGATGCTCTTTGTGGGGGGCTCTATATTGTCTTTCCCGTGATTGCTACCGCTCCCACAAGGTGAGCAATGACCAGCAAAAGAGGCCCTTGATTCGCAAATACATAAAAATAAAGTACCTCTTAAAGGTTGCTGTGTTAAACTGGCCTTAGTGTATTGATGCTAACTGGTGTGTGTAAATAAATGCTGTGTTATTTACTGTGTGACCTTAACCTCTCGGTTATCAGGCAAAAAGACCTTTCAATAAAGTACCTCTTTTATAAAGAACGTAGCATGGCGATAAAAGTATTATCCTTCCCTGCAGCGCGACTCCAAATCTTTGGAAATTAGAAGAAAAGTGACCTTACTTTTATCTAAAAGGTATGTGTTTTTCAGCGACTCTGTCCCCTTGATCAAGTAGGATATAATTTCTTTACTGAAAGGATAACTGTTATGGGTTAAAGAACATCGGTTATTGCGATCACACAACATCGTATTAAAGAATTTTGAATGCTGAATAGGCGGTAAGCCGGATCTCTAAAGATATAGCGTTAGATTAATGCTATAAAATGGTAGGCATTACTGGCATATAATTACTGAGACTATTCTCTCGTGCTATCTGCTATCTGTCTTAAGCGATCTGATTGGTGTTGTTTGATGGCAGGTTAAAGGTTTGCTTCTTCAGAGACACTGGCAGACAATGGTTGCCATGGTCACGATGACTGAATAAGGTTTGTACGACATAGCTTTGGAAGAAGAGAAAGGAATGACGTCCTCGATCTAGCATAGATTCCTTGCTATGGATTAGCTGACTACTTGCTTTAACCATAACACACTTCAACCTATTCCCTTCGTACTAACATGAAAGACACAAAGAACGACTTTCACAACAGAATATGATCACCCTCGTCTCAAGACTATATTGAAAGTTTTCTAACCTCCATGTTAACATGTATTATTTCGAGCTTTGTGTTGACTTTCTGAGCCCCTTTAGTATGATGATATGACCGTCGCCATACTAACCCCCTTGCTAGGACTCTTCTGCTATAATTGCGCGGCAGCTGTGTCTCCCCCCTGCCTTTTTGGGTGTGTGTTTGCAACAAAACCCATCTATCCGCCAGCAGTCTGTCCTGGCATGGAAGATGCCATATCTTCCCGATTCTCCAAGGTGGTATTCGGTTCGCAGGTTCTGTTGACGGTGTCGCTGTGAGGCGCCATCCGCCTCGGGGTGTCGTAGATGCCACCCGAAACTTGTGAGGCATCGTTTGCTGCTCCACTTGTGTCGTATATGTAGTTACCAGAGTCCCCGACAAAGGTGCTTGGTGGGGACCTGCAGGTATCCTGCTCCGCGTCATCGGAGCTCGGCTTTACAATGCCTGGAGCTTTACTCATGGCGTCGACACCCATATCCCTCAGCTTTTCAGCATCCTCAGCAGTGGCTTGGTCAGACAGATGGTCTGTTGTTTGCTTGCTTTGAGCTAAATTCCCAACCCGTTGCTGCACACCTCCAGAGGCCGCACGCGCCTTGGAAGACAACTCCGCTGCCTTGCATTTACTGTCTTCAGCAAGTATCTTACCTTTTCCAGCGGCCGCGTTAGCCAGCTCTTTACCACGCATTGTTGCATCCTGGGCTACGGCACGTCCCTGGGACGAATTGATGAGGGGAGCAATATAGAGCGAGGTCAGACCCAGCACGGCTAGCGAGAACGGAGATGCAGCTTTCATTAGCCAGAACATGGCAGTAAAGCTGAGGAAGGCCTACCTTAATGTTAGTTGAGAGGTTCATTTACACGGGTGAGTATTATCTTGAGTTATAACCTACGGCGAAGGTTTTACCCAGGTCTTGACCATATATGATCTTCTGTAATTCGACTACTGCGTACTGTATAAAGTCATGAATGTCTCTCAGCGTAGCATTGAGGGTGTGCTCTGGGACTGTCTTATACTTCTTGGGTCGAAGGCGGCAGAGAAAGGTGTTGGGGCCGAATTTGCGGCCAACAAATTCAGTGAGAGATATTACTAATAGGTCGGAGTCAATGCGTGTTCATCTCCAGATTCATATGCAGTTATGATATCACGTACTTCCAAAAATTACCGCTCCGGCCTTCACGGCCAATTGTGCAAGAGGAAGGTAGTGTAGTCCAAACAGGACGCTCAGAGCACTGAGGTATGATCCGAGGGTGCGAACTGGATCCTCCCACTGCAGACATTTATTAACAATCAGGTCTGTAGTCGGTGAGTCCTATCGATAGCCTACATTCATGTATTTGTAGAGACTGTCTTGGCAAGCTGTCGGACCGAAGTTGTCAGCGCGATATTCTATCACCTTTTTGATCATGGTTTGTATCTGAATCTTACCTATGAGCTCCTTCAATGGCCCTCTCTCTTCTCGTAGATTGTCATCATCTGGATTTCCGCTTTTGTTTATCGCTTGTTGAATTGCGGAAGCCACTATTGATAAACGTTGTGAGCTATTGCCCTAACCAATGGTACTTTGACTGATCTGTCAGGCCTTACACTCCACAGGGCCTTGTTCGGATTGTTGAGCACCTCCGGTCTGGACGGGCATGACGACAAAGGCTGGCCCACTCATGATGATACTGGTTACGGTTGTATATTCGTAATGGAAGACTTGTGGCTAGGGTTGGGTTCTCGGATTGACAGATCGAGTCGTACTATGATTTCAACCTAGCAGATGTCGCTTGCTTTTGAAGAGGAAATAGTGCGTTTGCATGCTTTGGAATACAGACAATATCGACCGAGTCATATTTATGTCCGTTGAGGAGATTATGACGGTGTGTTTTGTGACATCAGGCAGCGGTCATTAGGCATTCGTCATTTTTGAGCAACACCTCCGTCAAACATATTCAAGCCAAGTATGCGTTGTGTTTACCTGAATAAAACAGGATTCGACTCTGATACCGCCTACTGTGATTTGCGCCTCTCATGTGGTTTTATGTCTACTGATGGTGTCTACGGAGCTAATCCTCCGTCTTCCTTATGATGTAGTTCAGGTTCCTCAACTTAAACCTTAATGAAGCTTCTTTATTTCGTGGCTTGTATAATATTCGCACTGTCCATGATTTCAAGGTACATGTAACAACTGCACTGCCGGTCACAGATGAGGGGCCAGAAAGTCAAACTAGAATAGTTAGAAAAGTAATTTCAGTTTAGCTTTCATTCTATTGGGTCTATTCTTTTGTTTCATATGAGGCACTCTGCTTTCTTGAACTACCGATCTAACTGGTTCCAACTACTAAGCCTGCTTTGCAAGCAGGTATGTGATACATTGAAGTAATCTCTTCCCATTACTGTAATGAGGCTTACTATGCAACACACATAATAAGCTTCAAGCCTCGACGAAGCTTGTTGGCATGCTACTAGTGCCTTTATGAATATGACAATTCAGATAGAGCAGCCGCATAAGCGCTATTACACGTATGTAGCGGTAATATGATATTACACGTATGTAGCGGTAATATGATATTTTCTTAAACTTTAAATAATGTATATGATATGATAAGCAAGCGGGATAGGAATCTCAACCTTCAAGAGATGAACTATTTATTATAAAAATACAATAAGCTATCTTATCAATTAAAGTACTTACTGTTCTCTTCCCTAGATATCTCGGTTACGATCTGAAAGGTTTTTACATTAAGTCCAGTCTTTGCCGCATATTTCACAATGCCTTTCCCTTGGTTGTCCGAACCTGCTTATCGGAATTGGTGTGGCATTGGGGGGCACACTAGGGGCGTCCCGAAGTCTTGAAATAATTTCTCTAGACATTCTCAGCGTAAACCAACTTAAAATCAACTAAAACCCACCGTATGATATCGCATCAATTCTTTCCTTTCATTCCTGTGAAAAGGGGTCATTTCGCAGCTAAGAGTGTCTACGACTCCGCCCCTATACGTTTCTTCTAGCGCGCTCTTGATTTGTATGGTGTTCTCTACAAGGCAGCATGCAAGCTCGTCACTGAATTCGACATAGAGTCGGTGACTACCTATACCTTGACTGATTGGCTTGTCTGTGGTTAGGGACTGACGAATACAGCACTTATAATCTCCCAATTGATATGTAGCGGGCTTATTAACAGATGGGGCCGTAGAGACACTGCATTTTATCCTATGTACAAAGGCCGTCAAGTTGTTAAAGCTAGAGAATCCTGTACTAATCAATAATAAACAAACCCAGCTTATTAGTATCGATGGCGTACGTTTTTCCACTTCATGAAGATGTGGCTGTAACTCAAACCGTTGATTGGGTCAACCTGCTGAAAGTCTCACTTTCTCGCAACCTCATTATTATAACTATCATCATCATCATCGATGTATTGGTGGTCTGGTGCGGGGAAGAGTCTGTTCAGTTGGACGCACTCGATGCGGAATCGCATCATCGTCCATGCATTTCCGATAACTTGGTCGTATAACTATATAACGATTACGATTACATCCGCCCACGGAACGAATACTCCGGCTAACTACGAAGGAATGAAGGTGTGATTGAAGGTCTGAACTGGCTATATATGCCTACTGGTGCGCCCTCATTCCAGCCGGTAATTAAGAATACTGAATATTCGAATTGACAAACCAATAAATTATTTCAAACTGCCCCCTAATATCGCAAAGACCTAAACCGCGCCATTATAATGTCAGGCTCAAACACAGACAGAGTACAGGAGAAACTCAAGAAGTTCTCCGCTGAGAACATTGACGCCTACGTTCAGGCGTCTACCTTTACCGATGACATCCAGGATGTAATGTTATTCTTTTAAGATCACGTTATTAAACAATCACTTATACATGCAGGCCATTCGTCAACATATTCAAACCGAGTACAAGGCCTGGTTCTTCTTCCGCAAGCTCGGGGCTGACTGCTTGCGCTCGAATGTTTCACTGCACGGCTTTGCAGCGTAAGTACATACATGTCGCTGACAGTTATATATGATCATGGCTGATGGAAATTAAAGTCTTTGGAAGCGATCAGCCCAAGAGGCTTTTGCTGATGCAACCTGGCTAGAGTCGTACTTAGTCCAACGTGGCGGCCGATCTAAGCCAAGTGACATCCCTGCGCCCGATATGGAGTGGCCTGACGACCCGGTTGATCCTGTCGAGCCCGTATATGCGGCTCTACAGACTGAGAAGGAGATTCTCGAAGACCTTCATCGTCTGTGTGCCACTGCGGAGAAAGCCGGTGACAACGCACTGGAAGATGTTATCGAGAGTCGTTTCTTGCGCAAGGAGACGCGTCATGTTAAAGACTTAGGAGACTTGTTGCAGCAGTGTGTCCGTATCAGCAAGCAGGCAGGCCACGGTTTGTATCACCTTGACAAGGAACTTCGTGCCAATAACGGAGTTGTGCCGTGGGCAGGCTTTAACGATCCTGACAAGTCTGACGAACTGCTTCGCGGTGTTGTTGCGGACCTTTACAAAGCTGCAGTTTAAGGAAAGATCGGAGATAAGGACGCAAACGGAAAGAAGGCAGTCTTTCAGGTACATTCCCTATATATGATTCAAATATTAACTTGCATTGTTTTCTTTCTCGACTACTACGCCGAGCAGTCGCCGATTTAACCTGGACCGGGACAGAGCTAGCAATAAGGATGGGTGGCTATCTCACACCTCGATCAGTAGTTTTTAATAATAAGTGAACAACTAGGTTGATGTACTGACAAATAGAGTTGTTATTCTTAGATGCCGTGATGTAGCTTCAAGAATGTGAAATCTGCAACATGACGGAAGAGGTTTAAAACAGATTTCAGCTAGTATCGATTTATAGGCAGAGTGCTATTGTAAAAGGTTTTGAAGACAAAATGAATTATACGCAACATACATTATCACACGATAAAATGGCAGGAGATAGCGCGAAAATAGATACAATAGTAAGTATACTATAAAGATGAAAATTAAAGTATTTAGGTTTCAGTTTTATATTATCTCTCACTTGCCTGAGAGATATCCTGCAACTCCATACCTTTCCCAGTCCTTATTATATACCTATAGTTTAAGTTTATCCTTTTCTATAAACTTCTTACGTATTAAAGCTACTAAATACTAAAAGTAGGTAATTAACCTTAACTTTAAATTCCCCCGCCTAATTCTATAGTTAGGCTATCCCTTAAAGATATAACTTTAATTTAAGCTTATATCTTTAAATGAACTTAAAGACTTTAATATACGGATATGAGTAAGGTTCCCTTAGTTGCATCTATCGTGCCAATTATCCTCCTGGCAACCATTATTGCAAAACCCCTGAGACTCGATTGAGGGAAGGCCGTGAGGAATAGGACGGTAGATAAAGAGGGTGTTCCACTCCTTGCCCTCGCACGTGTCGGTCCTCCCGCAAACGGCCCACGCAATGTCGGCCTGGTTATAGCCTGTTTTTGTTACGATATTAGAACCTAATTATCGAGCTGAAAAAGAAAGAAGAGAGCCAGCGGCTAGACACTTACTGCCGGCGTTGACAAGGTGGTACCCGCAAGCTGTGTATTGGGCCATGGCGCCAGTTATGGCGGCGGTAATAAAGAGGGGGATAGAGGACTTCATATTGACAAGGTAGTTTTCTCGTGAAGTTTTGCTGAGATATAGCTGGTGTTTAGCTAGTTTTTGGCTGTGGTTAATGGCTGTCTAGTGACGATGGATGGAACTTCGGGTTGAAAAGAGAATGAACGGCAGCAGCATTATATATCAGACCTGCCTCTGAATATATTGCATTTGTTCCTTGCCAAACCGGCCAAATATACTTGCTATCGGACGGTAAAACGTTACTCTCTGCTTGCACTAGACCGGCATATGAAAAGTAGGAAAATAAGTCATCGTCGGCAAGCCCGAATGCAAATAAGCAGCTGAATATAATACTAATTGAACAAGGACCTTACGTAGTACTCAATCCCAGTAACAAATAAGCAGCTGAATATGATGCTGACTTGACAAGGGCCTTATGGGGAAAAGCTGCATATTTAGCGCTGATGGTAGCCAGCCCGCTGTAGCTGATAGTAGAGGCGCAGTATTACAGTAAGAAAATGGCGCTGTCCACGAACATACATAACAAGCAGGTGAAAGATTTTATTACAAAATGTGTAATAACTCAGCGGTGTGAGAATGTGCACCCAGTAACCCTATCAGGGAATTCGACCTTGTCGGAGCTATTCAGCTATTGAAAAATTGAATATGACCGTGAGACCCCGCTGGCTTTCCGCAAATTGACGGCGGCAAAGATCGTACAAAATTTCTGGGCCGCATCCGTTTTGAGATGTGGTGTGTATGATGACTGTCTTCTAAAGAACCAATACGCCATGTCAAACCTCTGTATCCTTCTAAGAGGTCCCGGTATCTGGACCATACCTCCACGTCAACCTTGCCGGGCTCGCATACACAGTCAGTCTGTGATAGGGACGGGTCTCCTGATTGAGTGAGAATAAACGATTGTCGAAAGGCAATGGGTAGGTAGCATTATGTAAGATGAGTTTTCCAGAAGGGACAGAAGGCACGATGCAAATCTGTGAGAGTCCATTATCAGGAGTATAAAGAAGAGGGTCTCCGGCTGAACCTCAATACTTTTGACTCCTAGCTCTTACACAATCAGATACCCAACTCCTTGCATACACAAGACACAACCATATCTTTCACTTAAATACTTCAGTTTCTAACACGCCATGTCTAACAATTATCAGATATGCTTCATTCGCAAAGTCCCAGCTGAGCTGGAGGGCTCCGCTATCGACTTTGCCATAAAGGAACGTCCTATCAATGGCCCTGGCGAGGATCGCCTCGCTCTGTCCAGGTCGCGTCTATGGCAGACCGGTCGCGAGCTGCGCATCCGCTTTCTCGACGGCTCGCCCTCCATTCAAGGTCGCATCCGCGCCTGCGCCGACGAGTGGCAGCGCTACGCTAACATCAAGTTCAACTGGGTCGACTCAATCGATGCCGACATCCGCATCTCCGTCGGCGACGGCGGCGGATCTTGGTCGTATCAGGGCACCGACAATGGTGTTATCCCCCCGACCGACAAGACAATGAACTTCGGCTGGCTGAATGACGATTCAGAAGACAGGGAGGTTAGCCGTGTTGTGCTGCACGAGTTCGGCCACGCCCTCGGCTGCCACCACGAGCACCAATCCCCAGCCGCGAGCATTAAGTGGAACGAGCAGGCTGCGTTCCAGTACTTCATGAGCAAGAACGGCTGGACAGAGGAGCAGGTCCGCTCCAACGTCCTCAACCTATTCCCCGATGAGGAGACCAACTTCTCTGCTTTCGACCAGCTGTCCATTATGCTGTACTCCTTCCCGGCGGAGCTGACCCTCGACGGAAGCTCGACTCAGTGGAACACGAGCCTCTCCGAGACAGACAAGGGGTTTATAAGCAGGACCTACCCTATCGAGGGCGGTATGTTGGACGGCTTCAACACTACTGAAATGCAGTCGCCGCCCATGACGTCCCAGGAGCTCACCAAGCGAGCCAACTTCAGCTTCCCGGCGCCTCCTGTGCTAGCCGTGGGCCTAAATCATCTCGACGTCGACAATGAGCACAACGTTCGCGTGCGCGCCGTCGCCGAGCAGATCATGAAAAACACGGCCGAGGTGCACCTGAGCCAGTGGGGCGATACCAAGGCTTACTCCCTCGGATGTGCCTGGGCGACCTTTGCCGCTGACGACCCGAATATCCAGGTCGGCGAGTTCTCTACGACCGATGACCATTCTTGGTGGGAGCCCAAGCCGGACACAGTTCGACATATTAACTTCCCGTGAGCCTGGGGATCTGGACCGCCGCGGGTTGTAGTCTGGTACAGAATGCTCGACCTTGACAGCGGCAAAAGCTACTGGCACACTGAGACGAGAGTGGAAAATGTCACGGCCGAGGGTTTCGACCTTTTCATCTCTGCATACGGCGATTCTGTAATCTACAGCGGCACAGCGGTCTGGCTAGCCCACCAGCAGAACAGGGAGGGTCTGGTGAGCGGTACTTTTAGCACTACAGACGTCCGCATCGACAGGCATCCGTCCCTAGAGGCACAGGGACATGTCGAACTGCCTGCTGGCGCGTTCAATGACCCTCCAAAGGTATATGTCGCTCTGAGAGGGTTCAAGGTCAGCACCGACACCAACTTGCGCCTCAAGGTGAATGTTAGCAATGTCAGCGCCACGGGCTTCGATTGGCATATTGATGGATGGGCCGACTCGCTTATATTTTCGGGTACGGCTGACTATGTCTGCTTTACTTAATAGAGCTTTAGGGCTTCATGTTAAAGCTAGAGAATGGGTCTGCCTACTGTTAGTCTACTAGTCGAGGAGAGCAGAGGGTTATGTGCTTCATTATAGTTATGTATAGAAATACCCAGGAAGCGCCAGCTTTGGCGCCCGGCTAGCCTCTGATACAAGAAATCGTGGGTAGGTGCTGTCCACGGTTGTAATAAATGGTAGGATAGGTCTCGATTTATCTCGGTAATAGGATGATTAGTATTAGCAACGTTAACTAGATAGCAAATTATACGCTTGTCTACCAATAAAGTATATTGACCCGTCTTACACCCTGGGAGTATTTCTTGCATTCGAACCAAATTCGTAAGGAAACTGCTGGACTTCTGTCGCTGCCCAGCCCTGAGAGTTCTGCGCATTGGGAAGCTCGGCTGCCAGAGCCCTGACCTCTGGCTGCTGGCGAACCACTTGCCATTGTTCCTGTTGTAAATAAAGAGCTTGTGAGTTTGCGTCAGACGAAGAGGTCGGTAACTCTGCCCTATTCGATTCGTCTATGTATGTGGCTGGAAGATCAGGATTGCGATCCTTTACTGTTGAGATTAATCATGGCTGCTCGTTGTTTATAGCGGTTGGTCAAACTGCCGACATAGGCTGTTTATCGTGTTTCGTCCACGATATTGTTGGTCGGGCGAGCGATCTGAGTTTGTCACAAAAACAGTGTCGTGGATCGGGATCGTCTCGATTTCTTTTTCCCATCCGGAAGCCAGACCGCCGATTATAACGATCAGAAAAACAATCGAGCCAACTAAAGTACCGGCGATTATACCAGCATTCGGTCTGTTAGAGCTTTGAGCCTATTTTAAAGGTTTTATAGGCTTTTAAAATATCAGTTTTAAGGTGTATAGGGCAGTAGCCAGCTTGCTTGGGCCGTTAGGCAAATGGGGAATACTTTCAAGGACTGCTGTCAGCTGTAAGAGTATGGTTCATTCGTATGCAAGGTATGAACCCATCCATCTACTGCTCTTCTCACGCTACGTGATAAATATTTTAAACATGAAAATATTTTCAATAGAATCCTCCCTCTCCAGCGTTAATAATGTCATACGTTGTATTTCCGTTTGGTTAGATCAATGGTATGGTCACATTCAACTACAATTACCCCACAGCATTTATTCCCAACGGCACGTTTTCCCCCTCCTTGCATTTCAAATCATACATAGGTTACTTGCTTCTTATAACCAAGTGGCCGAGATCTGTAAGTAGTCTACAAAAAATCATTCGGAGGTTTTGAAGGTGATATAGGGTAAGACTACTAGACTTGATTTGGATTCTGCCACGTTTCACCACCTAGGTATATTGGAATCAAGGCTACCGTAGGTGGGATTACCTTAACTTCTTGTATTCGGAAACCCCAGACTTTCACCCTTACCAAACATGGCATACAACCAATTTCCCAATCGCCGGCGGGTCATACAAGCATGTGTGAACTGTCGTATGCGTAAGACTCGTTGCGATGCTGCTCAGCCCAAGTGTGGGCTTTGCGCCACGCAGAACGTCGATTGTGTGTATCGCGATGCAAGACAGCCAAAAATCGATTATAATACTCAAGTTCTCCTAGAGCGAATGCAGCTTCTTGAAGATCGCATTCTTTTTACATCGTCCTTATCAACCCGAAAGAACCCTTCTGAAACTCAGGATTTGGGTATAGACGGTTCAGCCTTGGCCGAGCAAGGCGAACAACAGTCCGACATTGTGCCTGAACCAACTAAAACATTACGAGAGCCTGTATTTGAAGTTCAGATACCTCTATCACATACGGCAAACGCAAATCATGTTTTCTCGTGGCGCCTCGTGCAAAAGCTTCTCTCAGAGGCGAGCAAAAATGGACATGATATTCAAGCCCACATTGATGCAACGAATGTCTTTTTCTATCATCAGCCAAATAATTCTCATCCTTCATTAACGTTGCATCCCCCTAGTTCATGGAAACCGTTCGACGAGAAGACACAATCATTCCACAATTCGTTGGACGACACCGTATTACATCTTCGCGGATTGATTCACCTCTATTTTGCCGAAGTCAATATCTTCTTTCCACTGTTATTGAAAAGCCACATTATCGACATCTTCGATTCTGTGACAGCAAAAGAGGCATACGGTCAGGAAATAGTTAGCATCATTGGCATGCCTCATTATGGACTGCTTCTCGTCGTTCTTTGCCTCGCACTGCTGACCTCTAGTGGCCAATCAGATATCTGCCTCAACGAAGACGGCGAAAACCGCCGTCCTTCATCGAGGTCGGATTATTCCTTCCAAAACAAAGACCGACTCAGGAATCATTTGTGGGACAAAGCGAGGCTCGTGCTGGGATACATCTCGACAGACATGTCATTGGCCGCTGCGCAAAGCAGCATGCTAGCAAGGTGGGTTGATCTCTCAGTCTTAGGAATAAAGTCTGAACCTCCTATCTAGCATATTTATGGGTGCGTGCGGTCTAGTAGCCGAAGCGTTTCACTGGGCACATGCCACTGCTGTCAAGTGTGAGAGTATGGCTCGATCGTACGCGAAGAATGAATCCATCCCGGACGCGTTTCGGCGCTTGTATTGGATCTCCTTTACCTACGAGTGTGATTTCATATCTGAGATATCAGTCGTCTCGCCCTCTGGCATAGCAAGATATGAGGATAAGATCCCATACCCAGCTTTCATAACGGAGAACCGTCCCATTTCCCCATCCGCACCAGACTCATCTGAGTTTTCAAATCGAAGTCAAGAAGAACTGGTAGCCTTCCAGATAACAACAAACTCTGCCATTAGGCGCTTCCTGAACACAGTAAACAGCGTGGTCTATGACGATAAGGAACAGTTCAGGACAAGACAATCAAATTACGCATCTTGGCTTCTAAGGATATCAGAAGATCTCTGGTCACATCATTCGGCCATTTATCGAAATCTGCCCGAGTTCCTCCTGACCAATTCATCTCAAGACGTTCCCATGACAGGAACTGATTCAAGTTCTCCGGCCAGTCTTCAGTCCCCAACAGCGAGCATCCAAGACCTACCCACTGGTAATAACTCGTGGAACATCCTGAGACTCAAAGGAAGATACTACGCAGGGTAGTATATCATTCACCGACCGTTTATCGAATTTATCATTCTAAACGTCGATAATTTCGGGACGCATCCTTGCAAAGACTCTGTCGTCAAGAAGTCTAAGTCTTGTTTGGATGGGTGTATGGGCTTCATAAAAGTATTCGATGTGCAAACGGTCAATAGTTTGACCTGTTTGTTTCCCACTGGCATGGTGTAAGTCTAATGTATGGCTTCGCTTTGATGATTGCTGACAAAAATCCCTTTTCCAAGAACCTTTACTATGACGATCATATTGATGATATCAACAATCCTTCCCGTTTTAAATGAGCTTCTACCTAACGAAGTGGAAGAGGTTATTGTAACGGGTAAGAAAAATCTATTACGATTCAGCCAAAGCGTGACGCAGTTCGAGTGGCATATCAAAGTGTTGGAAAACATCGACATAGCTCGGCGAGCCAGAATAGCGAGACGCGGTACATGATTGGAATTATGACATGAGGACCGTAATTGGATAACAATATACCTTTAACCAGCTATATAGTTGTGACGAATTAAGAGTGATAACACTGGATGATTGGAGGGTCTTAGTATTATGACCACGCGCACTTTCAAGAGTCCTCACTCAAGATTAGTGTGTATGAATAATATTATCTTATGTGTTTTGTCTGAACTCTATCTGGGATTGATGCTTGGGACAGTTTATGCTGCAACCAGTACAGCTTGAGCTTGGTGCTGCTGCTTCTTGAGTTCAGCCTTTGCTTTTTCCTCAAGCGATAGTTCAAAGATGCCGACACCCGAGACAGATTCCTCTTTAGAGATTGAACCGCCGGTCGAGGTCTGCTCCGACTCAACAACCTTTCCTTCCAATAACTCATCATCGGCTTTCATGGGAGCATAAAGCTTCAACAACTCGTTCAGTCTGCCTCTCTGCATGCAATTCTCATATTTCCAGCTTGCCGCCAGTTCGTCCAGCTCTTCAAACGACTTATACTTGAAATAACCAGCCCACTCAGGAATCAGGTACTCGGCAAGGGTGATTCCGCGAATGCCTCGGAAAACATGCATGTGCATACGCCATTGCCAAGGGTACTTCTTGGAGTATTGTGCCGGGATGTTATCCTCAAACCACTGGTGCACAGGACCGAAGAGACCATCTTGAAGGTGTGCGTCGTCATAAGCCCAGGAATCAACCGCTAGATCACGTTTCTTCTTAATCATGGGCCCGAGTAACTTGAGCCATGGGGAATGTGGGGAAACATAGGTCATGCCCATGACGTTGACGTCTTTGTATGACCAGATCGACCAAGCTAGAGAAGTATGAGCTAATGTTCGAAAACATCATGGCTTAACGCCTTACCAATGTCCTCCGAAGTATAGATAGCCATTTGACGATCGAGCATATTATAACGCTCTTCATTTTCTACCTCCCAATTCGGGTTATACTCTTTTCGTTCGTAGATGGGCCCGAATTCACCTAAAAAGATCAGCCGAAGAGCATGAGGTGAGCGTGGTCGGATAATTTACCATTCCATATGGGCACGTTGTGCTTCTTCATGGATTCGACCTTTCTGTCGTACATCCTCCGAACGTAGCTTTTCTGCTCCTCTGTACCCTGGAATCGACCAATCCGGTTAGGGAACCCGAAACCGCAGTAATCGTGGATTGCATGTACGGAATTTTTCCAAACTGTGTCGAATCCAGTAAAGTCCATGCTGAAGCTGTATTGAAGTGCTTGTTAGGACCTAGTAGTGAAACCGAACAATGGAAGCAGAAGTTCTTACGTATTTCCCTCTAGGAAGAGAATGTGGTCAGGGTCGATATTTCTGATTGCTGGCACGATGCGATCATAAAACGCTAATAAACGCGTCAATTCGGAATCAGCAGGCTCATTCATAGGATTATAGCCAGCGACCCAGGGGTTGCCTTTATATTGTCGTGCGATGTGCTCCCAAAGGTTGATGGCTCGGTCTTGGAAGTGCTTGTGGTCCCAGAAAGCAGCGTATCCGGTAGGGTTATCGGAGTGCCAGTCCTGGTTTTGGCCACCAGGAAGCACGTGGAGATCGATAATGGTATAGATACCGTATCTAGCACACTGGTAGTACAGAATCAGTCATGGTTATTGGAAGACAATAGCTGCAGGAGACTTACGAGATTGATGACTCGATCAACGTGCTTGAATCCCTCTTCTTTAATGACGAAGGGGTTCATGTCGTCTTCAAAATGTCTGTAGTTGAGGCATAGACGTAGGCAGTTGAACTTGAGGGAAGCAAGAAACTCGGCGTCTTTCTCAGTGAAAAAGTATTCCAGGAACTTGTCGAAAAAGAATTCGTATTTTTCTTGACCGAGGACCTTGAGAAGGGCGGCTCGGATCTGATGTTCTCGTCCGGGTAATCCATTCATGAAGTTCTCCATGAGCATCCATCCACCCAGTGCCGTCTGCGAATTCAAAGTCAGGAATTGTTATCACGAGGTTTTGCAGTAGTGAGCGACCAGCGAGGGGTCAGGTAACGCCATGACGACTTACACCTCGCAGGAGAACAGCGTCTCCGTTCGCATTGACAATGCGCTCATTGTCGGTTCTTAGAATTCCAGTACTCATGGTCATGGGGTGTTCTTGTTGTCAGTGGTTGAAATTAGAACACAACTGCAATGCAGGAAACATAGATGAAGCATGCATGGTCGTCTTCTAAATACCCCATGACACGACCTGCCACGGGAAAGGTTCCACTCCTGGTATCTCATAATCATGCCAATAGCATTGCCGTATGACGAAGCGGTGGATATTACGTGTTTTGTAGGATGAAAGAAAGAGTGGTAAAGACATGACCGTTTCGGGGGAGTGATTTAGCTGCCCCTACAAAACATTGGAGCAAATTCTGTCGAATCACGAGCCCTTCGGGGCACGATTTTAGCTGCCCCTAATCGTTGAAGTGGAGCTTGAGTCACTTATAAAAAGGGGATAAGATTTAGCTCCCCCGAACATATATGATTGGCTTGCTGTATTATCTCGTCTCCACAGGAACAAGAGCGAGTCTGGTCCCTCTTCACAGATCGCCCCAGAAATACTGCATCACATGAGCCGACAAATAGAGACTTCTCCAAGATTGCTTTGCGGAGTTCCCCAGAAACTCTGATAAACCCCGCACGAAGCTAGTAGCGGCGCTATCGAAATCATGGGGTGTGTGGCACGGGAGCTTGCATATACTAACCATTCATTTTAGGCTGTCCCTCTTTAGAGGTAAAAACAAGGCCTTCATTCCCGGTTTTCGTCATGTCAAGATAATATATATAAGGTGACCTTCCTTCTGGAATGATTATGCCTTTCCTCTAGGCATCACAACCGCCGTTACTTCACCCACCTTTTGTCTTCCT
The DNA here is from genome assembly GCA_011034095.1 of Fusarium cf. aywerte. Lineage (NCBI taxonomy): Eukaryota > Fungi > Ascomycota > Sordariomycetes > Hypocreales > Nectriaceae > Fusarium > Fusarium cf. aywerte. The sequence goes on along the minus strand of WETZ01000025.1, from coordinate 416,868 downwards.
CTAATACTATGAACGTTCTTCGAAACCGCCTGCCGGCGCCCAAGCAAGACTTGCTCTCGAAGCAAACTCGCCAGCAGGGAACCACAGACTCAGCCTTTCAACCGTCGCGAATCTGCGAGCTCTCGGAAGAGTCTCCGAGCTGGTACAGGTCAGCAGCCCGACGACGACTCTACTTTCTTCTCTTCCCAGCTTGTGTTGTATCGTATGCAACATCTGGATACGATGGAAGTATGATGAACTCGTTGCAAACTGTGTCCTACTGGGACGACTTCTTCGACAACCCGCGAGGTCCTCAGCTCGGGCTCATGAGCGCCATTATGGCACTAGGAAGTATATGCTCCACACCTATTGCCCCGTGGGTTGCCGATAGATTCGGCAGACGATGGGGTATCACTGTTGGTAGCATTATTATGATTGCAGGTGCCGTCGTCCAGTGCGAGAGTGTCAACTTTGCCATCTGCAACACCTGGTAAGAAACTCCGATAATGCGTTCCTTGAACTCTCAGTTGGATCAATTTAATTGGTTTCTCGGTGCGATTGCAGCCGCATGGATTACCTATGGAACTCGAGTCATTCCAAGCACGTGGTCATGGAGAATATCTTCCCTTCTACAGATGGCTCTCAGCATCATCCAAATATCAACTATCTGGTTCCTTCCCAAGTCACCTCGATGGCTCATCGCGAACGATCTAGGGGAAGAAGCTCTTGAGGCCCTCACAATATACCATGGAGAGGGTGTGAAAACTGAATTAGTTGAGCTGGAATACGAAGAAATTCGGGCGGCTATTGAACAAGAAAAGTGTGAGTAGCGCATCCGACCATTCGCGATATTATTGCTGATTAAAAACACATAGTTTCCGGTAACACGACTTGGAAATCTATGTAGCACCAAGGGTAACCGGTATCGAATGTTCCTTGTCGTCTGTATGGGTCTGATGTCTCAATGGTCTGGCAACGGTCTCATATCTTATTGTAAGTCCCGTCACCTGCGACAAGTAAAGGGAGAAACAGCTAACAATTCCATTCTCTAGATTTATCCCGAGTCATGGATACAGTCGGTATTATGGATAAGAAAACCCAGGCTCTCGTCAACGGCCTCATTAACATCTGGAACTGGGCCCTCGCCCTGACCAGCGCCCTTTTCGTCGATCGTGTCGGTCGCCGCCCCCTCTTCCGAATTTCTACAATCGGCATGCTATTGGTCTTCACGGGATGGACCATTGCCTCGGCACGGTTTGCTGAGACAGAAGCCAAGTCTGCAGGCGTTGCCGTTATGGCACTCATCTTTGTCTACGAGATCTTCTACTGCATGGCATTCTCTCCCCTTCCCGTTGCATACTTGGTCGAGGTACTGCCGTACTCGATCCGTGCTAAGGGAATGGGCGTTTATGTACTCGCAACAAAATGTGCTGTCTTTGTCAATCAATACGTGAACCCGGTTGGCCTAGAAAATATCGGATGGAGATACTACATTGTCTATGTTGCAGTTCTGATCGTCGAAAGCTTCATCGCATATGGTTGGTTCCTTGAGACCAAAGGCAAAGCCTTGGAAGAAATCGCCGTTATTTTTGACGGAGAGTCTGCGGATGTTACCAGGGATGGCACCATAAAGTCAAAAGGCTTTGGCAGTGAATTCCCAACTACGATAGAGCAAGAGAACGTTAATCGAAAGGTTTAGATTAGGTACTGACAATGTCATTTTAGATATTTCCTGTTAAATAACCCACTTCCCAAACATTGATCGAACACGCTCATACAGTCCAAACCGACTCTCCACCACTTGCAAGTCCAGCTCCCTATAATGCTGCAAATTATGGGATGCATTTGCAGATTGGAGAGTTGTCGTAGCAGCAGCTACATTCTGCTCCAAGTCGGACATAGTGCTAGTTCCCGTGATAGTAGACACCTCAAATGAAGCATCACAATTCTACTTGGCCTTCATAATAGCGTATTGCATCACGAGGAATGTAAGAGTCTCCTCATTTCCATGCTCAGTACCCACTGCGCGCTTCTTCAGTCGCCGCAGCTCTCAAGTTTTGAGGTGCAGGATGCCAATGCCCTGTCAAACCTACGGGAATGCCGCCAGTCCTGAGGAGTCCGACTGCCAAAGGGCTCGAGGAAAAGACTGACTTTACAACAGCATTGCGGAACTGAGCGAAACCTCGAGTTTCTGGTTGTATGTTTTTAAGAGTGAGCTGAGCCCATGTCTGTATAACATCTACAGGTCACCCATAAGGGTCTTGTGCGAGCGTAGCAATTCGTGCCAGGACATCGATATCGTAACCTGAAATGCCAACACGCAAAACAATACCTGCGCGCTGGAATTCTACAAGCACACCAACAGCAGTCACTGCCTCTTCCATAAGAACATATTCCACATCGTGACAAAAGACAACATCCAGATACGTGTTCTGGAAGCGTTCCATTGATCGCGCAACAGATTTGCGGATCCAATCTGGTGAGTAGTTGAACTCGTATTCCGTGATGCGGCCAACCTCAATCATCAGTTAATAGTCGGTTCGCTAGTAATTGGAAGTAATGCGCGAGTAAGATAGGGCAGCCCCCACGTGCTGCTCTGAGGGCTTGTAGTATGGAGAAGTGTCGATGGTGCGCACGCCAAGATTGAAAGCGCGTAGTAGGATGTCGATGATTGGAAGGGACTCAGACTTTGGGTCGAGTTGGTAACTGAAAACGGTGCCGTCCATTACCAGGGAGATGTTTGAGTGGGTGCCATGATTTTGTCCTGACCTGGGTGCAAGTGCCCGTCTTTGAAACGGTGAATAGAAAGGATGATCACAATGTATTCCAAACTGACTTTATTTCAACTTGTGTTTGGCGTCTGCAAGGCACTGGAAGAATGGAATAAAGGGAAGTGTTAAATCGGCATAAGAAGGTTTAGCAATGCGTTTCTTAGAATCAGGCTACGGATTAAGAGAAGGCTAGGTCACCTGATATAAGCATACCTCAAGTAGACTAATGCATTATAAAGCCTAAAATAAACGAGCACCCAGCTAGAGAATGTATCAACAAGCACAATTCGGCTCAACATTATCTGTGCCATTAGCTTATTGTGTACGTTAGACCTTCTTTTATAGAACTATGAAGTATAGAGACGGAGTAGTCTGTAAGATTTGATAAAAGAGTCTATGCAAATTAATATTGACGTAGGATCTCTTTTGCTAAGTAACTATTGCCATTCTTCCACCTCTCTGAAAGGCTTCATATAATACCTAACTACACACTGCAGCATAACAGCCCCGAAAGTTCAATAGGACACGAATATACTGTTGGGCTTGGTCCAATCTCAATCCAGGTAGCTGATTCAGTAGTGCATGTTATATCTCCCTCCATGTTTCGAAGAGATCCAACGTGGGCTTTTTGAAATTGGATTTCATTAGCGCAAATATGCTTTCAACTCGAGACGTGGCTGTGTTGCCAACATGAGTATGCCTACCGACGTAGGCTTTGATAAGCTTCTCTTTATACTGTTCAAACCAGAAAGTCTGGATATAGCCGTCCAGTGTGAGTTAGTTTAATAGGTATGTCGTCTCGAGTTGTAAAGCTCGGTCCTCGAACGCTTCCTTGTTTGGCGCAGCTATGATCAAGTGCCAAAATTGATGAAACTCGACCCAGCCGTTAGTCTCCAAGGCATCGTTTGTTGTTAGAACAATGGAACATAATCGGTCTGGGCGGACTATAGCTGGTCGGTAGCAACAGAGCACTGTATTGTATGAATGCCAGCGACAGAGCAGTGAGCAAGGCATAGGGGAGCAGACTTCGACAGCATCCATACAGGCAGTGCAGCGGTCCATCAGAACAACCCAGGGCAGTCTGGCGCTGTGGTGATTGTATTGTGACGTCAGCCGACCCAAGGCCTACTGGAAATCCTCTTGGGCCACCTTACTGTGCAACACTAGATGATACAGGGCATGGCCTTAGGGCCCGAAAGTCCACCTCCGCCGTACAGCGGAGGCATGATGAAGGCAGCCAGTTAAGTAGATTTATGTGGCACACCAATTTAGAACAAAGGCGCGCTCCGCATTTATGGCTTGACTAGGTGAGACACTACGTCTACCTCTGAGAGCCAACACACACCTTAACAGTGCTCCAGGTATTGTGAAAGTGTCACGGTGCGCTTCCAAATTTTATCAAGAAGTAAAATGACTTTGAGCGTTGTTTCACTGCCTCGGATAGAGCAATCGTAAGGCGGATTTTGTCGACCTAGCCAGATATAAAACGTTTGTCATTGGGTTGATTGTGGCTTGTACTGAATTTGTTGGCTATGTGACCGTCCTACGCTTCTCGGCTTTACTAATTTCAGTAGTACGCTGCAAATAGACCCTTTATTCATGCCAAATTAAATAGGAATCAGGAAACATCTAACAGCAGTAAACTATACTTACCGCCTATAGCTATTTCAAAGTGATAATAACTGAGTTAAAGTAGGCAGACCCTCAATGACTTTATTGAGCAACCATGAACACTACCCGTTATACTGCAACCCTGGGGCAAATAGCGTTTGATACCTCGGTTGTCTCATTGGCCCCGATCGCAATGGCTCCCTCTAAAAAGCACAGCCGGGTTTAAAAATGGCATGACTGATAAGGAGGGCAAGTAGGGTTGCAAGACTGGCGCCACGCAACACATCTATATCTAAAGTATTGGCCGGCAAGGTTGCCAGCCGTTCTAACCCTCAGTTGGCTCAACAACCAGGCATGCATTTAGCGAAGAGAGGGGCAATTTCTCTTTTCCGACACGTATATACTTCTGCCACTCAGCCGCCGATAATTTGACCACTTTTTCCCTCTATGTCTTGATGGCATGTTTAAGGTGTCAACAGCTAAAACAGCTTATGCACAAGAGAACAGTTCCTCTAGATTCAAAATCCCTGAACCTTCTTTTCCATTATGGTAGTGGAACTAATGAGACGACATGTCAAACCAAGGTCATTATCGATAGCAGTATTGGCGACTCTACTCTCGCTATCTTTCCAACATGACCCTGTCGAGGACTTTTGTCGAAGATTTGGCCACCAAACAGCAATTGTCGATCGCAAACTGTACATTGATGGAGGTCTTGTCAATTGGAAACCGTTGGAAACAGACCATCAAAACTATACGAGTAGGTTGTCTTCATGCGCAAATCTCTTTGTAGATGCTGAACTAGTTTCTTAGACTCATGGCTTATTTGGCATGATCTCGACACTAACAGTAAGGATAACATGCCACAAATACACGCCAATCTCAGCAAGAATGCCTCGATCCCTTCTGTGCACGGCGGAGCCCTATGGGCTGACGATATTAACTACCGATTGTTCCTCTTTGGTGGCGAATTCCACGATGGCGATCCGATAACTTCAAGCCTCATGTCCTACGATATCTGGTATGATCGATGGGACGACTTTGGGCCCCCCTCTGCAGGTGTTCCACGTGTCAGTTATGGAGCTTCCACAACCGTAAAAGAGCGGGGAGAAGGGTAAGGAAAAGAACGAAACGCATTTCTTAGCTGCATGCATACTAAGTCCAATTCTCCTTACCAGTTATTATTACGGAGGCTATCGTTCCAATTATTCCATGCCTGGATGGAGCGGTCCACCACGTGCGATACCAGATTTGATTCGCTACAAGATGGACACCAATTCTTGGACCAAGCTCTCGGGGCCAGACGACATTAAACGAGCCGAAGGTGTAATGACGTTTATTCCTGCCAGTGACCGCGGTATGCTGGTTTATTTTGGAGGCCTTCAAGACCCCGACGACAATGGAACTATGGTTCCGCAGCCGATGGAGCAAATATTCCTCTACGACATTATATCCAACAAGTGGCATGTTCAAGAAGCTAATGGTAGTATTCCTGAACATCGAAGGAAATTCTGTGCTGGGGCAGTGTGGGCCAAGGATCGAAGCAGTTACAATATGTATAATTCCCTTTCCATTTTTTATCTCTGGCATGTTCCGCTCAAGCCTCTAATATTTATTTAGTTACCTTAACGCAGGCATCGGCCTCGACGGATATGGGTTTGACGATGTCTATATCCTCTCCCTTCCATCTTTCGAATGGATCAAAACCTACCCTCTCGACCGCAACGGAACCGGCGAGTATCCCTCGCACAGTCTGTCCTGTGACATCGTCAACGAAGGGTCCCAAATGCTCGCTATCGGAGGGACGTTCCCTGCGGACAATAGTCAGTGCGACTCCGAGGAAGTCTGGGGAGTTCATAACATCGATCTTGGCAACCAAATAAAGTCAAACTTCAAGCAAGTGTGGGCTGGGTATGAGCCTACTTTGTTCGGATACAAGGTCCCCAGATTTGTGACTAGCGTTATCGGCGGAAATAAAGACGGAGGTGCCACGAAGGTAAAGCCCGAGTCTGGATTCGTGGATCATGATCTAGGTACATTACTTGGCATGAAAGCCGCCTTCTCTACTCGCACAAGATGGAGTGATGGACGCTCTGACCCCGCAACCGCGACACCAACCAAGAGTTCAAGTCCACAATCTGGTCTCTCAACAGGCGCCATTGTCGGTATTGCTGTTGGTGGTGCTGTCGTCTTGTTGGCTGTCCTGGTCGGTCTGTGGCTGCTCCGCAGAAAACGAAAGGAAAGGCCTAACATGCAGTTGGTTGCAACGGTAGAACCAGTCTTTCCAATAACCCATAATCCCCCATCCTTTAGTCCTTCCTACTATGACCAGTCACCAGATAGCGGGCAGCGTAGGAGCCCATGGAGTCAAGATATTGATTGGGAGCGCTCAGAGCAGAATCGGGTTTGGAGGCCACCTCTGGTAAACTTACAGCCGAGTGAGCTTGATGGCCAAGGTTTTAATTTTCGTGAAACAGACAGGCGAGTTTGAGCTTTAGTAATTATTAAGTAGAGAAGAAGTAATAATATGCAATCTGATAGCGAAAAGAAATATACGCCTAGCTAAGTAAATTTAAAATATAAGATTAATACTAATATGCAGTTAGCCACCTAAGTAACTTAGCTATAAATCCCTTACCTTATATTAATACTATTAGATTAATTAAATCTTAATTACTATAAATATTATAGCCTTTAAAAAAAGCTTAAGTTATTATAGCTCTTTAAGCCCTTTAAGATAACCCTAAATTAAGTATATAATATACTATTAAGATATATAATATTAATTATAATACTTTAAGTAATTAAAAGAAAGGGAAATAAATATAATATAATATTATATTAAAATTATAAAATCTATTAAGCCTAAAAGAAAAGGCTATCTTTTAATATATTCTTAATTAAGATATATAAGGATTTCCTTATTANTAAGATATATAATATTAATTATAATACTTTAAGTAATTAAAAGAAAGGGAAATAAATATAATATAATATTATATTAAAATTATAAAATCTATTAAGCCTAAAAGAAAAGGCTATCTTTTAATATATTCTTAATTAAGATATATAAGGATTTCCTTATTAACTCTTTATTATTAAAGATATTATAAATTAATTACTTATTAATTATAGTAAATAACCTATTAATAAGAATTAAGTTAATAATTTTACTAATTAATAATTAAAGCTTAAATTATATTATTAATAGAAATATAACTATTAAAAAGCTATATATAAAGACTTAATAACTATTTATAATTAATTTTAATTTATAGAAAATATAATTATATAATATAATATTTAATTAAATAATATTTAAAACTTTAATAAGACTGGCTTTATAATAGGTATAATATTAACCTATAAAGTTATTATAAATATAAAGAGGTATAAAAGGCTAAAAGTAATATAACTTAAAAGTTAAGAATAAATTATTATAATTAAGGCAATTAATATAAAAGGTTAATTAATTCTATTATTTATTATAATAAAAGGTAAAAAATACCTTTATAATTAATATAAAAAAAGTAACCTTTTAGCTAATTAGGCTATTATATTAAATAAAAATAAATATATTAATAACTAATTAAGTCTTAATTAATTAAAGTATTTTAATAAATATATAACTAATTAATTAATTAATCCTTATTACCTTTTAATCCTTAATAGTTATAAAAGTTATTAATTAATTAAATTTTAAGAATATTATAAAAAGAAAAATATTATCCTACTTTATATACCTTTTTATTCCTTTTATATACTTTAAGCTATTAATATTAGCTATTTTAAGCTATTAAAATAGGCCTATAATTAAGAAATTAAAAGTCTTATAAAATAGTATAAAACCTATATTATTAAGACTTAATTCTTTTTTACCTTTTATATTACCTATTAAATTACTATTATAAAAAGAAATATTAAAGGAGATTTTAAAGGAGCTAAAGTTATTTCCTTTAGCTTAAAATATATTATCTTAAAGCTTAATATATAACTATAGACCTTAATGCCTTTTAAGGAGGTTATTAAACCTTTAACCCTTTAGGCTTTAAGGACCCTAAAGATAATATTAAAGACTTAATTTTACTTTAAATATCTATAAGAAAGAATTAAATATTATAAAAGTAGTTCCCTTAAATTAATTATTTAAGCTATAAAGTATTTTAAAAAATGATAAAATATTCTTTTATATAAATTAGCCTTATAAGAGGCTAAAATTTAAAAATTTTAAAAAGATAATATAATAAATAGCTAAAAGAAAAAAATAAAAAGACCTTAATTATGAGATAATAATAAGATAATTATAAGGATTAATTAAAGTTAAATTAATTAAATAGATATTAATATATAGGTAATAGCTAAATTATTAAGAAATAGTAATTAAGAAAGTGTAACGGTTAGGGTTCCTAAGGTAATAAACTAGACCGTTCTAGGTTTATATTGGCAGAGTTATAAGGCGTAATACTAAGCGTTATAAAGTATTATATTTCTTAATAGTAAATAAAGCGGGTTAGGCGTATTTAGGTAAAGAAGTCTTATTGATAGCTAGTAAGCTAAATTCTATCTAATACTAAGTAAATATATATATATATAGAGGTTCACTTATGTCAGAGTAAGCTTTTAAAGAAGGCTTACGATATGCCGAGTAAGCTATAGGGTAAGTCTTACGCCTGTATAAGTGAGCTTTAGGAGGCTTACGCTGCTAAGGGTAAGCTTATGGTTGATTGGATGAAAATATGGGGCATATGTAACGTAACCGCAAGGGTTATAACAGAAAGGTTAATTAAATTAGATATTTAGTATTATAGTATATATAATAATACTAAATATAATATAAAGACTTATTAAGAGGTAATTAAGGTTATTAAAAATAAGGATAGTAATTAATTTTAATTAATTAAATAGGTTATAGTATTTTTATTAATAATTAAAATATAAAGGTTAAGATTTATAGCTAACTTACTTAAGTAGCTAACTTACTTATAGAGTATATTATATTTTAATTATTAATAAAAATACTATAATCTATTTAATTAATTAAAATTAATTACTACTTTTAATTTTAATAATTATAATTATATCTTAATATATTTTTATATTATACTTAACCTTAATATATTTATTATAATATTAAATACTTAATTTAATTAGTCTTTTTTAATTAATTTAATTAATTTAGGTAATTTAATTTTAATTAATTTAATTATTTTAATTTTAATTAATCTTTATAACTATCTTATTATTATTTTATAAATTCTTTTTTTCTTTTAATTAATATAAAAATACTAAAGTAAATAAAAGGAATAAAGTAATATATAAAGTAAGATAATATTTTCTTTTTATATTATACTATTTATTTTATAAACTTTTAATAAGTACTTAAGCCTTTTAATCTTCTTAATAGTATTAATATTAACTTTAACTTTTTAAAAGGTTAAAACTTTTACTTTATTAACTTAATAGAAGCTATATATAGTAGTTAAACTTTAATTAAAATAAATATAAATGTAAATTATAGCTATATTAAGTTTTTAAAATTTAAAAATATACTTCTTATAATTAATATAGTAAAAAATTATTTATATTTTATTATTTAACTTTATTATAAATAGTTAAATAAATAAAAACCTTTAAATTATATCTTTAATAAAAATAAGTATATTCTTTAAAATATTATTTTTTAAATATTTTTATCTATTTATTTAAGACTTAAAATACTATAAGGTAGCTTATTTTTATATTATATAGTATAGTAGAGCACTTACTTATTTAGAATACTTACTTATTATATATATTATTAATTCCTAAAGGTGCAGTATATAAGTTTCACTAGGACCCTGCATCCTTCCTACTAAAAGTAAGCTGCCGTCTATTTACGGCAATACATGTTTATTTTTTGCTCGGGTGTTATTAATCCTATGCATTAATGACACATGATACATATACGTCCACATTCTCTCCGTTAAAAACCGGCGCTTCCTTCCCCACTTCTTATAACGATGGTGTCCGGGACGTTCTTTGCCTCTCATGCCTTGTAGGTAGAGGCAACGCGCATCACCTCAGGCTGCGTGTCGATCTTCCAACTTCATGACAACGTCCGCGTAAAATGATTGTGACAGGGTCCTACCTGCATTCACTGGGAACGTCCCTGTTAGACATTCCCTCACGGACGAGCAGTAGCCCCGACCCATGCTCGACGCAAGACGTGGGGTCTCGACATCAATTAGTCTTTGCCGGAAGGTCTCCGGCGAGTGCCCGGCAGCGACGTAGGCGGCATCAGCCTTGGCTCTGTCGAGCATGCTCGAGACTGATTCCATCAGTCCAATCTCGAGAAGAACGACGCCAGTGCTGTATAGGTCGTGCCCCTCGCTGAAGGTGGGGCGATTGTTGGTTGGTCGGGGTGAGGGCTGTGCGCCCGCTGAACCTTCCGCGTTTTCGGAGGCCGGTGGTGCTACGGGCACACCCTGGACCTCTGGGTGGCGATACAGATTCCACTCCGGCCTGTCATCGACAGCTTCAGTCTGGGAATTGGGTTCGCTCTCGCGGGTGTATTCGAAACCGACGAGATACGGCTTTCCGAGGCCGGCCGGCCCCTTGTCGTCTGGGAAAAACAGAATATTCTCGCTACGGACCCCTTTATGCAACCAGCCAGCCAGATGCAGATACAGAACTGCCTTGGCGAGCGTGACAGCCGAAGAGAAACGGTCGCCCAGTTCCCATACATACCGTCCATTTTGACCGGAAATGGCGTCTAGGAGGGTAATAAAGGATTTAGCGGGCATCTGGTACACTAGGCCGTACGTCTGGTCAGTTTCAGATGGGGCTGGCTGTGTGATCACGCCGAGACAGGGCAGCGTTCGTAGCTCGGGCGGCTTATGCTTGGACACAAGGAGCCGCGCCACGTCCTTGATCCGCTGCTGCATGAGGGCTCGGTACATGGATCCGAGCCCCGCTGATTCCGCGTCGGAAGAATCCACCAGCTTCCACTCTACGAGCACCATCTGCTTGTCGAGCGTGCCGGTTGCGCGATTGTTGGCCTCGTCCGACTTGGTCACGGTCAGGGCCCTGGCGCTCCTGTTCACCTTGATGGCTTGGAGGGCATTCGATCGGGACTTGAGCTGGGAGATGGCCGAGCGAAGCCCGGCAAGACCCTCGAGTAGAGGGTCAGCCTTGGTCTGGTTGACGGCGTCGAGGAGCGCGGCGTTGTTGGACGACAGCGTGGGGTTAAAGACCACGGGCGCGGTCGGGTCAGCGGCCGGGGGCGGCAGAAGCTGGTATATGTCGTCGATCAGCTTCCCTACCGTTTCCACTGTGGTCGTGGCCTTGCCGTTGCCAAGGGACCACCGAAGGCGCTCGTTAACGCTCGCGTCGTTTTTGAGTTGCTCCATCTTCTTGACAAAGTACTGACGTTCCGGAGCGTTTGGATCGCTGATATTGTGAAGATTGGCAAATGATGAAGCCGCAGATACAGAGGTGGTTCCTGCGGCCTCCACGACGGGAAATTCCGAGTCGAGGTCGTGGAGCGAGGCTAGGATGGAATGGATTACCAGCAACGCGTGGACCGCCTCATCCTGGAACTGCTCGAACCTGGCATCGTTAAAGTAGTAGCCCATAGTTCCCTGCTCAATCCCCCACTGGAACATCCAGGCTCTTAATAAGGCCTCTTTGTTCGCCAGGCGGACCTTGAATACGAGAGCCTCTTGCCCGATGGCATCGGCTTTGTGCCACAGCGAGAAGCCCGTGATGCAGCCTTGGGCGACTTGTACAAGCAGGCTTGTCGCACCGATGCCGAGACCGGCATAATTCGATATCTGTCCTGAACCTGGCATTTGAAAGACCGATAAGCCACTTTCCACTCGTAATGGCTACCTAGGTTGTGGTTTGTGATTTGTGAGTTGTGAGTTGTGAGTTGAGGTTGAATTGGGTCTGCGGGAGTTAGGATTATCTTATCTGCATGTTCTTTTTATATGCAGGCTGGTTAAGTAGGCAGCAATTATTGCACGGCAGGGGTTAACTCCACCTTAACTAATAAGTTACTATTTATTAGCAGTTAATAACCTTAGCCTTAAGGTAATATAAGAAATAACTAATTTTATATTACTTTTACTATATAATTATATAAGCTATATATATTAAATATACTTAAAAATTATATAGAGAGAAAATTAAAATATTTATAAATTAATATAAGTTTTTTTATAATTTAATAGGCTTTAATATAACTTAATTATTATAATATAAAGATTTAATATTTTATAATAAGCTTATAAGTAAATTCTTTAATACTTATATAATTATAAAAAATTATAAAACTTATATTATTATTAAAATTAAATCTTAAAGTATTTACTATAAGAAGATATATAATTATAGCTATTTTATAAAGCTTATTATTACTTTTTAAAAAGGTAGCAATTTTAATAAGGAAAGAGGGGACTGGTTATTTCTTATATTGCCCCCTAAGCCTAGCTCGGCCTGTCATATGATAGCGCCTTGTCCTTGAAGTTCACATGCTATTTTCATAAGCATCCCGGCTAACCCTCAGCCGCTACTGCAACCAGGCCTTTCAATTCAATTGATCTCCATCGAAACAGCTGGGGCGCTGCAGGCATCTTTACCCGCCAAGATACTGCCACATGCTCACACATTCACTAAACGGTTCGACTATCGCCCTGCTAGGGAGGTTTCCAACTAGCACCTTCTATAAGTACATTCGCTGGTTCTACACTTCGATGCCTGATTTCTCCTGACGTTATCCTCCGCGTCGTAATTACCTAAGTAGCCTCATATATAAACTTGTCCTACAGCCCGTTTGTTTGAATATCTTGTTACTATGGCATCGGTGAGCCGAACGACGCCCCGAGATCATGATCTTCTCTCCTTCTTGGCGTTGGTCATCCGCAAGTACAACAGCCTCAGCTTAAGCGTCACGGTGCTCTGCGTACTCCTGAGCGAGGGCGGGCCACGGCTGCATCACCACACAGCCTCTGGAGCATTCTTTCGCATTTCCATTTTGGAATTTAAGCCCTTGCTCGAGGGTCGGGCTCTGGGTATGGACTATGGACCGCTCCCGGATTGGCAAGACCTTCCCCGAGCCGTTGCCGTCAAAGTTCCGAGAATCACTGGCGACCCCAACGGCCGTCGGAGTCGGCAAATCTGGAATTCCATGGCAAAGGAGTTGCAGGTGCTAAAAAACAGCTTTCTCTCAAGGCACGACAATATCGTCACGCTGCAGGGTGTCTGTTGGAGTCAAGTGGGAACGGGAGGGAACATGGGCGTCATGCCTACTCTAGTGCTCGAAGCCGCTGACTTCGGCAACATGGAGTATTTTCTTAACCTTGACCCCGAGATCTCGCTGCTTAAGCTTCTGGGGCTCTGCGTGGATGTGGCAGCCGGGATCGAGGCTCTACATGACGTAGGCATAATCCACGGAGACCTCAAGCCCCAGAATGTCCTCATCTTCCGCCACGACACGCTGGAAATGGTGGCCAAGCTGGCAGATTTTGGCTCATGTGTCTTTGTGACCGAGGTGGATGAACCAGTACAGCTACAATCAACGCCTCAATGGCGGGCTCCCGAATGCGACCGGCCCGTTCGGAAGGAAGACCTCAAAGCCGTCGACGCGTATGCCTTGGGACTCATCGTGGCCAACACCATCACGCGTAACGGAATATCCCGAGTATTCAAGCTCCCCGACGCGGATCTCCGAGATATGGATCACACCACTTTCACGCAGTGCGTCACGCTCTCGGTGAAGGAGGCGGTTGTAACGAGGAATCCAAAAAACGGCAAGAAGCTCCCCGAAACCAAAACCGCCGACGGGCCGGTGCCACAAGATAGAGACGATGAGCAAGAAGATAGTTACTACAAAATCGCGGAGGAGCTGGCATATCTTGTTCTTGAAACCGTTCTTCTGAATGATCGATTTGAAACAAATTTGGTTCGGCCCAAACTCCGAGAACTCCTAGCACGAGCCGTGCGAATACGGCTGATGAGGGATCCGTTCGACATCTCATGGAACATCAACTATCAAGAGGCCGATGCTTTCTTCCAAACGGGTATGCCGTCCCAGGACTGCATGAAAGGCGTTGGTCAGGCGAATCTAATGCGATGCAGGACTCAACAACTTGAATCTAACAGACGCAGTAAGACGAGACGTCGAATCGGTAACATGATTGTGCCCAAGTTTTAACAGTTATCTTAGGAAAAGGAAACCGCCCTGTTTAGCCCCAATGCGGTGCTTGAGGTGAGAGAGAGCCAAGCGAGGCAACGGCCGTTCCATAATGCTAAACTCCACTAGGCTGACAGGTCGATGGGCACGTTGGCCATCCTCCCTATTCCGGCTCTCAAGCAGATCGAAAGCCAGTTTGAACGTGTGGCCCGGGATGTCACCCAAGACCGGAACAGGCGCAGCAGATCTGCCTTCCAGTTCGCCATTATGACGTTGTCGCAAGTCCAAAGCTGTGCAGACGACGCCCGGATTGCTCAGATCCTCGATCTACTCCTCCTAGCTGCTGAATTGCAGCATAAGGAGGCGCGAGGCATCGTCGAATGGCTGTTTCGGACCTTTGAACGGCAGATACCGGATCGCATCACAGCTACATGTCGAATGCAATGGCTGAGAGATGCCGCATGTTCGGGAAGCACGACGGCGCTACGGCTTCTAGAGCGCTTAGACCCGGACATGTACACGGAGGCCAGGCGCGTCCTGCGAACGGAACGTGCTGGGTTAGGAATCCCAATTAATGAGGCCATACTTCCTTGGGGTGATGAAGAATGCTTCGCCAGGGTAGATATCGCTCGCTTATCAGAAATGCGTAACTTACTTGCCTTTTTCGCGCAGACAAACAGATTAGCCGGCATCGCCTATTTGCTTAGCCGTAACCCATCAGTGCTTAACGAAAAGGGGTTCGGCGACGAAACAGCTCTCTTGATCGCCTGCCGTTGCGGCCATGTCGAGACAGCACGTTTCCTCCTCGACAAAGGCGCCGATGCCGGCCAAAAAAGCATAGAGGGAGTCACGCCGCTTCACTTACTTAGCTCGTTCCCAGCCGGGGAGATTCCAGAAATTGCAAAGGCGTTGGTAAGGCACGGCGCGACTCTACAAGCTCGATCCACCGGCGCAGACCGGTATCATCTTTCCATCGACGGAATCTACGGCGATACGAACGGGACTCCCCTTACGTGGGCGGTTGCGGCGAATAGCATTGCCGCCGTAGAAGCGTTGGTGAGGCTCGGAGCGGATCCATTTGATCACGCTGCGTCCAGTGTACCGGTTGACAACAACTTCACCACCCTGGTACACACCAGTCCAATCCTCTATGCCGTTATGACGCACCGGTGGCAGCTTCTGGAAGTCATGTTGCCCCAAACGCAGGACTGGGCCAGGGAGCTTAACCGGAATGACCGCATTATCGGAACCGACAGCGTAGAGGATCCCTTCACTCAATTAGATTACTGTGTGCAGTCCAGCGTTGGTGGGGTGCTAAATCGACTCCTCACCCACGGCAAAGATCACGAAGAAGCCTTCCAAAAGACGTTTGAGCTTCTGACAGAACGGGGCGCTGATCCATTTGCGTCCGGTAAACCGCAGGACTCAGTCTTGGTCACCGCCGTTCAATGGGGACACACTTGGTCGGTCCGATACCTCTTGTCCTGGGCTCAGGGCCGGCTACGTCCTACTCCATCAGCTTGGATCAAGTGTCTTGCCACAGCGGCAACAAGATCGAACAAGCCCACCTTTGATGCTCTGATGGAACAGCCACCGTCCGAGGTGATCCCACTTGGTGAGTGGACGCGGTATTTTGCCACCGTTGCCAATCTGACCAATGACGTCGGGTTCTTGCAGCCGCTGGTGCAGCACTTGGATCCGGAGTTTGACTTCACGCCATACTTGCGGCTAGCTCTGGAACGAGGGAATTTTGAAACTGTTCGGTGGCTCTATTCATTTGCCCGGTGCAACATCTTGGGGTACCGGTTGGACGAAAATGGATTTGGTGCCTCCATCCTTGGACGGTTGCTCGTTGACTCGAAGCAGCACACATTCAGAAGTATGGCGGTACAAACATTATTAGGCCTCCCCAACCTTTCGGACGACGTCTTCTTCCATACCGCGCAGCTGGGCGGTTCCGTGCTCTCGGCATTACACCTTGCCGCCTATAACACTGAATACCAGCTAGGCTCAGCCCCGGACAGTACCGCCTTCGGTCTAGTCCTCGTGCAGTTCGGAGAACCCGATTATCTGGACTTTCAGGTCCGCGAGGGCACGTACAAGGGCTACACGGCGGTGCATTTCGCCGTCGGGACGTGCAACGAGGAGGCATTACGCATGCTCATCGAGGAAGACGCCAATCTCTCGATCCCCTGTGCCAGGAACGAGACGCCGCTCGACCATGCGATGCGAAATTTTGGGAACCAGAACGGCCTGCTCGAAATGTGGGAGGTTCCGCCTGCGCAGCGCATGGCCACAGACCTGAAGCATTTCCAGCGTAGCTTGGCCGTATTTGCGATGTTGAAGGAAGCAGGCGCCGAACCTAACAAGTTCTTGGCTGTTGTCGTGCGGACGGAACCACATGACTTGGTTTTCTTGCCGGCTCAACCCGACACGGAGAGGCCGATCCTTATTATGCCTTGTAGGTTTCATTCTTTCAACTGTGTGTTCCATTTTCCATTCTCGGCATTGGGGCGCTCTATAACTAGTTCTCTTGCTTATTTAACATCCGATGTATAGATATACCCAGACCGCTTCCACCCATGCTTGCCGACTCGCTGTTCTTCGATGCAGCGAGTTGCCTGGATGTCGACAGCTGCTTCTATATAGCGAACGGCGACGTTACAGTAGGAGACGATAGGCCATACATCGGCGCATCGGTGACGGACTGGTTTAACAGAATTTTGGGGCCACATCGTGACATGATGAAGGGTTATCCGAACTAACAATTCGAAGAAGGCCTGGGATAAGCAATACGATTGTGACCGCCAGACGATTAGGGATAGTGTTAGCCATGCTAAATGTTCGGACTTATCAACCATTCAGCATTCATATAGGGGGCTACGTATTTGAAAAATGCATATAGAAGGAAATAGCGCTATTGAACTATAGGGCGTAATATTAATTGAAAATAAGGGGGCAATATATAAAGAAGCTCAATAAGTAAAATAGCTTAAAATTAGTCTTACTTTCTTAATTAATTAATAATTACAAGTGTTAATTATTAAGTATATTAATTAAGTTAAATTAATTAAAAGATAAAGGAAAAAGAATTGATTATTACTGGTCGCTTTCTCCCCTCAAATGAAAGGGAAACCAGGACAAGCCTCTTTGTGAAAGGAACTACACTCACAGGTTGGAAGCAAAGTGTTTCAAGTGCACCGCAGTGGTAACAGGGACTTACATTCCCGCCTCCAGGGCAAACGGCTTACAGCAAAGGTATCACCATCAGCATTTGACATGTGATGAATGCGAGACTGTCCTGGGTATCAATAGCGACTACACACATGAGAAAGGGATATATTTCGAGTTGCACTTTTGCTGGAGCTTTTCCCCTTACTGTGATACCTGCAAGGTCCCTCTCTTCAGTACCCGTACCGATATCTCGATGGCCGATAAGGTAAGAGTGTGGAAGAATTGGCATCCGGGATGTCTCACCGTGGTTGAAGACTGGGGTGTTCAAACTTCAGTATCGCTGGAAGGTCACAAGTGCCTTACAACCATCCAGTGTGGTTCGATGCATGAACTCAAGCTCGACATTCGGGAACAGCATGTTGTCTGTCTCCGGGAAATATTTCGGCTTAGATCACATGTCCTGTCGACCTTTATGAAGAGTTTGTATCTGGCTTTGGTCAATCGCCAAATAGACTCCGCTGGGCACGAGCCCTTCAAATACTGGAGGATCACGTTATCTGCCGTCTCACGCCTTTTTCAAGCAACAGCCCAACTTTCTAATGAGGGTGAGTCCGGCTGGGCAAGTATGCTTGACTACAAATGCGTGTTACTGACATGAATTATGCTAGTTGCTGACGCTGAAATCATCAGGTTCTCTCGCACGTTTCATTGGCTTCTCTCAGACTCTGATCTAAGATCATATTATTCATGTCGTAGAGTTGTTAACAATATCGTTGAGGCTCTCACATCTGTCCTCAAGATGGCACCCAATATACTTCAAGAGATATATAGCGTCTCTTGTGATACGATGCCCAGTGAGCTCGCTAGCCTTCTGACGACACTTAACACCGACACACTGCCTAATCCTACCTATGATAGGAAGCTAACCGGCCCCGACGTGTTTTTGAGATGCAAGGAGTGGGAAGAAATTCTAAACCACGATGCGTTCGCTGAAGCCTATGACCCAGGTTACAGATGGCATCCCGAATGCTTCTGATGTCTGATATGCGGCGATTCAGGAGAAGTTGTTGTATCTCCGTCACTGCATGCCGTTGGCTCATACAAATATCAACTACAGTCATGTGGGTGGGTGGGCTTCCTTGTGTTGATACCAAGCCACACTCTGATTACCCACCATAGCTGGTGGGGGATACTGCAGTTGGGGTGGCTCAGTCCGACTTCGCAGCACGTCCGATATCATTTTAATCTCCGTAGTCAGTCGGCGTCGAGTTTCCAAACCTACATCGACATGCTTCTGGGAAAAATGTGTGGTCGTTTCGCCAGCTAAACACGCATACTAACACGGTTGACGCACGATAACTTGATACTCTAAAAAAGAACAAAAGGATATATAAGGTTAAAGGAACCCAGCTCTGTCATAAGATTGCTTGTTATAATTTGGCTGGTTGGGAGGTGCGGACACTTGAAAACGGTCTGCAAAATATCTTGAAACATATGCATATGAATGGATGTATGAGTCCGAGCAGAAGCTTTACGCAATAAGTTATTGTGTGTACGGCCAAATCTCGACGTGTAACTAAAGCCTGATCACAAACTAATGTCGTACCCCTGCAAATGTCAAACCTACCCCTCGGCTAGTTGCTTTGCTAAATTCAATTCTACTCTGTACCCCTGATTAAAAATCAAGTCTCTCTTATGCAATGTGGGGCAAAATAATTCAAATCTAGTAGAATTGATCTTGGTATGTAGGAATAGCCTTCCGAACGTTTCTTCCAGCTTTGGCAAATCATAGCTCCTAATCCTCAGTGTTCATATTTACAAATCCCATATATACTGGTTGGTCCTCAGATGTCACTTAGATAAGACCGAACCACTGGAAGTCAAGTTCCGGATGAACAGGGACAGTATGTCCAACGTCAGCTGCAGATACGGCAGCAAACTTGGTTCCATCTCCAAAGATCTCAGTGGTGTAGCCTCCCTGGGGGTTATTCGCCTCTTTATGGCTGGAAGAGACGCCATGGATCGTCGACCACTCCTTAATCTGCTCGAGGAAGTTCTGATGGAAGACAAAGAAGTCGGCCTCGCCGTGGTAGGTCTTGAATCGAGGGTACGAACCGCTATAGCCTGGGTACATAGCACGGACCTGGTTAGCCCAATCCTGGCCGGACTTGATGACTTTTCCATCAGAGCAGACGCGGCCAGAGCTGGTAGGGCTGGATCCAGGTGCACCAGCCATACATCCGGCAGCGACGCCAGAGTAGCAGGTAGCAGCAGCAAAGCGGTCAGGATAAGTCGCAGCAAGGACATTAGTCATCATGCATCCAGAGCTGGAACCGGTAACAAAGACCTTCTTGGGGTCGGCCTTGAATTGGTTGATAGCCCAGTCAACCATACCAACTAGAACCTGACTATCGCCCTGGCCGTTGTGCGTGAGGGTCTGTTTGCTGGCAACGTCCCAGCAGTTAGAGTCCTTGGGGGAGGAAGGATACAGGACGACAACTCCCTTTTGATCTGCGAGGGATTTGTAGTTGGTCTGCTGGAAGTATTGTTGTCCGGTTCCACCACACATATGCAGCTAGACATCCGGTCAGCTCACAGCTTGCAGTAAGGACGTAATTAATGGTACTTACAGCGAGAATCACTGCTGGGTTGGGAGGGAGATTGCTAGGGATGTAAGCCTGCAGTTGCAGCTGCGTGTTGTAGGTTGGTCCAAAATTAGTGATAGTCTGGAGCTGAGCCGCAACCAGGCCAGCGCCCAGAGTAAGCGTAGTCAACAGCTTGCGTGGTGAGAAGGAGTCGAGCATGATGGATATCCTTGTTGTGGTGGTCGGTTGGTGGTGATCGGTTGGTGGTGTTCTCGTTCTTTCCTGCCGGAAGGGACCAGAGTCTTATACTCCACGGAAGAACAGAGGCTTAAATGCCGACACCGCATATCGCAGATCTTCATCCAGGATATCGGCTATAAATCTCCGCACAAATTGAATCCGGTAGCATGTAAACGTTCTGTGTCTCCTTTAATGGATGTAGTTGCATGCATGGATCAATAAGCGGTAACCTGAAACAGACATCTTGTTTAATGCAAACAAATGACATGGTAGTTACCGAAGCCCCACTGGACATGCAGCCTATATAAGGACGGATAAATAGGCGGACGGAGGATGATGCTCCACAGTAGACGGAGAATATACCAAACAGGCTTTAGGGATATTGCGCCGAGTTCTCAACCCTGGAATAGGGAATGATCACCAATGTCTTCGCCCTATCTCAACTTCTTATATCTAAGCGAGGCGGATTTAATTTAAGGATCAGAGGCCAGTGCAGAGCAGGGGTCTGAAAACAGACGGTACAACAAGCATCATACGATAAATATTTGTAGCCGAACCGGCCATTTGGGTCAACTGAAACGCATTCTCAAAAAGCAACGATTGACAGCGGAATAACACCAGATAACATCTAAACGTTCGTCAGTCTCTTTAGATCGAGTCATCAAGTCGGCGAAAAGCTCATCCCCAACACCTATGCCCTCCACAGACAAGCTAAAAGGTGCTCTCTTTAATCAGCGATCAGCAAGCAGTTCCACTACCATCGCAAGGGTCACTTAGGATGTAAGCTCAAGCTTATAGAACGCCTGTGAGAAACTTCACCAAGGGTAGCAGCAACACGAAGATACTTACTGACCCCTTCCGCGAGCTCCTTCTGCTTATTCATGAAATGTCCAGCGATTGACAGAGCAATGCGAAAGTACGCAGGGTAAGTTGACCCGAAGTTGGTGAAGGCTGGTGCAGGGGAGACTTCATTCACGATGGCCAATTCCTTATCAATTCGCTCCGCAAGTCGCTGTACTACCGAGGTGGTCATGACTTTAGAATCCTCATCGAGATCCATTGAATCTGTCTGGGTCGTCGAGTTGCTTCATAATTGAAACGTCTGTAGAAAGAGGGCTTTTTTACGAAGCTATGCTCCATTTGCACAAAACTTCCAACCCAGGTTAAGCAAGAAGGCCGGCGTCTGACTTCAGATGGCTTTTTGAGAGTGGCAGAAGTTCAAGCGCCAACAGTGTGTTGGAGTAGATGTTGACTTGCATGTTATTCTCGTGACCTGACTTGGAAATGTCAAAGTCATAACCACCGACTCTCGCATTCAGAATAACGTCAAAATATTTCGTGATAGAATTGACTTTGTTGCAAGATGCCACAATACTGTTGTAATCATTAAGCTGTAGTTCAGTAACGTGGATTGACATATTTGGTCGCATTTGGAGTAGCTCTGGCTTTGCAGCTTTTCCCTATGCCACGTTTCGCATATCCATGATGAGGGTCCTGGCACCCTATTTGAATCAGGACTGTCTGGCCATCAAAGCGGCGGTTGTCATTGAACGGATTCTTTGACATACTTGTGAATGAAGAAGAGTGGTAGTAGAGTCTATGAAACGGGGTATACAGGCTAAAGTTTTTCGTGTAAACTGACCTTTGAAGTTGACGTTGGTAATTTATTTTGAGCTGGATGAAGTGACAGACTCTTATCTCTTTGAGTGCCTTAGACCTCCACTTCGTACCTCGCCCCACTATCGTTAGTTGTTACAAAAGTACGTGCAGGGTATGAGAAGTTCGTCGGACGACGTATTTTCATCGAGACACCATACAAATTAACCTAAATCGGTCTCAAATAGAACAATGAAATCTAAAGCAACTCTGGATGAGATGCACGTTAAATTTGACAATTATAGCTTTCACACACATTCGTGGCGCACAGCTGATGACCCCACCAGAGTGCCTGATTTTCCAGCCGAGAAAGGAGCCAGGCTATAACTTCATATCCTTCAACATACAATAACGTTAGTTCATCTACTGGTGGAGGGATTGCCATATTATCAACTATCTGCAACCCTACTAGTGCAAGAGTGCCAAGCTAGGCGAGCTTGGCACGAAACAAGAGGCTTCTTTCTAAAATTGTATAGTACATATTGACAACGATCCAGTCCACCTTGGCTGTCATACGTTGTAACTCTAGAAAGTCTAGAAATCACTTCGCCATAACATACTCAAATGTTGCAAATACAATCGATATATCTCCCAGCACTCTATTCCTTCTCCACTCAGCACATAAAATCTTAAGTTGCTGGCACCAATCTATTAGATTACTGTTACGAACCTTGCGGTTACGTCACGTGTACCACCCGCACCAGCGTGAACCTCTCAAGCTCATTCATGCACGTGTGGGACATACCCTGTAGCTCACTCAAGACATCGTGAGCCGTTCATTAAGGTTCACCCCTGTAACAAGCGCCGGCTGGTTCCACCTCTCGGTCCCTAGATCGTCTTATTTAGATACGGATATAACGAGTTAGGCATGGGTATAACTTCGTAGAAAAAAGACCAGAGACAGCAGGTCGCAGTGCGGATAAATATAAATCATCTAGGTTACCATAAAATCTGGGCGTTTCACGGAAGCTGCTCAGTCGATTGCAATAGGGCATTATTTTTTAAGAATAGTAAACGTGCGTAAGCGTCAGAATCCAGCTTGTGGTGGAATTAATAGCTGCTATTAATCTTCCGTGAGCAGAGAAATGCCGGTAAAATATTGAAATCACCAACTCGCTGCTGGATTAATTACGGAAAATTAGCGACTGGTGGGGAAACCACATAGTAGCCTACGGACGGTTCAACGATCAAATCGATATTACGACCAACATTGACCCTTTTACACATACCCCACAAAACACGTTACGTCACCACCAATCACGACAGGACCGAAAGAGTCCATCTCGATCCTCAGACAAACAGCCATTTACGACGGACCGACAACATCCAAGATCAGTCCCTATGACGCCAACCAATCAGGAACAGACCGACGACCTCAACATCGATCCATAAGATACAACCCCATACAGCATTTCCTTATACCTCATGCCATAGTATACGTTATACAGGTTACATTTATTAGCCCTAGTTATAACCTTTGGCTCGACAGCTGTTAATAAGATCTCTCTACCTAAATACGCTCAAACCTCTCTATTTACTATTAAGAAATGTAATACTTCGCTTCGTTAGCGTTAATAGTTCCAAGTCACACTTTATAGGGAACAGCTGAAATGGACCCCTCGCAAGCCTAAAACTGGCATATCGCTTCATCATTTTATATTACGGCGATACAGCAGGGGCTCTTACCTTGAGACTTAGGAACAAAGTAATTTGATGCTTTCGATTGTTAGAGCCACGAGTGGTAATTGTTCAATCCATTTCCTAAGTCTCAGTTTATTGCAGCCGCGGAAATCAAACTATAGTTTTACATTACTGCGAGATAGGGCTAGCATAACTATTCTACTGGCTGCTAGCGGATCCATACCGGGGCGGACCACCCTAAACTAAAAGAGTCTCATATTAAGGGGTGGCTGCTCACTTTGACTTTTCAGCTCCTTCACTCTTAACTCATAGCATCCTGTTAAGGTATTAGTGATGCCTCATAATCTTACCCTTACAATTTTCCAAAGCGTTGGTGACCACCATCTCAACTGCCTCATGATTCCAGAGGTGTCTACACCTGTTACGGCTATCTTGTTTCCTCACCACACAGCCACCGACTTTCTATAAAGATCATTCAAACCCTCCTCTGACATACTCTCCATAAGCTCTATATGGTAACGAGAGTTCTTGCAGAAGAAGAATCCAATGGCAGTATCGTAAGCGTGGCTCCCGTACTGGCAACTAACTCTTGGATGAAAACACCACTCCCCGGATGTGTCCTATTCTCATACCTGACAGACTTCCCGCGGCAGAGCACATCTCCGGCAGCCTCCACGAGCCCTAAAATCTACTTCGTAGGTTTGGATGTAGCAAACACTTACTCAACTGTAAAATTCCTCAACTTTATAAGGACCTCCAAAACGCCCATATAGCTAGTATTGGAGAATGCTTCACCCACAATGCGATAGGTATCGCCAGTCTTCCGAAGGACAACTGGTAAGGGGCAACCTAAGATTATGCAAATAAGGTCTCCTCGCTGAGCTGTACGAGGCACCAAAGCAAGGGGGTTCAACCAACATTTCCGTGCTGTTTTGCTTGACTGTAGTGCTTTGATCACCGTCGAACCAACCTCAAACGAACAGACTTGTCGAGATCTTATGTTTCTCTGCATCGTCCGCAAAGCAGTATTTGCATCGTTCTTATCAGTCTCGTCGTATGTTTGTCCTAAAGCAAGATCAATCAAGTCTTGAGCGCCAACTGAACTTCCGTCTTGGTCAGCAAGCAGCGTTAGGGTGGTTGCCCATCGAGATTTCAGCCTCATCTCATGAGGGGCACCGATGAGACCGATATGAAGACATCTTGTAT
This sequence comes from Fusarium cf. aywerte, assembly GCA_011034095.1. Classification (NCBI taxonomy): domain Eukaryota; kingdom Fungi; phylum Ascomycota; class Sordariomycetes; order Hypocreales; family Nectriaceae; genus Fusarium; species Fusarium cf. aywerte. Next base: position 391,834 of record WETZ01000025.1, on the reverse strand, counting down.
AAAATTTGAACGCCTGATTGAAATCTGCATTTGTCCATGTGGTGCTCCACTCATGCTTTCTTCGACTGATGCTTCGCCCAATCCAGCCAACCACGAGTCCTTTAACCCGCAGCTTCATGTTCGTATTAAATATCACTCTTGCTTTTTCGGTAAATATACTAGGCACAGTTTGCGGTGGAAAACCAAAGTTGTCATACGGTGTAGCCAGATATGGACACCAAGATGGCATGCTAATTTGCCAATGTTCGTCATGATGTTGTGGTATGATCTGGCGGCCTTTGATAATGAAAATGTACAAGCTTCCTGTCGAATTAATGATCGCCCGAGCACTTTGAAGAAGTATCTCGTCCCGGGGGGTTTTATAGTTTATTGGTATATTTCGTTGCAAATCCTGGGGAAACAAATTCCAAAATGCAAAAATGTTGTCTCGTCGATCGCGGCAGTGTCGATTCAGCAGGGAATCCAGGAAATGCTTGGGATAATCTTGATCGCTGATTAGGTCAGGAAATGTCGAGTCAAGATTGTCTATGAAGCGAGTACTAAATTCTCCATCTTCATTAGGCTTACGAACAGTAGTATTGACTTGCTTGTTGATGTACAAGCTGTGAAGCTCACGATAAGGGACCTTGTTGACACCGCACTGGATAGTGAGTGAAGTGGCGAACATCATTTCCTGGAAAGTCCAAGCACGAGACCAATACGGCCGTGAAGCCAGTTCCTTCAATGCGGTTTCTCTCCTTTCAGTAATGCTTTCATCGCCTAAGACGAGACTGGAACCTGTTACCGATCCCCGATCCGAGCCTGGAAAGACACTTTGGATCATGTCCCCCCGCCAAGATATGGTTTCAAAGATCTTATGTGTGCCCGTATCTGCAGGTCCAAGCCAGGCGACTACTTCCCTAGCATTACCGTAAACGTGATGCATTTGTTGAATCTGAACTTCTTTTTCAGTGTCGTTACACTGGTTAATGCATATCGCATCAATCCAAAGGGTTCTGTCAGAGTCGGGAAGCCGTAGATATGTAAGCGCTTCGAAGAGGTTTTGAGTGACAGCAAAGCGATTTCCGCTTATAGACACGAATTCCGGATCTTCATGTGGGCCCCACACATACGATAAGGCTTCGTAGGGTGGTGTTTGCTCCTCAGGCTTGGGAGCGAGTCGTATCTTTCTCAAGTCACACTCGAATACGTCAGATCCAGAGCCAGGATGGATTGTTATAAGTCTAATTGCTCCTTCTTCGAGTTCTGTGGTATAGATGGCGCCCTTATCAACGAGGGACTGGTTGTAAGTAAATACTGTCGGTTTTTCCACTGGATTATCCATGTCTTCATCTCTGCTGAGGGATTCAATTCGTTGTCGTTTTCGAGGGTAGAATCGATGGCGATTCGCCGACCCTGAGGTTTCAGCCATATTAGGAACGCTTTCTGTTTCGTAAACTTGTATCTAAAAGTGAGTCGAATATACAATTCTAGACGAGAAAGATAAAAGGATGCCCAAAGGCTGTGTTATGTACTATAAACCGTGCTTACAAGACATGCGGGGTTCGCCGAATGAGAGCGGCGGGCACACGTGTCAAAACTTTTATGGCCCAACACAAGATACGATAGTTTTATGCTTTTGCTTACCTGTGAAGCAGGGTATAATACACCATAACTGTGATTGTTCGGGTGCCAAACAGGTAAACTAGTCCGTACTGGTTTATGTTGACAGATGCGCAGGGCGAAGCGAAATGTCACGCTTCTTGATAATGAATAGAGCGGGTAACACGTATTTAGGTAGGGAAGTCTTATCAATAGCTATTGAGCTAGTTGTAAATAACACTGGTAAATGTGGTCGAAATAAACTATGGTGAGAGGTGCTAGAGAATGCTACATGAGGGTTGTACCCTTAGGGTCCGAGATGTTGTTGTTCAGTGCATGACCAATGGTGAGAACGTCGGTCCATGTTGGATTGGTCACTGGCGTAGGGCTCGATATTGGATGTTGTCAGTCCGGTCGTAATGGGCTGAAGACCAAAAAACGACGTTTCGGTCCTGTCATGATTAGTGATGACGTAAAGAGATTATGGGGTGCACCGGATGGAGCGATGCGTGTCGTACAGTAATAACAAAAGCTCGCAATGTTATCGCCAAATCCCCCAAGATAGTTCAAACTGTGACGCATCCCCCACCGTTGCTGCGCGATGGAACCTAACCAGGCGACTACCGTAATCTAGGCAGCAATCCTAATTGGGCATCAGTGGTGTGAGCCAGAACCCCCAGCCACACGCTGACAACAACGTACGATAATATCATATGATTGACCCCACGCCTTGACCCCGACTCCTACTGGCATTGTTTTCTTCACAACCTAGTATTAAGTTTATTTCTGCTGGTATAAGGTTATATTTACCCGTAAGAGCTATGGATGAACTAGTCACAAACCTCAACACATTGCGTATTAACCGGCGAATACACGTTGGCTTTGGTGACGAAACCCCAGATGAGGTTCCGTTCCACCCGTCAGGCAACCTTGCAACGAAATTAAACGACACTCCTCGTTATCTCTTTCGCGTTTACTCAGATGAATCTGCCGGGGAGAACACTGACGAATGGATGAAATCGATTGACGCTTTGGAGAACAATCTAACAGACATTTTTGCACGAGATAACGCTCCAAATATCGCTATAGCCCTCAATGAGCATCTTCGATGGTTGAAAAAAAAATCACACGGAGATCCTTTTATATCGTGGACAACTTCGCTTCTTGTTGCGATTCAATATGCTATCTATAAGCATAAGACGGAATATACTAAGCTGCATGCAATACACCTGTGCATCGTCGACACCACTATGTTCCCTAAGGGAGTCTTTATTCGAGACATGGACCTAATCGAGGAATTCTATGATAAAGTCCCTGACGGTCGACCGATTACAGTTGGAAGGGGCACTTGGAAAGAGAGAGGACTCCACAACATCCATGGTTTGCGAAATAAGCGACACAAATTTTACTCCGGAGTTTACTACTTCGGAGAGTTCCTCTCTCAAGGACAGACAAACATCAAGGGTCGTTCATCCACGGTTACATGCGACAAAATTATTAACGATGACTTGTTCACCATGTTACCTCAATTCAAAACCGAACTGGAAGATAGTAAACTACAATGGGCTGAAGCAGTGGTGAAATTTCGAGAGTCATTCTATACAGATACTGAAACGGACACAACAGGCGCCTCCGAGTTCTCAAAGGCAGTAAAAATAGCATCACAGTTTGGGGCGATATGGTTTCTGCCCGTGATAGCCAATCTTCTAGCTTTGCGTCCACGCGCAGCACAAGATCCCGGAGTTCTGGACAGGATTTTAAACCTATTCTCAGGTATGTACACGTTGTGAAAGGTACAGGCCTACTAATCAATAAGTAGATGAGTTCAGACATAGTTTTATGTCCAAAGAGACCAAAGTTGTGGCCGATGAGAACATCCCAGAGGTCCTGCAGTTTGGAAGCATTATTCATGATATTTATGAAGCCTACTTGGTCGAGTCTGCTCATGCCTTGTTGAGATCCATGGAAGAGACTACAGGTGCGCTCTCCGACTCAAATCGCCTTGCAGTGGGAAACCAGTGGAGACTGCAGAACACTAACTTCAAGGTTTTAGATATTGTTCGCCGCTTTGCAACTAACCTTAGGACTACTGGAACTTCTAGGATCCTGGATAAGGGCAACCTAGCAGACCGTCTCTATATGGTAGAGAATGAGCATCTGCAACCACTTATGCAGAGCTTGACAGCGCTGAGTGGCATCATCCGAGAACTCCAAGTAGGCGCGACTTCTACCTAGTGTTTTTACGTATATAGTTGTGGTTGGCTACTTTTGCGTCGAAGTTCAGTCACTTGAATCGTAACGTCAAGAAAGGGGACAGTGGTGATTAGCAACGGGGCTTGGATGTGGGAATTAGCTATTACTATTATTTCAATTATTATCACGTTTGTACTGACGATTGAAGTGGTAATTATTACAGCCTGTTACCCCCTCCCAACTGCTATGCCCATGGCTGCAATCTACTGTTTGGTAGTTGCTGTTACTTGTTATCATCCGTACCGCATTCCACAGCCAAACCCATTGTTGTTTCCTCTAAATTGAGGTGTATCGTGGCGTCTGGAGGAATCTAATCTGGATCTTACGAACCATTGTGGGTTCTCTCATCGCTCAGTGGAAGAGACTTAGAAGAGAACTATATATTCTTAGTTATAGGGATGTATCATGGTCTCTAGACTCGAAACCGCTAGAAGATGGTCTTGGCGCAGTCGAAACTCGCTACCAAGACCGACAGTTGAACTACGCTTGCAGGCCAGCAATGCATGCCTCGAGCCACTATAGGAGATCAATCACCATCGAGCGTCGATGCCACGGCACCACAACCAATAGCCTGCTCAAACACTTATTGATCATTACGAGCAGTGGCAAAATCTTTACAGATACCAGCGCAAAGTGCAATTTTAGTCTATAGATATGTTTTAGTAATAGTGTTCATATAAGTTAATTACAGACTTGGTATCATCTGACTGGATAATCCTAGAGTTGATATTTTGCTAATTCTTATCCTTTTCCTGGTCAGACTAGGCCAATCTCTGTAGAAGAACAACTAATCCTCGTTGTCGACGAAAGTCAGTACTTGGTCGACTTCGAGAGACATTGTAAGGAGGATAAGATTATCACGCTTTGCATGCCTCCGCATTCTTCCCATCTGCTCCAGCCTCTTGATTTAGGGTGCGTTGGTCTGCTGTAACAGGCTTACGGTCGAGAGATAGAGCATCTCATCTGACTCTCTATAATCCATGTCCCTAAGACGGAGTTCTTTCCTGCTTTTCATGCCACCTACCAGGCGACTATGATGGAAGAAAACACCAAAGTAGCATTCAAAGGTGCTGGTATCGTTCCTCTCGACCCGGCGAGTGTGGTCTCGAAGCTTGATGTGCAGCTACGAATACCGGCGCCGGTTGAGGACGAGGCCGGCCCCTCGGCAGCTTGGGTTTAATAGACCCCAGAGACCGTGCTCGAGGCCATATCGCGATCGGAATACCTTGAACAACGAATGAGACGGCATCAAGGTACCTCACAAGAATCAATTTTAGAAGCATTAAAGTCCTTTTCCAGGGGAACGAAGGCGGTGATGCATAAAGTTGCGTTATTGACAGCTGAGGTCCAACATCTTCGACAGGCGAATGAAGTACTGAGCCGGCAACGAACGGTAAAAAGGACCCGCTTACAGAGAGGTGGGTTAATGTCCGTAGAAAAAGAAAGGCATGTAATTGATCAAATGGATCTCAATGCATAGGTAATAGCCGAAACGTCGAAGGGTGGCGGTCAAGGAGAGGCGGCGCGGATGATGGAAAGGCGCTGTGGAACATGCGGGAAAATAGGACATAATGAGTACTTATCGGATCGTTGTAGCCATGTTTGTGGAAGAGTAAAGCGACTAATACTGATTGATTAGATAGTCTGTTGAGTTCCGATCGCGTTTTCTATCTTATAAGTTCTGTAAAGTGCGACGCTTGCTTATCACATACGTTAACCAATTTTGGAAGACATTTTCAGCCAGCAAATCAGTACGTGAGCTAGCATTGACGAGGTTAATTATATGTAGGGCCGTTCTGTTTTCTGTACCTGGCGGGGGCTGAAATCAGAAATAGTGGGCTCGTAAACCTCGGAAGCCCTCTGCACTTAGTCCGGGCTCAGGTTAAGCGGCATCGACACAAAACTATGAGCGAGAAAGAAGTAGGACGCATCTATTTTGTGACCTAGTTACGCTGCTATGAATCAACCCGAAGGTAGACATAGTGATTAGTTCCAATGGCAGACGCGCCCGGTGTCGTATCAAGCATCATCGCCGTGGTCGATCTTCCAGCGAAGGTACTTTCCAATGTTTACAATATTCCCGGGACGTAAGGAACGCCAAGGATGATATCGACGGGCCTCCATAAGTCAGGCTCGATCAAGAAGTTGCTGGCTTTCAGAACACTACCGAAAAGCTTAAGGGTGAAATGGACTATTATATCATCCTAATTCGACAATTTCGGTAAATCCGGCATAGAATCGTGTTGTGATCGGATGCCAGTTTGTTGATCACGTAAAGTAAAGCGGTTAATTTTGTAGACATCTATAGTACGTCAAAGGCTCGTTTTGGGCTATTCTGGACATCTTTAAGTGTAAGACGAGTTCTAGCTTTATTCGAGGATTGTGACATGCTAGGTGGCAAAGAACTAATTGATCAGATAGTTATATGTAAGGCTGAGAGATTTGGGAGCACTCGCTCGACTGCAGCACTCGCTTTTCAACCACGTTATCTTGCATACTATTTGAGAGACCTATTTTACCAGAATCGTCTTCTTCTCAATCCCTTGGAGCCAGATATGCGTCAGTGGTTCAGATATTGGTGCCCGCATCAACCATCTTTCCGCCCTGTCTCGAAACATAATTTGCTTGGGGTGACCTCTCCAACGATAATCCTCGTTCGTATTCTCAAATGAGTGTCGTATTGTTATGAGTCCAACTCGCTCGTAGTGGTCGCTGGTTTCTTTCAGAATTAGGATGATAATGTTGTGGTTCTTTGACTTATTTCCAAGCTCCAAGACCATGACGGGAAACTCAAACTGGCTTCCTGCCGCCAGAGACGCGTCATCGAGGTACAAAAACGAGTAGCACCTTATATCTGCTGTAAGCGGTAGGAGAGCCCAAGGGCCATCTTGAAGCATGGGCTCGCCAAGTCCATTATTTCCGACATTCGGTTCTAAACTCCATTGAATGTGTTTGAACGAGAATGTTGTCATCTTTCCCGTGAGTTCAATGACATGTTTCATAGGTAGTGCTAGGTTGTCGTCACAAGCTTTTATATATCTTTCGAGCGACATCCGGTCTCCGCTCTCGGTCATTAATCCAATTTCATGATCCGGGTTGTTGCGGCTGGTCAACTTCACTTCTCCTTTCCACCCTGTCCATGACCAACTGGGGAACTGGTGCCTCCTTGTCGCAGGTAGAAGATGATACCAGGCGTTGATCATGCTCCCTTTCGCGCGATGAATTGGGCTGCCTAGAAAGTGGATATACGGTTTGCCTGGTCCACTGTAGTAGCTTAGAATCACCAGAAAAGCATTTTGAGAATCCTTGCCATATGTAAGGTCCCTTTTGCTATAAGCCATTAAATGCCCCTCGAGATTCTGCTTGGCCATTGATATAGGCTCAATATGGAGTTAGACCCGGCAATCAATTGACAAAAGTAAGCTGACGACATAAGTAGGGCGCCACCAAATCACGGCACATATCCCATTATGTATTAATTATGCAAGCATAAGAAGCTGTACCTGGAATTAAAATCCTCTACAGTAGCGGCTGAAGAAATATCACTTGCATAAATACGGAATAGCCTACAGAGTGCTAGTTCTATTATTATTTTGAGAACATGCATATTTGTAATATGTGGGTCCTCATGCAGCTCGCTGACCTAAAGGCATGCAAGGCAACATTCTGCGAGGAAGGAAGGATATGTCAGCTCTCTTTCATTTATAATACAGCATAGTGAGCGATATATATAAGTATTATAATGGTACTCAAGTTCATAGAGATGTTCGAGTGTAAACAATTAATCCGCACAAGCATTTCTGCACATCTTCAATCTTGATTGATTATGAGACCTTCTTGGCTAAATCTTCTGTTTCTTGCATCTTTGCCATACGATGTTGGTGCATCCCCTTCCCCTCGTCATGCAAAGGATACCGGCTTCGGTTTGAAGCCATTCACGATTGACCTGACTCATGAAGTTCCTCACATGAAGAACCTGGTCAAGAGGACCAAGTTGCCGCCAAATGGCGACTATCTTGATCCAAAAGCGGGTATTTCCCTAGAGACATTGGGGTCTCTACAGAAGGAGTTGGTCGAAAACTTCGACTGGGAGACTGAGCAGAAAAAGTTAAACAAGTACGTTCCTAGTGATAGAAGCGCCTCATGATCTGTCATTCTCATAACCTCTTGTATAGGTTCCATCATTTCACTGCTGAGATTGAGGGTCTGACCATCCACTTTATCCACGAGAAATCCCATCACCCCGGAGCAATCCCTCTGATCCTCAACCACGGATGGCCTGGCTCATTCCTTGAATTCCTTCCATTGATCGAGCTTCTTAAGGATGACTTCAACATCGTCATACCCTCTCTTCCAGGCTTTGCATTCTCATCAGCACCGCCGGTAACTTGGAATGTCGACGATACAGCAAGAGTCTTTGACACTCTTATGACCAAAATCTTAGGATATCCCAAGTATGCGACATACGGAACGGACTGGGGAGCTGGTGTCGCATACAGTCAATATGCCAATTTCAATACTTCAGTGCGCATTGGTCATTTCTCTTTCCTCCCGTTCTTTCCCTTGAACTCAACACAGCTTGCTGCTGATAATATCAGCTTGTCACCTCTTGAAGAATTCGAAGTGAAGCGTGGTGAAGACTGGTCCGCTACGGGGAATGGGTACTTCATTGAGCAAACCACCGAGGTAAGACTGGATACTAATTTCAATCTATCACGTTAATAACTTGTCCTTAGCCCAACTCTATTGGCTTCGCACTCTACGACAACCCAGTTGGGCAGCTATCCTGGATTGGAGGGAAGTTTATCGAATGTAGGTCTTGGAATCTAGCGCGGCATGAGCCTTCTAACATGCATAAGGGTCCGATCCTCGAGCTGGGAGTCCCCCTTCAGTCATAACCCACAACGAGATTTTGAAGTCAGTTGCATTATACTACCTTACTAAGAGCTTTGTATCGTCAGTATACATATACTATGCAAATCCTGGGGGCTTCAAGACGACATACACAAAGCCCACGACCGATGCACCGCTGCTCTTCAGTGCCTTCAAGTATAATGTTGGGTTTTGGCCACCTGAACTAGTTTCGAGAGTTGGAAATCTTGTTTCCTACAAAAGTCAGTATTTATTCCGTTTATGGATTTGTGTCCAGCTAACATGTCACCTAGATCACGACTTTGGTGGCCATTTCCCTGGCATCGATAACCCTGTTGCATTGGCTAAGGACTTGAAGGAAATCAAGAAATATTGGAAATGATATAATGGCATTACTATATGCTATCTGTTATATTCCTAGCAGCCTAAAGTACATACCAGTTGCTTGCTTTTGTGTATTACTATCTAGTATCAGACTCGCAGGTGCCAATGGTTAGATAAGTGCCACAATAATAGCAAAGCTTCATGCATCTAGGGCTGTATCTATCGTATCAAATGGCTGATCGCGAAGGGCGAATCAGGTTTACACAAAACAAATGGCAAGACGAAGAGAGTCAATAAGATACAGAAAGAGAATATAAGTATATCTATCTACTGAAGAAAGGAATCTATGGTGGCGGCGATAATCTGTCTATGTCTAGGTGGCTTTCTTGGTTGCCTTGCTACGGAGTTTCATCATGAGAAATACAAGGGCATACGAGGAAATGCAAAACAATGCTGTAATGCCAACCTAGGAGGATTCGTTAGTATATGAACATAGGTACCAATATATATCAAAAGCACTTACATCTCTCCAGCCATAATAACTTTCATTGATGTTGAACCCTCGCGCATACTCGGCTCCTGTTTTATACGCGCAATATGAACACGATTCCGTCGACGTGGAATCCACGATGTAGCCGCCGTTGAATTTGACAAAGTCTGCCAGGTACTCCCCACAAGTCGTATTGATATCCTGCATTGGGATCAGGCTGGCGGTCCATTCCATTTCCATCCACGCAGCCCCTTGTAGAATGGATGGACGTCCACTTAGGCCCACCTTGAATGGAATGGATGGAAATGGACGCTAAGAATGGGCCCGTGGAATGGATGGACGTGGAAATGGAAGTGGGTGGAGGTTTTGAACCTGCTCTCTTACCGACTTTTCCACAATAGCTGGATTGTCATTAAGTGTCTTGATGAAGAACGCAGCTCCTGGAATATTGAAAACTAGTTGGTTGGCCAGAGTTGACATCAATTTGTTGAGTTTGTCTTTGTCCATCTCTCCTCTCCTGAATAAGAAGCTGGCACCGGCGTCTGGAAAGACGTATATAAACTCATGCAATGCAACAGAAACCTATGCCTGGGCTCGTACTGCCATACTAATAAGCAAAGAATGTATGTCGGACTAGACACAAGCATTCTAACCATGACGGTTCGTTCCGGGGTTCAAATAAAATAATGTAGTACCGCATACAATAGCTGAATGGGCGAAGAATACGGAATACTTAAGGTTTCCCTATGTTGGAGGGATGGAAGTTATCGAAGTATGGCGATGATAGGATATAATTCAACAAGAGAGGTTGAAAATAATGAACAGTTTGCCTAAGTAGATAGATGTGTATTTAACTACAAGCCAATCTGTACTGTTTCATCAGCCATAAATAAAGGTTATAAATGCTATCTCCACTTCTATTCCTTACAGACCACGCACAACTTCACTTCGCGCCTTGTAATCATGGTATAGAGCTGCATACGCTCTCGTGATCTCAAAATTGGCCTGCATGTACCCTCTATCACTTGCTAAGAGCAGGTACTTGAGAGCAAGCTCTGCTCGTCGACCTTCAAAGATTCACAGTTAGCCCCCGACTTATAAAATTCCCCGGTGAAAATTTCAGGTGTTTGAGTAAGCATACCATCAAATCCCAGATTAGAGCGAGGTGTGGTCGAGTCGCTCACCAACCAGACGTTGATAAGGTCCCACCAAACCAGAGAGCCGACGAGAAAAGCACATTCTGGGTGTTTCGGATTTTTGGAATGGTGAAGAAGAACGGAGGCATGGTGATTGCTCAGTTGACCAACTTGCTCGTCCTGGACCTTGGTTCTCTTTCTCGCCTTCTGAACCAATTGCCACGCGGCCGATTGAGCCAGTTCCAGAACATGAGAACTTTCGATTCTGAAAGAGTCACCAACACAGTTTGTCGCTAAGGAGATTATACTCTTATCGAGAAGAGCGTGTGCTCGAAGCAGAGAGCTAGCCACGGTCTTGGCAGATGGTCGGCCCTGATCGATCGGGGACCAACAGCTTTGAACAATCTCAACCAGTCAGGGACTCACACAACGTGTATAGTGAAGCTGGGTTAGAACGGGGCGCTGACGAGAAGTTTGATCGCTCCTGAGGCGAATAGAAGATTCAGTCAGATACTTGACAAGGAGTCCCCCTTCATGAAGCAAAGCGATAGATTGAGCCACGTCGTATGCGATGTGCACTCGGTCCTTGAGGGTGAGCACTCGACTGGGATCTCTGCGCCAGCTCTTGAGTGTTGTTAATATCGAACAGTCCTGCATGATGACATAGTCTTGATTATTCATTTCCACAATGCCGTGGATCTTCTGAATATGTGCTCCATGCTGTAGGTCTTGGTATAGATGCAAAGCCCGTTGACTTGAAAGGCCGGTATCAAGTTTGCGACATTCTACATCGCCATCTCCCGTCACCTTTCCTCTTCCAACGGACTCTTGCCAGTTTAGAGTAGAGATATCCATGGTGATGCGAGTGGAAGAGTGAACCGGCGTGGGATTCTTTTTAGTCTCCAGCACCTTATGCCAGAGTGATACTGTCTGGCTTAGGTTGTTTTGAATGTGGTTCTATCATTTATGAGAGTCTGACGGACGACATATTAAAAAAAGGGAACACTTACTATAGCCCCCAAGATATACCTGTTTTCCAATTCCCAATACTCACTTTGCAACTGCAGATAATCTTTTTTGAACGTGGCTTCGACCGCATCATCAAGCCAGTCTTCCTTCGAAAATCTCACCAAAAAATCTTTAATTCTAATAATGAGATTCTTTAGTCTTTGTCCTTACAAATCGGCATCAGTGGTATTAGGGCTATCGATCATGTCTTTCAGAGTAAATGCATTCACTAGCAACTCAGCACGTTTCTCTTTGCCCGATCGGCATTGCGTTGAAATTTCCTGGACAATTGAGACAATATCTGTGAGAGTATTGGGAAAGTTGAGCGCGTCAGAGCCCGCACTGAAGTAACCGACCATGGTTACGAATTTGGTGGGAGGTTAGTCGTCTGAGCTTGACTGCAACAACTGACATGAGAAGTTTGAGTTGTGTAGACATGTGCGGGGTTCAGTCTTGTGCTATTGCCTTGGATGCTGCCCAATTGTGCACTTTCACTTCTCACGGCCCAACAATGATCTGACTAAGAAGGAGAGCCTGCCTATTAATATGCCTTCCAAACAGACGAGTAGACGTGGCACTGACCTTGCCATCCTTCAACTACCATCTTGGAAATTGCTTCGTTTATCTACAATCTCTCTTTAGACTTCTGAGATGGCAGCCTTATGAGTCGAGCTGTCCTTGACCTCTTGGGAAAAAGACATCATACGTCAGACAAAAGACACTTTCTTTGAAGAACTCCGCCTGGCTTCTCCTCGTGCACCATCACCTGTCAGCAAAGACTGGATCCGAAATAACTGGAGCTGGGTAACCCATGTTCGGCTTCAACTACAAGAATCATTTGTTGACTTGGACGACGAAGAAAATGCGATACATCAGAAGAACCCAGTTCGAACGTGGGAAATCCTCAAAAACAAGCTTTCTTCACGGACTCCACCAAACACACCGCTGGACTACTACAGCTGTCACTCGAGACTGATGCAGTTGCTCGATGCTAACAGTAACCTACCGTCGCTTATTTCTTAACCACGATTCCCTGAACTTCCACAAGATTCCATCCAAATCGCAAGCGACGATGATGAATATTGGCAAGCTGTTTGGACCTTCTCCAAATTATCAAAAACAACCATCAGATTACGTGGTTTCCAATTTTCTATTAACAATCTGGAAAGGTTAGAGCAGCTGTGTTCTAGAACAAGTCCTCCAGAGGACGATGAGGAAGTATGTAATACCAACGAAGCAGAAAGCCATCGGAATATTGAGGCTGATGACCCGAGCACTCTCTGTGAATACCCTGCCTTTGAAATTTATTCCATGGTTCGCACCGTTGCTTCATATTACCGCCAATCGCAAGTAGAGTTACCTAAGGAGCTGGCGCAGATGTCTCGAGTAAGCTGATACTCCATAAAGATCGAAGCAGCTCTTTCCTAATTGTTTAACTTTCAGGAATAGAATAATATCTTAAATGAGTTGGAGTTTATTCCTATGTCGAAGTTACTCACTGATGGCGATCTCGCTCAGAATACAGTAGCATCATGGCAGCCCAGCAAGACCTGCCCATGGGATCATCATATTTTTACCGAAGAAGAAGTGTTGAAATTCTGTGTCGAGGCCAAGTTCGAGTTTTCGGGATACCGTGGAGTAAATGGCATTGTTTTCGAAGCGACAGAACTATTCGAGAAAGAATTGTGCAAGGCTAGACGAGATCTACACGTTTCCTGGGTAAGTTAATACTGCATCTATTGACCACCGTGTCGCATATTCCTAACAGGCTTTCCCCAAGAATGACTGCGGCTTCACGTTCGATCCAACAACCAAACGAACCTACCTGCTACAAACCCGACCGGGAATTAAATTTCGTGAGCTCCAGAAACGGTTCCGCTTGGATGCTGCGCGCAAGTATTTCAGATCAGTTACCGATCAACACCGACTGAATAGACACGAACCCTTTGACAATGTTTTGGATGACATGCAACTTCAGAACTCCAAGATTCAGGCTTATGGCGGCTTAGTGGAGCTCATACCATTCCACGAGATCAGCTTGACTGGGGAAACAGACGATACTGGACATAGCGGAGCCATCCCATTTGGCTCGTGGCATGTTCCGCAAGGGGCAAGACTCCATAGACCCGATAGTGAAGTCATCTCCGTTGCTCTGAAGCTGGTTTGGCGACCTGGAGACCCAAATCTGGAGCTTTTCAAACGTGAGGTACGATATGTTTTCAATGAATTTCGAATCTGACGGAGTGATGGCTAACATAATATTGTCTATCAGCTTGCAAGCAGCATTGTCACTTTCGCAGACTCTCCCATAGCTTCTATTCGACTCGATGGGCTTATAATCAACCCTAACTCCAGGGAGATATTCCTTGTTTTCGAGAGAGTGAGAAGTGTACCGGTGTTTCTTGAAGAAGCCTTTGTTAATACAGGAAAAGATTGGGATCTTATATCGAAACTCCTGGGAGACGCTGCTGACAGCCTTAAAGTGATACATAAAGGTGGACACTTGCACCGGTAAGTATTGAATTTCCGGGTGCATTTTTGGAACATAATGCTAATGGCCACACCAAAATTAGTGACATACATATGGGAAATGTTTTGATTCATAGCGTTCCTTGTCCTAATGATCCTTTTGATTCCTCTTATACCGAACTTGTCATTATCGACCTTAGGCAGGGCCAAGATATATCGAATGGTGGCTGGATAACATCAAACCACTACGGTGATTGCAATTACTGGGCCCCAGAGGTTATGCGGGGTCGCTGGTATAGCGAGAAATCCGATGTCTTTGCCGTCGGGTATCTGATGGCAGAAATATTCGGGATCAGATGCGGGAAAGCTAATAATAAGCAAGTCCCTCAAGTTCTTTGGGACCTCGTAGCTACATATCTTCAGAAGAACCCTGATAACAGACCAAAGGCTCACAAGCTTGCTACTCAAGCTCAAAGGTTACGCGACGACTTCTTTGTGGTACCGAAGTGCAGAAGTGCGACTATGAGAGGTGAGGTGGTCTTGGACGGTCCATATGTAGATTTCCCACGTGTGTTTAATGAATGGAAACAAAGCCTCGATGAGCATGATGAGGATGAGGCGGGCGATTTAGTCCCTCAGTTTTGAGACTTTTATAATTTTAATTTCTTTTTCTTTCAATAAGAGTACATTTGCTTCATCAGTCTTTATCGCTTTGCGAAAACTTACGACGCTAGTAATAAACTTCAAGACTGGTCGATGACACCATTTATGCTATTCAATATAAATATTTACACACTAAGTGATACTAGAGACTGGACGAATCTTTCCGGCGTTGGTCAGTTTGTCTTCACGCCAGATGAAGGTAGATGGAATTGACCCCATCGGCTAAAGTAAAAAATCCAAGCACGGAAGGTGCCAAGTGGGTGCCAAGCTGACGTCGGACCGGTAGCCAACGCAACGAACCTCGCTCCCAGTGACCTTAACCAACCAGCCCTGCATGAGCAGATGACAATAATTGACGAAACGTATCCGTGATATAGTTAAGCTGAGGGTCAAGATAGGGTTAATATTAACTATCTAAGCTATCTCTACTACGGTGTTTTTATCTGGCTAACTGTAGTATAAGGAATACAGTAGGAAAGGAAATAGAATGCTACGACCCTCTTCACACATACCCACAAAGTCCTTACGCCACCACCAACCAGACACGACGGAGCGATCAACCTTGACTCTTACTCCAACGTTTCATGCCCACTCTAGGTGACAAAGCCACATAGGTCTTGAGGACCCCGATATGGCCACACTAAACCCTGTAGAGTGGGGTAAAGTAAATCGATGGTACAACAATTGATTTTGGACTGTGGGACTAGGGTAGTGTAGCCTAGTATCGCTGGCATAAGATTATTCCGCTTCCGGATATATAAGCAGTGAGCTTACAGACAGGTAGCTGAATGGTGTCTTTCCGCCAACAGTACTGTCTCCTTCTCAATGAGCGTTACTAAATTGCCTACTCTCAATGCTATCAACACGACGCAAATCATGCAGATTTTGTGTCAGGTCCAAGCGACGTTGTGATCTCGGGCTACCATCTTGCGAACGTTGTCTTGCTAGAAGAGTTTGCTGCGAATACCCTTGGACAGAGCTTGACAATGGTAACTCTTCAGTATCGAGCCTTGGCCGTCAAGACTTCTTGTGGATTACGGGAACATCTAGTGACATGAACAATAACGCATCATGCCCTATCGACCCCATCACCGTCCCTCAGCCGCTTTCCCCTGCCATGGCAGCTCTAGTAGGCGGTATTATCAATAGTAGAGAGATATCGTCGCTCAATCTCAATTTCGCGACAACACCGTTAGCAAGTGGACTACCGCTGTCCATTCAGCCTATTCAGCCTGTGGATGCCAGGGAGGGGGCCATTCCTAGTAGCAGCAGGTTTCAAGCTCGCACAGAATATGTAGGACGGCGTATTGCGGCACAAGCCGTGGTATTAGCTCAATCCGGCCAAACCGCTTTCATTCATCACTCACAAGTGGGGGCTTCAGCTGTATTGCAAGATGCTCTCGCAGGGAGCGCTTTACATGCCATGCGAAACTCAGCTAACGCGGAGATGATCAAGAGCGAGATTGCGCGACGGGCTGCAATTTTAATACAGGCTGTCGAAAGGCTTCGTGTTCATTACCCCACAGTTGAACCCGATCTTCTCCCACCAGTTCAGGCGTTGCTCATCTACCAGTGCATTCGACTCTTCTCGACTATGGACATCACTCAACAAGCCCAAGCCGAGCGTGATGCGACGTATCTGACATCATGGGCCACAAGATTGCGGCAAACAATTCAACCATTTGATGTCCCAGCAGATTGGATTGACTGGGTGCGACAAGAAAGTGTTCGGCGGACAGTATTGTTTGTCGAAGTGGTCACGGGGGTGTACACGTTTCTAAAGCTTGGATGGGACACAGGGGAACGAACGGTAGACAATCTCGGGTTCACAGCCCAAGCTGCACTTTGGGAAGCCAGATCAGCAGCTGAATGGGAGCAGGCTTGGTCCAAATTTCCTCGTCTTGAACTTACTGTGTCGACCTTTGGTCGCGATACAAAAGAAGCTAAACCCGACGATTTTGAGGAACTGGGTATCATATTTCGCGCAACTTTTATTGGTTTGGAAGCATTGGAACAGTGGCTTGGTGGCAACAGAGAGGTTTTGAGGAAATGGGGACTGAGAAAAGACCAGGTGCCCCCTGAATCTTAAGGTGCATTGCTTATATCTAAAAGTCTACTATGCCATTCGACTCGTTCATTCAGAAACATCATACTCCAGCCCGTGCACCCCAACACGAAGGAAGTTTTCGTCCCTTTTGAGACGATTTCCAAGTTCACCAGAAGCAAGTTCATCGACATCCCACATTGACCAAATGAATCGACCATGCAAGAAAGCTGCCTCATCTGAGGCGGCCCATACAGCCGTAGATGAAGGGAGATTGACTAGAGTTGGTTGAATTATTAGCTTTCCAAGGAAAGACGAAGTGGCTCAACTTACTGTCGTCCCAGTCAAGCGTGGTTTCGTCGACTCCCAGTTCTGCGGCAGCTGGGGTAAGAATCGCACCAGGATGAAGACTCACGATTTGCATTTCGGAAGCTGGCAACTCACGAGCAAGGAGCTGAAGCAAAAGGGCGGCGGAGTTCTTGCTCAAAGAGTAGCTGGGAGAGTAGGAAGCCGCTGGGAAGTCGTGAATGGCAGAAGTAGAGATATTGACAATATACTTCTATTTAACTTTTGATCAGTAACAGAGGCCATGGAGAATGTATGGCTACGGTTATAGAAAATTGGGCTAGCATACCTTACGTCCGTAAGTTGAGGGTTGCTTCCTCAGTCTGTCGCAGAACTGATGGGAAGATCGAACATTGACCTCGTAAGCTTTCCAGACCTCTTCCCAGCCTAGGTCCGTCATCTTGCCAAGTTGGCTTGTCAGTGCAGCATTGAGGATTATTACGTCAACAAAGATGCCTTCTGTAGCAAGTTGGTCCCACAACTTGTCGACACTAGCAGGCGAGGCAATCTCGCAGCTTCGGCCTTCAAAGACAGTCTGCGTCCCGATCCCACCAGACTGATGAGTTAGTTCCTGAGCCGCTGAATTAGCTTTAGACTCGTCTCTGCCAACAATGATGATTCTTTCAGCACCAGCTGTGGCAAATGCGCGAGCAGTTTCAAAACCGATACCACGGGTGCCTCCTGTGATGAGGATGGTTCTACCAGTTTGGGATAGAGACGGCTTGGAAGGTGAGATTGCAGGGTAAACAGTCTTGTGAGTCTTGGCCGTGATGGGAAATAGGCGATAGCCAATTTGCACTGTTTCCTTTGTCATTTTAGATGTTGATGGATACAAAAGATAGTAAATACAGGACTGTGTTCTTCGTGAGAGGTAGGAAAGAATCTATAATTTTTAATTTCAGGAGGTGGGCGGGTTGGCTTTTTTATAGCTAAAGAACTAGCGATATCTGTAATATATGAGATATTTGAGATTACAAAGCATATTGAAAGTATGATGTTCTATTACTTAAGATTAGTTGTATTGCGGAAATCCGCGGTGGAAGTCCGCATTACTATGCATATACTGAGCTAATAATAAACTGTATACAACAAAATCTCATAAATACCTTAATAATATTATAATAATACTTAAAATAAACTTAAGTGCTATAAAGACTGCTATAGATATAAGAAGTACTCTAATGGAAAGTATAAGCCTATCCTCCCTCCTATTAGCCCTCCTAAGCCTATTACTCCTAGTAAGCCCCCTGTTATTGTCGTCCCTGAGCCCAAGCCCGAGCACCCTATCGTGCCTGGTAAGCCCGAGACACCTTCAAAGCCCCGCAAGCCTGAAGTCCCTGTTCAGCCAGGAAAGCCTCAGCCTAAGAGCCCTGCCAAGACCGACGTTCCCGTTGTTACTGCCGGTGCCGCTAAGAGTTTCGTCGGTTTGACCGCTGCTATCGCTGCCTTCGCCTTTGTCCTGTAAGAGGTTTGTCTTCGTGACAGAGGTTCCATGGTGTCTTGACGCACGACCGTGGAGCATCAGTGTTCATGTGCTCAGTTTGGAATCCGGGACCCTCGCTCAATACTTGGTATTCTGGTATATTGTTATGCATTCTATCTTACATTCTCGAACTTTGCTGGATTAGCCTTGCCTGTCGTTTTGACGGTGTTGGATTCTTGGAGCATAGACGATTTTTAATACAACTGATGAGATTCTTTCTTCCACACAAACACTTAGTACCAGTGATTTCTCTTCGATTATGATGTTCCGAGACGTCATGAGTGACACGCGTTTTGACACTCCCCATTCCACCTACTAGGACCATTTAGCGAGTGGGTTCCAGGGGAGTCGAACCGTCCCTCCATCTCTACAGTAGCTGATCCCAACGTCCCCTGTGTTTGTCCTATAATAACACACCAGTGTCTTTGGCTCCCATCCCCAAAAGCCGCCTGCTCCAAGGGTTTCACCCGTACCATCCAACTCGCCTTCTGTTTCTAACTGCTCTATCCTTGCTCTTCTATAGAACGTTGTCAGTTACTCCTGCAGTACAGAGAGCCTGCACTTACGTTAATGCATTCTCGTATCCCCACACTGCAGCGATAATTCGCGATGGAGGGGCTAAACAGAATTCCATTCGCTTTTTGGATAGAGACTCGTGTTTGATCTCGATGTTAGATGTAGTTGTGCTTGGTAAGAAATGGATTAGCACACAAAATCACAATAGCCAGATCAAACCCAACTTACTCAGCAGCAAGCAGCTCCATAGGTCGATCTCCGTATGAATACAATACGTTGAACATCTTTCGTTCCACCTCGGGCCATGGATCCCCAAAATGGTCGACAAGTGACTCTCCGTTGAGTTGCAATGTTTGTTGTGGAGTTACGAGCCCTTTTACTATCATCGTCACGTCCTTGTCTCCAAATGTAGCACCGTATATGTAGAGTGGTGGTCCGCTCTGTGCTTGGAACGCCCCCATAGTACCAGGAATTTGTAGAGGCGCCGACATGCCCTCCGTTTGAGGTGGTGAGGAAAAGCTTTGTATGCCGGAACCTGCGACGTCCGTAACCCCAGGTGGTGGTGGATACTGTCCATAATACGGCTGTGGTGACGATACCTGAGGTCCAGGTACATAAACTGGATAAAAGTGAGTCTCCGTATGGGTATGTGTTGCACTTTGTACGACTGGTTGCTGGGGCTTCTGCTTGTTTCCAAAAAGGCCCATTATTTTGACCCCAACAGCACCGGCACCGGCGAGGGCCATGGACTGAGCCACTTTGCCTATCCCATCCTGTTGGCTGTGTTCGTGATTCTTCCCGAATCTGTTGCGGAGGGAGGAACCAGCTAGCATGCCTCCACCCACAGCGAGTGCAGTCTTTCCGAGGCCACGATCTGCATCTTCAAGGGGCTGATTGGCTTCCACCGCGTCTGTGTTCTGTGGGGGATTCTCAATCACTTGAGTATTAGGATCTTGAGAGCTTTGGCATCGCTGTTGCCCAAGTGGGGCGGTCGGGAACACCCACTGGGTAACTCCAGTCGCAGGAAAGACATAATACCTTGGGGGCGACAGTAAGTAGCAATTTCGAAACATTTGATATCACGGATGTTGTTGCAACTGACCATGCGTTATGCTCTGGGCTCCAGTTCGCCAGCCAGCCGGGAGGCAAGACTGGCCCGTTACCCCCCAGTGGCGCCTCTGTAGACATTGAACTGGGCGCTGGCATTTGAGCAAATTAGCTCTCGTGTAGGTGGTCAGTGTTGAAAAAGGGATATTCGAACTGGGGTACTAAGAGACTCCGAGACTCAGGGCAGCGATATGTTGAGCCTTCGCAGCGGCATAAATAGAGATCAATACAGAATGGAGAATGACAGCGCCGAGAGACTGATGCAGAGCTTATATACTCCAACCCTATGTGTGGCGTATAACGTGACAGGGTCATACGCCATGATGAGAGCGGCAGTGCCTGTGGTGCCTATCTCTTATCGACATGAGCCTTGGGGCCTGCCTTTTGAACATCATCAGGTTGCCACTGGGGCGGGAAAGCGTAATTTCTCAACATTGGTGGATAATACATATGATTAGTCTTACGAGGGTGCTGTTCATGTTCATAACACCTTCAACTCAGAAGCATGCCCACACAAACACTTATGTAGCGTACTCGAGACGATAAATTCCACCCACAGAAGTTGCTCGGACCAGGATGTTATTGATTTAGCGATTACTCAGTTATAATGGAAGGTAGGCCACCTATGAGCTTCGTAAAGCTTAAACGGTCAAGATAATACTGTATCTCCGTCACCACACGGACCCGCCTGACAAGTCTACCCTACCTTCGGGTTACATCAACCCAACTAGATTGCAACACGTGAAAGATACACTGGTGAAAAACGATTTGATTGATGCGCTATCAGGTTTTGCGCTAAGTCGCAACGCCTCCAATACTGCTGCTTACCTGTCAGCTGGCGTTATTATATCCATTGTATTGGACCGTATTGAATTTTGGACAGTTATGGCTTTGAAGCTGCATCGGAAATGGTGTGCAAGAGTCCCCAATGATAGTTGAGATATTTGACAATGGCGTAAGTGCCTGATGTTGGCGCCGCATCAATGGCCTGATGAACCGGTCTATGGAATATTCGGTAAGTCTGAACCTCTTTCTATCCTGCCTCACTATTCTACAGCACTGGATAAATACCTATATAAGTAACTGACTGGTAAACTTTCGATATCAGACTTGTTGTTAAGTAATAATAAGCACAGTTTATATATATCGTAAAAGACAAGCATAAATTCATCTCTATTGAATTAGGCAGTTTTGATAGAGAAACCAGCACCTCTCTCGCGATGCATTTTATTTGTTTCATATGGTATCGCAAAGCTAGGATCAAACTCATCGAAATGCCGACCTTGATCCTTTGACTGGCAGGTCGATGCCTCCAGCCTAATTTGTCTCGAATATCGGCCAACATCGTAGCATGGTTTCCGTGACCCTCGGTCATAGAAAGAAAGCTGAGGTTGACTGATTTTAGTGTTGATGGGAGCTTTCCAAGAAAGGAAATAAGATCATCCTGGGTGACTTGTATCCCGGAAAGTCTAAAGTGTTTTAGCTTTCCGTCTGATAGATTCTCGATAGGAAAGATATCGAAGGGTGATACAAAGTCTTCCATAGGGCAAGACCAGGAATTTAATCTATAGTTAGTCTGCAACATAACTTCCTCCAGATCAGCTGCTTCGGCGAGCAAGTTAGATATCCTGCCGTTCCGGTAAATATCCCAATATTCAGCATTGAAGTTTGGGCGGTATCCCGTTGTCAACGAGAGTACAATTCGTCTAAAGCCCGGTCATGCAACGATCTTGCAAAGACTATCGTACCCTGTATTTGGCTTATTGAAGAGAGTGTAGTCGATCCGGTGGAGAGTTTGTGATTATCCACAACAAGCTCAGAAATTTGAAGCTTCTCTGTATAATCGGCTAGAACCTTTGAAACTATGCAGAATCCGCGCCACTGTCTCCTTTCCTCGTCATTTTCCCATGCTTCTGGGCAACTTTCAGGGATACCATATCCAAGAATCTCGTCAGATGGCCAGGTCCGAGGAATTAGATACACAAACTCAGGTGGGAAGGCTCGGATCATTGGTGTTTTATAAAGTGGCACGAAAAGAAAACCATGTGCCGCCGGTGTGGTGGTGAGTTGTGGAAACCGTTGCACGGCGTATCGAAAAGCTTCTTCATCTGCCCTCGATAGCAATACCTCCCTTTGCTGATAAAAGAGGTCTGTATAATGCGCCAGTGAGTCTCGAGAGGGCATCAGGTTATCAACCTGCTTCTGCACTTCGCTTTCGCCCTGGTATTTATTCTTCTCGTGCAATCTGCCCCTGGTTAGAGAGATGCTTTCTTTACAGAGACGAATAAAATCTCTCGAGTACCATTCTTTGTCCTTGTTGGCGGCATAGTCATCAGGATCATTCTCGTCCGCGCTATAGCTACAAGGGCCATTGCCGTTTGTGCTGGGGATTCTCATCAAAATGGCATCATCCCATATAATCTCTTTCACGAGATGACGGAGAACTTTGTGGTTGGCGACTGCGAGCAAGACCTCGATATTGCGTGGATTGGGGGAGAGATAAAAACGCGGTCAAATCTCAGAGGCGACTTGTCTCCTACGGCTCGACAAGTCAGATGCAAGCTTTTGATATCGCCATTGCAAAGTAGAGCGCAAATAGCACCAACCAGCTCGTTTGGCAGTGTTTGGAATCCCAGTGAGGAAGTTTGGTCGTCGGACAAGCCCATAGTTGTAATTAAAAACAAGCGAAAAATGTAAATAATAAATTCCCAGGGAGGCCCAAGTAGGGACAGATGAAACTTTACAGAAGAGGTTATTTATTTTCCCAGTAGAATGATGTCATGGTGTCACAAACTTTCAGTGGCAGAAAAACCAATAGAAGCACTACCTTACTGGGGGTCCTTCACGTTTTAATGATTTTATACATGGCGCTCACTGATTGTCAGGGGTTTAGCTTAGTTGGTGATGGGGTAAATTTAGTTTTAAGCTACAGGGCGATCTCTTTATCTGGGCGTGTGTATGGACGCCGGGTTTCGCCGAAATAAACTTGTGATATTTGTTGCAAACCAGGAGACAAATTACACTCTTCATGTCTATCCCCATTATCCTTTATTAGCGAACAGTGACTGTGCGATTCATTTCTCCCTGCCTACGCTAATGGGGGATCTTGTCTAAGCTGAACCAACACAAACATACGTGCCTGGTTGAAGGTCAGAGCTGTCGTATTTGCAGTGCAAGTGTGGAGGGATGATGAAATAAGGGTATTACCCCAGACTTTAATAACTATAGCGTTTATCCTGCTAAACTGATATTATAACATCTATCGAACACCTCTCTCTAGAGTTTGTGAATAAAGCGCGATATTACGTAGTTTTGCTTTCTTTATAATATCCTTTAAGCAAACCTTTTGAGTCACGCACATTCCTGTGGCTGCTACTCCCCTGCTTTCCTATGTTGAATATTCTCGGATAACACTTACAGGTTCCACATACTCACCAATAGGCTTGTAAATAACGTCGTCATAGCCAAATGCTTTTGGTCCTCCGATATCAAGTCCTGCCGCCGTCTTTGTCCATTGAGGTGAGCACGTGATACCAATAACAGTGACTCTGTAGCCGTACTTGAACTCCGGAACACCTAATGCGCGACCTGATCCATTATCCAATACAGCAATCAGATCAGGGACAGAGGCAATGATCTGGGTTGTAAGCCCGTCGGCTGAAGTATGCTCAGCGAGAATATTCTCATTCTTGAACGGAATTCTCAAGATTCCTCCTGAGGCCACGGGTGCCATACGTGTAGAGCCACCGTCTCCTTCATCGCCGCCATCTTCCTCAAACGCCGAAATACGTAGAGCACCGTGAGAGTGTCCCTTGTATAATCGACGTTCAACCTCAACAATCTTGCCCCGAAAGAGGACCTTTGCCGATTTGATCCCACCAGCTTCATCAATGATTGATTCGGCAACTGTTGAAAGTTGGTTGCAAAATGCACTTCTAGCGATGCATCTGCCAATCCTCCAAGCAAGAGAGCAGGTGTTGAGTACACCATACTTTCGCACGTACTCGGTAGTAGTAGGTTTAGCCGCCATACCAACCCGGCTCCCCATCTCCGAACACGATGCCCTAAGTGCTCTATCCACAATCTCATCATCTGGAGCTCGGGTCATGATGATACTCTTTCCATCGCCAGAGTCAATTGCGCAAGGGACGAGCTCCTGTGGCTTATGGACCACAAGAGTAGTCTGCCAATATGTAGGATATGCGCGACCCATCCAGTCACCGTCAATCACAGGGGCATCAAAGAAGCGTGATGAACCTACGAGCATAGGCTCCATGCCATTAGCACCACCGATCTCCAACCCCATAACAGCATCAATAGTCTTGTGACCAAGGTATTCCATGAGCACGTTGAATGCTTCAACCGTTTCGGTAGACTGCAACCGCTCAACAGAGACAGCTGGAGATCCCATGTGACCACCCCAGTAGATGAGTGCATCATCCTTCAGAGAAGACTGGTCGATTATGCGAATGACGTGGCCTGCTCGTATCATGTCGCGCAGCTGGATCAAACTAGGAGCTGGGGTGCCACCGCCCGCACAGCCAAGTACGTAGCACCCGTCGGCCAACCAAGCTAGGTCGGTCTCGTTCACTAGCCATTCAGGGATGCCTTGCTCGTTGACTTTGATAGTAGGAGTGTAACTCAGCGGATCCAAAGGTTCAACCTCGCTAGTCTTGACGGCCCTATCTTTTTGCCCTTCAGGCTCATTGTCGACCTTGACATCCTGGTCAGTGTCAATCGCCTGCTCCAAATCGGAGGTATACCCATTGAAGTCGACGTCTCCCACAGCTTTGACAATTGTCCGTAATTGGTGAGCTACGTATTGCAATGGGATGGTCTCTACATTTGCCATCATGATGCTTTCCGGCACCGCGCCAGCCTTGATAGCTCTCTCAATGGCAATGTTCTTTGCACGTTCAAGAGCCTGTGACTCGGTCTGATGAACTGTGCTTTGGACAATGTCAACATCGCCACTGACACGGGATATGGCGGCGCCAATGGCATTTGCAACGTCATGGAATGGTGGAAGGATAACTTTTGAAGCACCTGAAATGGTCTGTGGTGCCAGTACCGCACCTCCTCCCACAAGTAGAACGGGTAGAGGATCAGCGGAGGTTTTGATAACGTCGACAGCTCCATCGAGAATCGCCTGCATGCACTTTTGAGCAGCTGTGACGAACTCAGGGCTGAGTGCAGCGATTCGGCTCCCATCGCCCATCTCTGTTCTTTTGAGGGCAACAGCGATATCAGACGCCGTGCATGTGTTGCCGCCAAAAACAAGAGCTTCCTCAAGAAGGTAATGACCAACGGATTCGGGGCCAACCTTGACCTTTCCGTCGACGGTGCGCACGAGGGATCCACCACCGAGTCCAACAGAATGTAGATGCGGCATTGAGTAGTTGACTCTCACCCCGGCAACGGTGACATAGGCAGAAGCTTGTCGTGGAAGCCCGCATGGTAGAATGACGCCAACATCTGCAGTTGTACCGCCAATATCTACAACAATAGCGGAGGAGTCGCCCCCTGCATCGAGACCAGCTAGATAGGCAGCGCCTCGCATCGAGTTTGTAGCTCCAGAAGCGAAGGTTCTGATGGGTATCCTGGCTGCAGCGGCGGCGTCAAGGGTGGTGCCGTCATTTTGGGTGATAAACAAGGGGCACGTAAGGTTGAGCTTCTTCTTGGCCTGGTTAAACCTCCCAATTGTCTTTCGAGCATATTGAAGAATCGCGGCGTTGAGAATGCTGGCGTTCTCGCGTTCGAGGAATCCGATGTTGGCTACCTCGTGAGAACACACAACGTCGATTCCTGGTATTTCTCGTAAAATGATGTCTCTCACGCGGTTCTCTTGGTTGAATGTCTCATCGATTGGAGAAAAGACACCAGCTATCACAACTGCCCTTAGATTCTCTGCTTTGATTCTTTCGCACTCAGCAACCACTTGGCATTCTTTAATGGATGCTTCCTGAGAGCCATCGATATGTAAACCCCCATCAACAATCCCACAGTATCCTTTGAGAATGGCGGCTAGATCAGGTGGAAAGTCTGAGAATGGGGGAACCTCTCTCAGAAATGAACGTGACAGCCTAAGAACGCCAACTTTTTGAAGCCTTCTAGTATCTCGCTCTACGACGGCATTGATAAAGTGTGTGGTGCCGATGGTGATACTGGCTATCCGCCCAGGAACTATGCTGCCAGAGTCGATGACAGCTCTGACTGCGGCTTCGATCCCAGCAGTCGCATCTGGCGTAGTAGGGGTTTTCTTGAAAGCGATGACTCCTCTGTGTGCATCGCCTTGAGCAGCAAGTGCAACGTCAATGGCGACGGCATCAGTGTTGGTACCGCCGACATCGACTCCGATACGTACGGTCTTGCTAAGAGTCATGATGCGCAGAACTTGGGATCCGTGATATAGAGTCTTTAAAGGAGAAGAATTGCGATAACCGCGCGTTGGTTTACTACGGACCACTAATATAGCAATCCTACACGATTCCCACGGTTGTTTGGCAGCAGAGCCGGCCAGGGAGCTCCGAGCTAATAGTAAATTATTATTGACGCTTCCTACAAAGTGCACCCCGGGGTCACTCCCAGGATATCCCGTATAGCCATGATTACCGGGATGCAATGCCGATGTCTTGTTCCAACTACATAGTTGCCCGATCTCGGTAAACAATCCATCGGAGTGCAGCAGCCCGAGTTGATTGTAATCCGTCGATCTTGCAGCTAAATGCCGCGGCATTTCCGAATTAGGAAGGCCGAAGCGACGTGGAACTTAAGATCCGAAGAGGGATTGATTTTATCCATGTATCCATCCCCTCAACGCTCAACGTATTTAGTAAGGTTATCTTATCTTGGTTGTATCATATGGTGCTACATCACTGATAGGACAGAATAGTTCCGGGCCGTTATCTGCCGGCTATGGATTCCCTTCTGGAGGTATGTGACATAGTGAAGTCTTGACACTATCTCGGGGATTGTCAGCCCAATCACGATGTAACCCAACCGATTGGTTTCGGCCCTTGCTTATCTCAAAGAGATACGACCAATTGCTTCATACATCTAGACTAGCAATATTGATATCCCAGGAATCATAAAATAATGTAGGATGCACTGCGCTCTTCAATGTTCACTCGACACAGCTGAATCGCTATATTCTTTATGCTCCATGACCAGCGATTAAACTACTAGGATGACTATGAAAGCCATACTTACCTGGGCAAGGCTACCCAGCGCTGATAGAGCTGTCTCCAACATTTGGATCAATGATGACATCCGCCCATTAGAACCAGAGCGACGGACATGGAACACCATGACCTATATCTCCTTCTGGTTGGTCAACCAAGTTGCCAGTAAGTCAGCGGATTACACCATGATCCCCACAAGCTCATGTCGCTTACTTGAATCCTAGTATCGAACTGGCAGCTGGGAGCCTCTCTTGTCACCACCGGTCTCAGTGTATGGCAAGCGATCGTGGCTACTTTGATCGGGAAGATCATTATCAGTTTGGTCGCCATTTTCAACGGCTACACAGGTGCCGAATGGCACATTGGCTTCCCAGTTGTGTCTCGATACATCTGGGGTCCATACGGATCATTCATCGCTATCGTCCAAAGGATTATTCTCAGTCTGGTCTGGTTCGCCGTTCAATCGTGGACAGGTGGTCTTTGTATCTCGGTTATTCTGTCTGCCATATTCCCCAGCTTCCAAAGACTTGGTAACGTATTTCCTGCGACGTCTCATCTCGATACCAAGCAATTTGTAGGCTGGACTCTATTCAACCTTGCCATGATCCCCATACTCTGGATCCCTCCTCATAAGATAAAGCGCGTCCTCTTTATTTTCAATGTTATCGCGTCAGTAACGCTCATTTCTATCATGATCTGGTCTCTGGTCGAAGCCAAAGGAGGCGGCCCTCTTCTTTCCGAGAGTGCAACCACCATGAGTTCCCATGATCTTGGCTGGGCCATCACGTCTGGTGTGACAACTGTCATCGGCGGTATTGCGGTAGGATTGACGAATGCCAACGACTACACCCGGTTTGCTCAAAAGCCTGGTGATCAGGTGTTTGGGCAGTGGTTTTCTATCATGTAAATCCCCCTCCTTTCAAGTGACTTCCACGATTGACAGGATTTAATTCGGCATCAGCTTCTTCGGAACACTCTTTCCTCTCTTTGGCTGCCTCGCGGCATCTGCCACCCAGGGAATCTGGGGTGAACCCGTCTGGAACCCTCGTAAGTCTAGCCACCAACTATTCTCGTCCTAATATCGCTAACTAGCGCCCAAGCTTTGATCTGCCAACAGTGGCTCGACCGAGACTACTCATCAGGTTCGCGAGCGGCAGCATTTTTCGCCGGCTTGGGTCTCGTCATGTGCCAGGTTGCAATCAACGTCGTCGACAACGCATATAGTGCAGGTATGGATCTTGCTGGTCTCCTCAGCTCGTACATCAACATCAGACGAGGAGCCTTTATTGCCCTAGTCATAAGCGTCGCTATGTGTCCTTGGGAGCTTCTCGCTTCTGCCAGCGTCTTCATCTCGGTCTTGTCTGCGTACAGTGTCTTCCTTGGACCCATCATCGGTATTCAAGTCTGCGACTACTGGTTGATCCGCTCCCGACGGATTAAACTCACCGATCTTTATAACCCTGATCCTGACAGTATCTACTACTTCAACCATGGTTTCAACCTCAGAAGCTTCGTTGCCTGGTTCCTTGGCTTCGCAACTCAGCTTCCAGGATTCGCAGCCAGGGTTACCCCCGATAAAGTTGACGTTGGCGAGGCATGGCATGAGCTCTTTTACCTCGCATTCCCGCTGGGATTCTCTATCTCGTTTGTAGCACATTACGCGCTCAACAGAGTTTTCCCGCCTCCTGGGTTGGGGCTAGTCGATGACCTAGACTATTTCGGATCCTTTACTGAGGCTGAGGCCACCAAGTTGGGCATGAGTTTAGGTACAGATAGTGGTGACAAGTTTGCTGTTCATGAGGGGTTGTCTATTGAGCAAAAGAGGTGAATAAGTAGGTTATCTCAGTTGGTTTGAGAACATGTTATAGAAAGTATGATTGGAGTTATAGAGTTAGCAGCTGAAGACCCAGAAGGATGATAAGACTTTCGCGGTGTAAGAACGATATCGAATGTTTAATTATAACGCTAAAGCTAAATGAGCAAGCTTAGTTGGCATAAAATCCCTAGATAATGTTAACTTCTAGTAAATTTAATAGTATTCTATTAAGATTTAGAGCTAAATATATAAGAGCTATTAAATTCTTACCTTACTAAAATATCTATATAATAAAATATACTTTTTTAAATATAATAGGGATCTCTAGTATATATATTAATATAAGCTATTTAAAAAATCAAATTTATTATAATAATATATATTTCCCTTTTATTATACATTAAGCTAATTAAAATTAATAAAAGGCCTTATAAGGGAAACTATTTAAATATAAAAATTATATTATTTCTTTTAAGCCCTCTTTCTATAAAGTGGTAAAGATATTTTTTGAAAGTTATTCTATTTATTTAAAAAGGCTTTTTATATATTATATTTTATATATAATATAAGTAATTAATTAGTATTTAAATTTAACTATATAGTGATAATTAATACAAGAAGCCTTAACTTATATTTACCTTTAAAATAAATTATTATTCTGCCACTTAAAATAGACTATAATAGTATAATTAAGAGAAGAAATAGAATCTCTTTAGGGTAGGGCTAACCAAAAGGACACAGTTTCAAGGCGAACAAATCTAATCAACGGCAACAGCAACGTCCCGGCACCCGACTACCATGCTATTCAAGATGGTCACTTCCATCTGTGACGTTTTCGGTGAAAAGTCGCGTGAGATTTGAGAGCTATGGATACAAGCATTTGCTAGTCCTAGCATCCCATGCCCTACAATGTGTCTTCTATAAGCCGACCAGCCATTACATCAGTTCGATTCTCATACGTATCTCTCCTCTACAGGGTGCCTAGAATGCCAGCCCAGTCCTCATTCTCTGCCTTGAGAACGGACTTGGCGGCCTTGTCTATTTTGAGACGCCGAACCTCGCCAAGGGCGTTGCGCTGCCGCTCGAGATCACGAATCTGACTCCCCAGCTGCTCATAGGCTGAGAAGCTGAACACGAATTGCTTGATCCGTTGGAGGCATCGAGTGCACGCCCATGCAATCTCATGACGCTATCATATCTGGCAATAATAGAGTCCATGGTTGGTGTCTTTGCGGTCCTAGTGCTCCTCATTGTTCTGAATGGAAACCCCTTCAGGCAGATTACTTAAGAAATTTCAGAGTGGAAAGGGATAGTGTTCGTCTCCGTGAGAGACAGTCTACCGATGCGCATGGTACGTGACATATGGCATAAACCGAATCAATCCTTACTCTTGATTCTTTAAATAATGATACTATGTAAAGTAGTTGGGCCTGTATTCAACAGATCTACGCTGTCCAATCTCGCTTGCCTCCTACATACTCCCTGCACCAGTAAATACCCTGGACAGTCCAGCCATCTACAGTATACAAAGTTGGAACAGTGGCACCCCTGTCGTGGGTTTTGTGGCAAGTGAACTGCTTGAATCCATTATTCCCACCTCCAACCCAGGCGTTGTTCCTTTGCTCAAAGGCATCAGCATTGATGTCGACATTAAATGTCACACCGCTCCCAAATCGACCTTTCGAGAGTCAGTGTCCAGTCTTCCTATATTTGGCTATGGAACTCACAAGATGTACGTTTGCCTTCCCAAATATGGTGTTGGCCATGGGTAACGTCGACGTAGTCATCAGGGCGTCTACCCCAGGCGGAGGCATTGTCCGCGTAGTAGGCGCACCCGCTAGAAATTTCATTACCTCTTCTAGAATTGACAATGTAGACAGATTCCCAAGCAGCATTGACAGAGGTAAAACCGGCTAGAGCAGCTGCAAAAAGAGTGAACTTCATAATGACTGGAACGATATTGGTGATAATGAATAAGGTGAAGAGCTTTGGTCTGATAGTCGATGGGTGACTGGAACGTTGTGGATGTGAGGAATAGAATGCAGGACGTTGTGTTAATAGAGACTATTTATGTATGAAGCTACAAAAGTCAACATTCTATTTCAGGGTAATGTGACTTGTCGGCTCTCTGTGAACCATTCTAACCGAAACTAGTATTATCTTTCGGCTCTGCAAAACTCAGCATATCTACAAATTAGGTAACGGGGTTCATTTAAGCATATAGGCTAATCTAGGAGTATTGCTGACATACAGCAAAGCCCGCTTACTATACATATACGAGGTCACATCCTAGACTAGACTGGTCAGCCGCACGTCCAACCGCATATAATCACTCAAAGTAAATAAGAAACCTGCCGGGATCTAGATGGAGCGATGCATCGATAAGTCCCTTGCTTCACTGCCTGAAAAAAAGCGATGCATGTGTCGTTGCTGTTTAAAGACCAACCAGGTGGTGTCCTTGCTGAAACCTGGGTTCTTGAACGAAACACGCGGGTACCATCCTTTTGGACATCTCATGCGCTGGGCCCAATAAGGCACATTTGAATTCTGCCTGCAATTTTAGGCCCGTGACCACTAAATGCGTGGTTACTACTGAGATGAGATCAACGAGAAGCCAATACGCTGTTGAGTTTCATGATATGAACGGACTTGAAATCATTTCTGCACACATTTGAAAGGCATTTAAGGTGTATGCAATAACCTTTTGCAGTCGAACGTCGTCTTCCCTCGATTTCTTTTTACCAGTGTTCCTGCTTCACGTGGTGGGGGTTTGCCGTTAATAGACAGATGGAGACACCAGTGGGGCGGTTACCTGAGCTGTGAGCCTGGAAAGGAAAAGGAATAGTATACAATTCCTACGGAGAAAAATGAAAGAATCAAGGCGATAATATTGTCAAGATAGGCGAGACACTGAGGATACTTGCTATGAAATGGCGTAGGGTAAGGTTAGTCGCACGGTGATTGGTATCTTATCAGGCCAGTCCACTCTGTCAGCAAATGCAAGGCTTTTATTGGCTGGTGACTTCGCCCGGGTCTATTAATGTTGGCTGGGCCATCTTTTAATCGACCTTTCATGGAAGATAGAAGCCAACATCAAAAGTACTCAGCCTCATTAACATGGGCAATGAGCACTCTTACGAAATTACAAAAAGCGCAGTAAAAGTCCCAATGCCATAGGTATATATGTGCAGTGATCGGAATAGATGAAGCTATAACCAAATCGGTTAGCATCGCATCCACCAAAATTGAAAGGCATGTAAGATCATTGGATAACTTACGCAAACCCGATCCGGTCTGCTGCGGAAGTGAATAACTGTGACGGTTGTTGTTCTTTGTGTCGTGGGTTTTGTTCTCGAATCTGGACGTTTGTTCTGTGACGTCCTTAGATTGTTTCTAATTATCATGTTGTCTTAAGCATGACAGGTTTGAGCCTAGCATAGGGACAAACCACGCCATTTGAGAAAAAGAATTGCTGGTTGGTAGAATTTTGTATAAATGCATGGTAAACTTTCTATTGTTACCCTACGGCAATGAGACAGCGACCCCGCCCGAATTACGTCTGTAACACGGGCGTCGACGTCCGTCTCTTGAACCCAATAAATGAACGACTACGAGCAAGAATCCGCGGCGAGATTCGAGAACAAATCCTCGATTAAGTTTAGCCTGCCACTGATTAATAGCGAGGTGCGGTAAGAATTACCTACAGAATTATGTCGAACCCGGTGTCCTGCCACTATCTGCGCGCCATTCTTAATATTCTAACCGCTAATACTGCCGATCATATCGTGACGCTTGTCAAGCAGCGTCAATTAAGCCACGACATGCTGTAGCGTATCTAGCATAAGAATGTCAGCGACGCGAAGCAAGATACCGAGCATTATACCGACTGCACTGACCGAGGCACAGATATCCTCGAGTGTTAGATCTGGTTAAATATAATGATTACTGTGCCAGACGAAGAGTGCCACCAAGTGCTACAACTCGAACAACTCTTGGGTGACGGTCAAGCGCAATGAATCCACGAAAGGCACCATTTTACCCTCAATAGCGGTCAAGGCAAGCAGGCACATAATCCCAACGACAGTGTCTGTTATGAAGCGGCCATCAAAGCCGTTATCGCTGCCGGATACGGACGTCCGCTGTACCGACTAGAATAGGGTCACGCCAGTGGCGATTAGGAAGGTGTGATATTGGTGGTGACGGTGGTGTCGATGGCGGTGATACCAAGCATATTCTGGTGCCTGGAAGGTTCCTGATACTAATCTGCGACGCTTGAAGATGTGATTGTGCCTAAGAAGCTAGCTATGGCTGTGGTGCTGAAAGTGCTGTTGATGGCCGAGGGACGTGATGGTGCTGAAGCTGGCGGTCGTTATTTAGGGGTAACCGACGATAAGGGTTAAAGCAAGTTCGTCGATGACCCTAATACTGCCGCATATTTCTTGGCCACTGGCTCAGATGTGGCCAGTCCTCTCGGTGTTCACCCTAGCCATTACAGCTTTGCTCTTATTACGGCTCATAACTCGCTCGCACGGATGATGAAGCCACAAAGACTTAGAGCGCTAATGAAGACAAAGTGACAAGGGGTGGGGTACATAGAGGCTGGTATGAATAGGTTACCATACCCATCAGGTCCAAGATCGACCAGAGCTCCGATCTCACTATAATAATTGATCTGTTTCTGCAATTCTTGGGACCGTCCCTCGTGCTGTTTTATGTCTTGTATCGGAATTGATCGCCCTGATCAATTAGGGACGTTATACCTCCTTATTGTAAAGCAGAAATCCAGATGCTAAATTTCAGGTCAGAGAGTCGCCGCGTCCTTTGCGAATATCTCAAGCTTTTGATTATATCCCTCCGCAGTTCAGGCTGCGGTCCCTTCGTCTAACAGTAATTCATCCTCATTTTTCTTAAACACCCTCTTTACATTCTTAACGGCGGCGCTTTTCGGTATATCCCATTTAAAATAGTGCGTTTGGCGGCTAGATTAACTATTATAGGCTGGTTGGAAATATTACGGAGGGCTTCTTTATTGGTGTTAATACTGGCTTTAATTTTACCTGTCATGGTGCTGCAGTCGATACAGTTGTAATTTGCTCACTCCTTCAGCATTAAGAGGGTTAAGGGTATAGTGGAAAGGATATATAGGAGATTCTCAGCTCATTAGGAGGGGATCTAAATAAGGACTCAGTAAAAGCCCAACAAAAAGTGCAGGTGTTAACTTACTAAATTACTAAGGTAAGTTAATTGAGATAGACTAAGGGAAACTAACTGGGGGCGTAGTATCTCCCCGGTTGCTAGTCTAGAAGTTTGTATGTATGTATAGGTTTAATAAAGGAGGATAGAATCGGCATTTTTAAGTCTTCTGTCTCTACTAATGCCATTATCGGAGGGCATTCTAACTCCACTACCAGGCGATACTGAAACTTGGTCGATGGGTGTAGGTGTTATGGCGATTGGTCTTAGCTCATCTCCCTATTCCTTACTACCCCTTAAGCTCTGACTTTCCGAGTCTTTTGCGCCATACAACCTGCCAGTCTTGCCCTTCTTGATCAGTCAATAGGCACCTATACGCCTTACGGCATTGAATTTAAGCGCTGGCCTATCACTGCTGTAGGTTCGCGCGTTATAGAGAAGAAATTCGCGGACAGTCTCGGTGGAGGAGGGCAGGTTTTTAACGAGTTGGGCTAATTCTTCGGTAAGGGTGCTACCTCAGGGTTTCGCGGGAAGGAAGCCGTTGGTGAGTTCCTAAGGCCAGCAGTATGATGATGCGAAGACCCTATGAGCGGCGCGGATGACGCGGCGACTGTTGTTGCGTGGTTGGGGAGGTTCATGAATTGTGCGACATCTGCGTCGGTAAGCGAAGCAATAGCACTCAGTTAGGTTATTGGAGATGTGCTAAATGGCGTAGGAGTAGATAATGGGAAAGAGCTTTCGTTCATGGCGAAGTTTGCTTATGTTCTAGATATCAGCAAAGTAAGAAATATTCTTAACTGCTAAAACCTATAAAGAAGACTACTAATGAAGAAAGAAAGAAGTATAACAGAAGGACGGCAGGGTAATTGTGCTGTATTAGCGTGGTTCTTATTTGATTTGCAATCGGTAATGCAGAAAGTTGATGCGTTACTTTTCTACATAAGGTCGCAAATGGCAATTTGCTCCCCTGCATAAGGCATCAAGAAGTCGCGATGCATGCATATTGGAGCTTAGTAAAATAACGCACTAGAGTTGGGGTAAAGGGTAAATTCTACGTGGCCGCTGCTAGTTAACGTTAACACGTCTCGGTCAAGTCTCTTAGCCTATGAACGAGATATGACAGATATGCTGGAGCTTTCTTGAATGCTAGCAATAAAAGCAAAAGATGTAAAGGCTAGGTTATGATAGAATGATAATTCAAGTAGCAATATTGCTTTTCTTTATTCTTCCTGGAAGATAGCAAGCAGAATTAAGGCAATCCATATAATCTCTGATATTGAGAAAGAAGTCATATGCACACTCTACAGAATTTCGCAGCGAACGGATTACGACAGATGTGGCTACGAGCTTCCTGAGTAATCTGAAAACAGATGTCAGAATGGCAATGTCGGCTAATCTGATCACCTAAGCCCAATATTCCAGCAAAGTCATGATGTCTATAGTAGCCATGAATCTATACGTCGAAAGCGTAAGAGGCAGCTTTATTTTCCATGCCACTGACTATAAGCACCTGCAGCCTGAGGGAAGACACTCTACCTTATCGAGACACTGGCGCATAGCCCTCACGCAAATAGATCTCTGCTTCTGTCTAACTCTTCGCTATCCCTCACTTCATAACCGATTCACGAAATCAGTCTCGACCGTCACAAGGGCAATGCCGTAGATTGCCAATGCGTTCCTTGACGACAGTTGATCGATTTGCAAAGAAATGCCCTTAATATGACGTTACATCGAGTAACCTTACCGTTTCTTCTACTCCAAAAGCTCCAATATCACCGTCCCTAATAGTTTTACCTGCCAATATACCTCAAGATGAGAGGACTTGACCTACTTCTGCTCGACATTTTAAGTGGCCAATAACAATGAGGGCGAAGAGGAGAGGATCGACTTTGTCCAGTACCAACGCTATCAAAAATGCACGAATTCCTGCCGCGGGCCCTCAATAGGAGGTTTTATCATTCTCCGGGAAGTGCCGAGTAAAGCTAATACCTTACAGATAAACCGTAGTGAACCACGTTTATCCGACTTGCCAGTGTAGGGGATGCGTGCGTGTTTTAGCTTGTCCCAAGATATATAACAAATGGGTTTCAGCTTATAAGGAGGAGAAAACTGCGATGACGGACTTATCTCAGTAGGCTAGTACGATACAGGTCAATCGCGGCAGATCTTTAAGGTAATACATAGCCTGGGCTTTATTCTTAAGCTGATGGGGCTCGAATAATACGACAACCGTAAAACTGACGAAGTTCTACAGTCCGCTAAAGTACCTGGGGATTCAGAATACCATTTATTCATAAACAATAGTCCGCATTAATTCGAGCACTGGTAGTATAACACTCTAGGATAGCCGTATAAGCCAGCAGGCCAGCGGTGGTCTAATCCTACTTAGTATCACTGTGCCTTAGTGCGATACTATAGGTGCAGCCATAGACCTTAGGCGATATTCTGAATATATAGGTCTTGAGTATATGTTTCTTTGTAATGCTTTCGATCTTACTGTTGATACCTGACGATATGGCGCTTTAATCCGTTCCGTTAGGATGGGTGCAATTTCTTTAGCCTTCGCTATCCTTTCTAACGGTAGGTATATATGGGTGATGCGACAGTCCTGCAGAGCTACACCTGGCAGATGCACTGGTGAGCAAGCCACAAATTCGCCGTGAACATTCGATGCAAAAGGGTGAGGTCATATTGGTTGTAATGTCGACCGAGATCACTCATTTGGCAAGCATTAGCCTATAAACTATGAGTCGAAGTGAAGCCAGTCTGTGTCAAGTTTAGAGGGTTTAAGAACATCTTCGAGGGTGGGGGTTATCCTCGACTTAAGTAGACTGCAAGTTAGACACAAGGGCCGAAAATCACATCATTCAAGTCATTTAGTTCATTGACCACATCGGTGCATTAATCCACCGTAGAAAGGTGGGGACGGCGTTAGTTAGTTAGCTGTTCGCTAATTGGCATAAAATGTGCCACGACCCTCGCAATTTGCACTCCCTCCCTCCCGCATAATTCAGCCTCATTTTTACCAGCACGATCGCTCAGCTGATTTATCGCTGCGATGGACCCGAATTTGGATCTCTATAGGAGCGCTTTAGACTTATCCCCAATGCAGCGTAGAGAACGCTTGCGACATCTCCCCCAGTCAGAACTCGACCGGGTTTGGATGATTGTCGATAGGGAGAAGAAGGCCCAGAGGCTTCAAGAAGTTATTGCGGGTCAGGACCTCATTCAAGTCGCCCTAGCAGACCCTTCCAAGATTATCGGCAGCAAGGACTTGAAATTTACCCTGCTTGGCCGAACTATCTATACCTTTGACGAGATGAATATGGTTAAACGCATTGCCGCCGACGAGGCAAGATCTGGCGAGTCCTTGATCAACTATATGGCAGAATTCGATGATAAGACTCGGCCTCTCCCCTTGGATGCCTGGAAGCTTATCTACTGCGACTTATACTACGTCGATGGTGGCAGTGCTACACTACAGGAGATCTATGAAGCACGTCTTCGAGAGGAGGAGCTTCAGACTCCTGCCGCTCAAGCCAGAGACCTTGTGCGAGATGATGCATTCAAGAAAGCTCGGAGAAATGCCAAATGGATGATTCCTGCCATTGAAGGTCTTCCAGCAGAGGAACAAACATATTGGACTTTGGAAGATGCGGAATACGTGAAAAGAGTCTTCCTACAGGGGAACCCGGACGTAGGTATAGGACTCCTCTCAAAACAGCGCGAATACGAGAAAACCCTAGAGAGACTCTGGAAACACGTCTCCCCTGCGCCACCAGCTTGGATCCGCCACATCCTCGAAACACAAGAGCAATGGGGCTTTGTCTACTACCTATCCAAAGAAGTCCGTCAGAAACATAGCCATAACTGGGAACCGATGTGGAAATGGATCAAGTCATGCTGGACGAGACCTACTGAGAGGGATATGACAGGTGCAACCTTAGGGAGGATACATTTCCAAGGTGAAGATAACCGCCGAGAGGAAATAGATCCGCTTCTAACTGAGCATTGGCCTATATTCTATCCTAATGATGGCCTGGCTGGAGATGATGACTTTAGAAGGTAAGTTGAGTGAGTACCCTGTTATAGAATATATATGCTAATCACTCAATAGACACTTCAAGGACTACAAAGAAGGGCAGGGCCATATGCTATCCCCTGGGATCTTACGAAATACTTTTATTGTCATTCCTTTCGAATTGGTTAAATCGCTTCCCGAAAGGCCTGAGGATGGCAAGTTTGATAGGCATCACAATCTTAATCCTTATTGGGTTTGGGCATATGATGCAGATTGGGACAGTTCGGAAGAGCAAATGGTCTTCGACGGAGAGAAGTATGAGGGCCGTATTAAGGTGGCCCTTTATTCGCTTAACTCGTGGTTCTATGCTGCTCGCTGGGAGGGAGTAAGTCTTCAGGGTATGTGGTTGAAGGCACAACAGCACCCAGAGAAGTTATGGATTTGTTACCCAAAGACATTGGAAGAGTGAGATCATGAGTCTTATATCTGATTTTAGGCTTAAGCGCGTCACTGAAGCTTTTGTGCTGGAATATAGCTGTAGACGATACCTGCCTCAATTACAGTTCGCCTCGATTCTATTGTCGTAATTATGTCCTGCATACGTGCGAGATCTTCTGGTACTTTATAAAAGGCTCACCTGCTGATAACGTATTTGATAAGCGAGTGTGACAGAACTCCCTTAACCTTGTATCTTACTGTCTGACTGTAATGGGATTCTATCCAACGGCCTACGGAAAGGCCTCGGTCACGTATTGTCTCCACCTCGGGGGGGTTTCTTCGCGTAATCCTCTGAACAAGGTTGAAGGGCAAGCTTCAGTCTCGTCACCAATTTGAGAAGGCTATTACCTAAATACCTAGTTACGGAACGAGACTATTCAACTTACTTAGAGAGCCTAGTGTGACAGAAATGACCTTGAGGGCCTATTTTATATTTCCTTATTTTAGTTCTATTATCACGGGCTGGGCTCGGTATACACGTGAACGGGGAGCGCTTCAGGCGGAATCTGTTCTATTGCTACAGATAAGCAGTGCAGGCAGGTCAGGCTCTATTGACAATACGTAGTTCCTTACGCTACATTGAGGAGCTATCTGGCAGTCGGTCAAAGTCTTCTGCGATAATATATCACCACGTGAATGAGATCCACTTGGCCAGTCGGTAGCTAGGTTTGGTCGCACTGTGACAACTAATAGTCGAAAGGGATATATTGTCCTTGAACTTATTATAGAGAAATGTTACTATCTTTCTCTGATTGGTAGTAGTGTAGCCAGCGAGGCTGCCGAGTAAAGTATCTCATTTGTAGTAGGTCCCCTGCTTGTGACGTCCGACGCGGTTCGGGGGTGCCCTTGTTGGTTTAAATGACCGATATCTCTTAGCCGTACTGACGGTTCGAGGTAGACCGGACTATTTGTTTAGTTGGCTCACCGCGTTGAATCATGGGCCTTCATCATCTCGCGACTAATAAAGTATCTTTACCTAAGTATGTCTAACCCGCTCTGTTCGGTGTTAAGAAACGTAATATTTCACTTTGCTTAGTACAACGTTAGCGCCTTATATGCCTGCAAAGATAAACCAGTATGAACGAGTGAACTTGTTTGGGGCCCTAACCGTCACAGCTTAGCATCACGACCTACATATCTGCCAATATAATCATAGTCCGGACTGATTTATCCCTTGGGAATCACAACCATCACACGTGATAGTCGGAATTTGGCATAGACGACGCTACGCAGAACAACCAACAGTCACATAGTGGGCCAATCACATTCGGCCCATCTTCGTATATTATTGCCGTCTTTCCGAAAGGACTTATGGCCACAGAGACCTAAAGTTGTTTATACTTTACGTACCTGTAGATAAGATGATTTGATTATATGTAATGTTAAAATAATCGCACATACAATCACAAGTCGAAATGAAAGCAAGTTTACCCATAATCTTCAAAGCGTTTACCTGAGCCTTGCAATAAACATCCTAAGACGATCGGGAGCTGCATTTGTTGTAACAAGGCCCAGCCCCTGAACTAATGTCGTTCCTCTCTCTTATTCTAGAGTTAATCACCTTTGGCGCAATTAGAGCAATTACCCTTTCGCCCCAAGATACAATGTATCTTGACGACGTCGAGCGCTATGAAGAGTTCATGAACGCAGTGTCTGGTAGCCAATTCCTCGATATATACATAAAAAGCGCGGCTGTTAATATCAATATCTACGAGCCTCCATCGAGTGACCGCGCCCAGTCTGCATATCTTAAGCCAAGCCCGAAGGCGAATGGATACTTCCAATAAGATGAAGGACAGGCGGATGCGCTAGGAGTAACAAAAATTCGAGGTGTTGATGGAAGTCGTGACTGTTTATGGGCGCGGGATCAGGTTACTGGAGTGTTTGAGGGACTGTCTACCCTTGAGACGCGTCGCGCTCGTAATCATTAACGCATATAGTGACGATTGGTCGAGGCAAGGTATACGACATAAGTCGCCTGCCCACAGGTCCTTACCTCCCAACACCATGTCCAGTGTTTTTGATCACCAATCTGCCGTTCTTCTTGGTGGCAAGATTTAGTGCTACTGCCAAATGATTGATGTTCTTAACATTAATATGAGTGGGAAACATGTCGTTGAAGCAGTCGCATTTGCCGTTTCGGGAGATGCAGATATAAGCCACCTGATATCAATTTTCGTTTCTGCTATGATGATTGTCAAAGAGGCGGTGCCATTGAAGTCGGTGCCAAGTAAAAGTATTCAAACGCGAAGCAGGCAAGTAAACAGCGTGATTGCAACCTATTAACACTGCCTAGTTCATTTATCATTATTACCATATAGGTATTCTTTTTCCTTTCCTGCCTTTACTGACAAGATTTCCCAAAATCTCTAGAACTCTCTCTAGGAATATGAATAACACCTCACCAACAGCGAAAGATTCGAATTGAATTAGATATAGC
The DNA here is from genome assembly GCA_011034095.1 of Fusarium cf. aywerte. Classification (NCBI taxonomy): domain Eukaryota; kingdom Fungi; phylum Ascomycota; class Sordariomycetes; order Hypocreales; family Nectriaceae; genus Fusarium; species Fusarium cf. aywerte. The sequence goes on along the minus strand of WETZ01000025.1, from coordinate 350,394 downwards.
ACTGTTGGTAAACGATTACTACATGGTATAGTAGAATACCTTTGAAATATCCCATGATATGCCTCGTCCAGTATCACTATGTCTTCCGACATTATTTCCTATCCACAGGAGTCAGTCGAGAGAGGGCCGTTTCATATTGAAGGTTAGATTCACGGCAGAAGACTGCTTTGACCAGCTATCTAGGCCACCAGCATAAGTCAACCAACCATACGCTTGATCTTGAAAGCTAACTTTAGCTAAATACATGGAGTCAAAATTGAATACTAGGGTTTATCAACTATCTCAAGTGGCATAATCCAAGTGGTTGGTAAATGGCGAAGGAAAGTCGACGTCAATAGTGAGGCCATCATGGGAACATAGAGGAGGGGTTATTATGGCGCTAGAAGAGGAACCGGATAGATTATGGTTGATCCTGCACAAAACTTTACATCCTTAACACGACAATGCTTGAAGTCTGAGCGGTAAAGCATCATTCACGCACGGATTGCTGTCTGAAAATACCCGATGTCCGCTGCTTCCGGCTGAGCTCAACAAGGTTCCTGCTTGGTTAGGTTCAATACCATTCACGCCGTTGACCGGTCCCAAACATGACTTCAACCCCTGATTCCAGGGTCTCCTCCTGACCTACTTCTGCCTAAAGAAAATAGTGGAGATAACCTGCAGGTCTGAGCAGATGCGTCTCTTTGTTGTATCCCGACCTTGGGTCCCACAATAGCTGCTATATACGAGTTTAGTGGGGCTGGGGCTTAGAAACTTGGTGGAAGATAAACTTTAGCATTTTTCTTCGCCATTTCTTTTATTTTCCTCACCTGCTTCTACTTCCAGCTTCATATCAAAAGGCACATTTTGCTAATTATCTGACACCACTATCAAGTATCAAGAGCCCATCAAGGTACCTATACTAAACCTTTCTTTACTTAATCCGTAATTAGCGGCGGTAAGGATAACCTAAGTACAGTTATGAATCTGAACGACGCCGAGCCTCCAGAGACATTATTTCTCGACATCTCCGTGGAAGATGTTCTTCACGACCCAGGAATCCCTGCAGTTGAGCCCTGGGCCACCTTATTTATTGATGCTGTCCACGACCGAAGGTTCGGCGATGCGATATGGGCCCGTTACCATATATTCGGAGATGTGGTAGATGGCATGCTCCAGAAGCTAACCGTACTTGACGCTATTAAAGAAGATGCAATGCGATATAAGAAGTTTGAACCTGAAGAATATGCTGAGGCTGTGGCTTTCTATAAGGATACGATAAATAATACGGATACACACCCAGAGGTTATTGAGATAATCTTGCAAGTCAACGAGCAAGATCTTAGTGGTATAGATATTCCTGAAGGCATCTAGATCTTTACTAGTATGTCCATTCATTCACTTGCGGGCTCGATTTGAACTACGAGTAGCTTGAGGACTTCGATTATCGCGACCTCGTCAAGGTTACACTTCACATAGCTCAATCAACTTTCACAATATGAAGATTAATTTATCATACCAAGTAATACTAGCTTAAAGCTCCTTGTATCTTGAAAGAAGAAATGGTATATTCGTTGTCTTTCTCGAGAAGCCGAAGCTATTCGGCTCTATTTTCTAACTCTGGACGATTGTTTTCTCCTATCTACGTGCTGTTTTTATAAACTACTGCATATCTGCTCCCTCGTTTACATAGCTCTCATTAGCTGTAGTTGATCCACCAACACGGGTGTGTCAGAAAAGTTCACATGCCAGCCCATATGCTTACCGATATGCTTGCCCAAAAAAAAAAAAAAAAAAAAAAAATAAACAGCCCATTCATGCAGGCTAANAAAAAAAAAAAAAAAAAAAAAAAAAAAAAAAAAAAAAAAAAAAAAAAAAAAAAAATAAACAGCCCATTCATGCAGGCTAAGTGTTAGTATGAGGTATATTGATTTTCCAACAGCCCTGCTTGTAAACTGGGGCTTATCCCATTTCGTTTGGATCCTTGCCTCACCGGTTTTAAACCACAATACTAGCATGGCTGTTGGTAGTAAGTATCAATACAAGGTATCCACTGAGCTATGTTGGCTGTGCCGTGGTAGCAGCTTAATTGGCTGTTTGAGCTGATCCGATACAGAAAGGATCTCGACATAGCAGTATTAAAGGACCATGACTCCGGTTGAACATCTTTAGCACAAATCCTCACAAACCATCTTTATTATTCACTTGGACTAGTTGATCTTGAAAATATGATGTTGGTATAGCTCCTTCTGTGTTTCTTTCTCTTCGATTCGAGCAAAGGTGACGACCTGGCTACCAGGGCAGACCACACCGAGCCCAACGAATCCTTGTTCCTCGACATTCCCGTTACTCATGTCTTTAATGAGACTGAGGACTTAGGGTTAGTTCAACCTTGGGCCAGTAGATATGTTGCTTCCATCAATGAGAAGAGATTTAGGGATGCTATATGGGCCTGATATCATATTTTTGGAGAGGTTATCAATGGTACTTTTGGAGATACCAATGAGACAGTACTCGATCGTATCGAAGAAGATGCAATGGAGTATAAATTCAATGTGCCGGAAGATTTCAGCCATGCCCTCTCTTTCTATGCAAACACAAGCAGCAACGATACACATACCGAAATACTTGATCTCTTAGCAAATGTTAATTCCAAGGACGCTGCTCATCTTGAGGAGCGAGCCACATTTGGGGTCAGCTGCAGCACAGACAATCTTGCCTATTGGAACTCTTGTCTTCATCTGATAGAGTACATGTCCACGAGTCGATCCTACATCGGTATGAGGAAAAGGGCAGTCTACTCATACGGTAACTGCTACCTGAGGGTCGTCCCGAGGGGACCTGACATAAATTACTGGACAGCTCACTCAGTCGCTCAGCTCATCGAAGGACACTGCACACGAGCATGGTGCAATAATCAACTCAAAACCTCAGGATTGTCGCCGAAAAACAGTAGTCATCGCAAAATTTGTCTCAGTCAGAAATCATCAGGCTGTTCCTAGCATGTACGACGTGATGTGGACCGGGTATGACAGTCGAGTACTGTACCCTCAACCGGTTTGTTGTTTATTGTAAACTAGTCAAGTGTCTCCCTGGAAGACCTCTCATAAAACCTTCACCTGGTCTCCCCTTTTGAGACTGTTAGACTCCACAATCTTCTTCCATGGGATCTCCGAATCTAACATCTCCAACCCCGGATCATACTAGTTCCTTTGTCCGTGACTGACGGTGCGTTCGATCTCATTACTCTTCTTTACATGAACTATCCACTGTTATGTCCTCCAAGGACTGGTGCCGACATTATGAACACTAGTTTGACCGCCGGCATAGTCACCATATTGCTACCAAGGAATTTTAGCCTAGGCCATTCTACAATTAAGCACACGTATCAAACCATGAGATCAGGATTTGATGATGGGCAATGTGTGCCATTCACCCTATCGGCCATTTTTCAATGCTGATCAAGCCAGTTAGCTACGGTAGCGACTATAGCTTCTTCATTCCATCTACATTGAAGAAAACATAAAACCACCCCAGCAAGGCTCATGCAGCCTCGTGCAGGCTAGTCAGGCCGCGTCTGGCAACCAGTCATACGTGTTGTTGATACCCATGCGTTGCGTTCACAGCCAATATCGACGCGATCGAAACGCATGCTGAAGGGTTGCCAGTGGTAACTTGTGCGATATCGGCTGTCGGTGATAGTATGGATTGTTCGAAGATGGTAGTTTTGGCAATTTCAATTTCATCTTTCATTACCATCAGGCGCAACCATGTAAGGCCAGATGCCAGGCCTCAGAAGATCTGATCATACCCGTATATCATCTGTGAGGATCTCTCCGTATGACTATTATGACATGGATAACCGGGGGCGCCTTGGATAGATATCTACTGTCCCCCGCGCTAGTCTGCGATGAGATCGAAACGAAGATGAGGTTGATGATTATGGTCCCTATGATGGAAGCGGACAGTATCCTATTGCTCCTGGCCACGAAAACACTATCCATGTCGCATAGACAGCCACGGCAGAGCCTATGAGAACCGTGCTTGCTCTAGAAACGACCTCACTTAAGGCAACTCAGATGCGCATTGTGTCTAACGATATAGCCTGGTGGACATCGATACCCCTGAACATGCCGAATATGCGCCTCCAAACTCAGCGAGAGCTCAATCAGGCACGGATATCGTGGAGCAGGTCACTTCTATGCAGTAGTGCCTGGCGAATCTATGCATGTACTTAAGCTTTTCTACGTTATATACCCTCTTTAATATGATTCTAACCATAGATTGCTTCTCATTGAATTTTATGAGACCGTGTTATCAGGTGGCTAGTTAAACTTTCGGCAAATCTTTTGGTAGAAAGGTGCCGATCTAAGCGGGGAATGATGACAATCTACCAAGGAAGAGCGGGTCAACGAGCAATGCAAAGCTTAGTTCGTGTTTACGTTACAGCAAGTTGTAATTTCACTCTAGCTTGAGATTTATATCGCCCAGTTGACTTTCATGATTGAAATCATTCTGTAATAAATTTCAAACTTTACAGCTCACGGCTCGAGTGTGACGGGTACGGCTACCACGACACGCGAATAAGGCGGTGGCAGTGTGAAAGTCACGTGAATTTGACAAGTCTTTTGACACAGCCTGATCCCAGGTTCCGTGTCCTTATCATCTTTTCCTCGTGCATCTCCAGTCTTGGACGAAACGACCATCTCACTGAGCATCAAGACAGTATCCCTTCCTGACCTGCCACATAACTACATAACTAGGTCCGCTGCTTCGACCGAGGCGCGCAGCCCGAGAGCAATTCCGTCAGCATGAACCTCGCTTTGTTGCCTGAACGCGATGACGAAGACCATCTCCAACTTCCGAAGCGACAAAAGACCTCTCATTCGAACGCAGACAACAACTTGCCATATGATCGCTATACTATAGCTTGGGTTTGCGCGCTGTACATCGAAACGGCTGCAGCTCTGGCTATGCTAGATGAGAAGCATGCCGAACTACCGAGACGTCCTGACGATAATAATACCTATACACTTGGCAGGATTAAGGATCACAACATAGTTATCGCATGCTTGCCCCAAGACCAATATGGGACTATAAATGCTTCAATTGTGTTGATAAACTTGAAGTGTACTTTTCCATCAATCCGCCATGGGTTGATGGTTGGTATCGGCGGTGCAGCACCTGCCAAGAAGGATGTTCGCTTGGGTGACATTGTTGTGGGAACAAGAGTCATGCAGTATGACCTTGGGAAGACCCTGAGTGGTGGTGAAATTCAGCGAACAGCCACCCCTAAGTCTCCGGACCACTTCCTATGCACGGCTGTAACAAATCTGCGGGCCAACCATGAAATATACCCTACTCGGGTTCTGGCTATCATCCAGGAACGGATGGGGAGACATATAGGATACAGCCGCCCTAGCGCGCCCGATCATCTGTTCCAGGCGTCGTATGAACACGATCCCTCCATGGCAAATTGCCAAACCTGTGACCAGTCAAAATTAGAGGGACGGGACGCACGGAGATCCTGCGAGCCAGAAATCCATTATGGCGGAGTTGCTTCTAGCAACCAGGTCATGAAAGATGCAGTTACCCGTGACCACCTTACTAAAGAATTGGACATTATATGTTTCGAGATGGAAGCTGCGGGGTTGATGGATGTCCTCCCCTGCCTTCCGATTCGAGGTATATGCGACTATTCAGATTCTCACAAAGCCAAGGATTGGCAGAAATATGCAGCAGCAGTCGCCGCCGCATATGCAAGAGAATTCTTGGAGGCTCTACCAGCAACTGTCGAGGTACCAAGAGACTCTCGATCTAACGCCCGTTTTAGTATGTTGACCTTTTGTCCTGCAACTGCTCGTGTAAAGGAAGCTAACTTGTCATTACAGCTGAGCTAGAAAACCCTACTAATCGTCGCCAACAGCTGATGGAGTCTCTCGAATTCGATCCGATCGACTCACGCAGGACTACTATTAAGACTGCCTATTCTAAGACTTGCAGTTGGTTCCTCAAACATCCTGACTACTTAGCATGGCTTGACCCAGGGAAGCAATTACAGCATTATGGTTTTCTCTGGATCCGAGGCAAGCCAGGTGCTGGGAAATCGATCATCATGAAGTTCATTTACACAAAGAGGAAGAAAACAGATATCCCATTGAAAGCACTCACTGTCTCATTCTTTTTCAACGCTAGAGGAGGATTACTAGAGAAGTCAGTCTCAGGGATGTATCGATCTCTACTCCTGCAGCTTCTTAAAGGCTTCCCCGATCTTCAACCCATCCTGGACGACCCAGATCTGATCCGACGCAACGAGGATAGATGCCCGCCTTTGAACATCCTTAAGGACTTATTCCGTACTGCAATCTTATGTCTGGATAAACGAGCCCTTACCTGTTTTGTTGATGCGCTGGATGAGTGCGATGAGCAGCAGGTCAAGGATATGGTCGAATTCTTTGAAGAAGTCGCAGAACAATGTGTGGAAGACAACGTAAGATTTCAGGTGTGCTTCTCGAGCCGTCATTACCCTTACATTGACATCAAGTCGGGTATTCGAGTGACGTTGGAAGGCCAAGACGGGCACAACGAAGACTTGAAGCGCTATATCAGCAAACGCCTGCGGATTCAGGATCCTTCCCTTGTGAATGAGTTGACGCAAATGATGCTTAAGAAGGCGGCTGGTGTCTTTCTCTGGGTCGCTCTAGTCGTGGATATTCTAAATGACGAGAATCTCCATGGACGCATAGCACTTCGAACAAGGTTGCTAGAGGTTCCGAATGAATTAAGTGCACTTTTTCAAGATATCCTGACTCGAGATCAAGGCCACCTGGAAAGTCTATTACTTTCCATTCTCTGGATCCTGCTTGCAGAACGATCGTTACAGCCTGGAGAGTATTATCATGCTCTTTGGTCTGGACTATCATTTAAAGGGAAAGGGGATCATGAGATACCGCCTGTTAATATTTCGGATGCCAGTGACTGCTTCAATAAATGCGTCATTAGCTCTTCTAAGGGTCTTGCTGAAATCACTAAAGGTAAAAGACCTATAGTGCAATTCATACACGAGTCGGTCCGTGATTTTCTTATCAAGGACAAGGGTCTATATAAACTGTGGCCAGAACTTGGGATAGACTGGGAGAGCCAGGGCCACGAGAAGCTTAGGCTATGCTGTAACACCTACGTGTTTCACGAAGCCATACGGAATGCACTTGACAGACAAAGGTCCGCTGATATACAGGACACAAGGGAAGGCCTATCAAAACAATTCCCTTTTCTAGAGTATGCCAGTCAGTTCGTGCTTCGACACGCTGATGCTGCTGCCCATAAGATTAACCAGCAACAGTATATTAGCGTGTTTCCCCTATCAAGCTGGGTGCCTATCTTTAATATCTTTGAAAAGCACAAGGTTCGTAGGTATGATCAAGAAGCAGATATCCTGTATATCCTTGCCGACAGAGGGCTTCCAAACCTTATTCGGACAAGGTTCAAACACAATCCCGAAATTAGTGGCGGAGGAGGAAGATATCGTCACCCGCTCCTAGCGGCGATGGCTAAGGGACACAAAGATAGTTTCACAGCCCTGTTGGGCCTGTCATCGAGGATTCATAATGGTACCGACATTACGGATGGCCTGCAGAGCAAAATAGATTCGGTAAAGCCGTATCACACCCCTGTTTCTTGGGCATGCGAAGAGGGTCATCTGGCTATCGCTGCATTTCTCTTGGATCGAGGTGCACAAACTAATTTGGATGAGTTAGTGATATTCGTGAAGAATGGCAATATCGAGGTAGTGAAGATACTTCTCGAGAAGGGAGCAAATCCTAGGGCTGTGACTAAGGATGGACGGACGGTACTATATATAGCATCACGGAATGGGTACTTGGAAATAGCAAAGATGCTTCTTGAGAAGGGAGCAGATGCTGCAGCTGCAGATAGTGGCGGAGTGACGCCACTGCATTCCGCATCAGGGTACGGCCACTTGGAGATAGCGAAGATGCTTCTCGAGAAAGGAGCAAGTGCGGCAGTTGCAACTAATGCTGGATGGACACCGATTCATGCCGCATCAATGGGCGGTCACCCCGAGATCGTGAAATGGCTTCTTGATAAGGGAGTAGATGCTGCGGTTGCAGATAAAGACGGAAGGACGCCACTGCATGAAGCATCGGCGTACGGTCATATACAGATTATAAAGATACTTCTTGAGAAGGGAGCGGACGCTGCGGCTGCAGATAAGGACGGGAGGACGCCACTATCTCTGGCATCAGCGAACGGTCGCTCAGGGGTCATAAAGTTTCTTCTTGACAAGGGAGTCGATGTTACAACTGCACCTAGGTCGAACCCGGCGTAGGAATCTTCTCGGTTGAGAGGAGAGGAATAGCAGATGTAACGTTGGAGTGTTTGGTGATAAAATGGTTCACGGAATGAAATTTTGGTGGAGGCAGGTTGGCAATTGCCCAATACCGCTGATCCAGTGTCGCTTGTTATCTCTTGTCTTAACTTACCCCGTTGTCGCATGCGCGGTATCTCTACTGTGCGCGACGAATCCGACCGCGCATTCCACTTTGCTCCTTTAAAATTGCAGAAGCTTATACTTCTTTGCGAACCAAATAAAGCCAGAGGTAATTGATATAAGGTCAAATTATACTTCGTTGCCTTTTCTGGAGCATGACTAGCAACAAGTATAAACCATTGTGATAGTACGTCCAATCGTAGATGAAGCACTTCTATCTAGTTTTGCATTTCAGTCAACTTCTCATAAACCAGCTCGTACAAACGGGGTAATTCCACATTATATACCCTATAAAGGTCTGATTTCGTTCAACAAATATCGTGAAACAAGTGAAAGATCCTGATGTGTACTCTGGGATAAGTTTTTGTCTTTCCCACGCTCCTGGCTTCTCCTAACCCTGTCCCAGTAAAGGGTAATGTCAGCCCCTAACGCAGTGTGAGAAATGAATGCGTTACTACGATGCATGTTGTAGTTGGATAGGACCAAGACGCATTAGCCTACACTATAATTGCTGGATTTGGGTTGATCTAAGATAAGAGGTTCTTGGCGTCTCAACCCGCCCGAAAATAAGCATTACCAACCACTTCCATAGGGCTACAAGATCCAACAAGATAGAGTATGCACCCTTACGTGCTACGAGTCGGGTTTTAACTTCTATAGCGGTCGTTGCGAACTTGGATTTCACCAACATTATGAAATATGGACACTTCTTAAGCTTTAAAAGTCAACCAAGTTTCAGGGATCAACTGTTGGAGGTATTGCGACCTAAAGCCAGTTACCAGGTTGGATCGCTCCAGCAAGGAATGGCAGCACCAGAACTATACCTGTACTAGTCACCTCTGACCTAAGTTTAGATCAGATGGATAAGTGATCCACTGCAGTGACCGCCTGAGCAATTTGTGGTAGTGGTCGCGGGTCCATCTTAATTTGTAGCGCACTACGGGAATCTACCCCTTATTACAATTACAAATATCCGTGACTAGGCCAGTCATAAACATTCAAGCTTGATTAGACATTTAAATATAACACGCTCTTTACAAAACAGACCCGATACAATTGACATTGCTGTGCCATTATCAGGTTTCGATACGGGATCTGGATAGTTTCAGAACTGCTTCCTCGTGACTTCCCGCGAGGCGTCGTGATATTTGTGACTTACGATATTTTGATGGTGGAACACGTTCAAAACCATTTCGTCAGTCTCAAGAGTCCGTGTCCTGCATTTCCAGTATGCAAGGCCGCGACGAGAACACCTGTTAACCTTGCTTTTGCTACGCTTTCTCCGGGCAACAAATAATCTCTGCGGTCAGAGGAACTGATTGAGTAATATAGCTTCAAGATTCGGTTTTCCTGTATAAAGAAAAACACAGTTTCTACACAATAGAGACATGATACCGTCAGTCTACACAGTTCGGCCAGAGGAACATTATTGTCTCTACGTCGCAGAGCCTCCTTCGACACCGTTCATCTTAGTGCTGAAAGCGCTGTTGCCCAAAGAAAACCGGCTAATACATCCGCGGCTCTTATTACGTTCATCACTGATACTAAGTGGAACGACTCTGAGTTTCCACGCTGGTCTTGGTGTGGTTGGTAAAAGAGCGGACTTAAGTATAAAGTCAATTACTAAATAGCTTACGAACTTAGCACGACAAAAGGGTTTCTAGGCGATGTTCACAAATGGCTCATGAACCATACCTGGATACGTCGGTACATACAAGACGGTCATGGCAACCTTCGCCGGCTTTGGGATAAGCACATATCCCTGGAATCCTCCTGCGCACAAGTCGAATGGAGGGGGTATAGAGGTTTGCATGAGTCCTCAAGAAGCAGCGAATTCTCTGATAGTACAAACACTCGGGAAGAGCTAAACGAGCAGGAATTAGCACGGAAATTTCTACGACAGCTACAACGGCAGCTTGAAAGTACGGAGCGACGTCGAGAACTTGAACCTAGACGGCTGGAGCGACGGTGCACAACACGAAGACCTGGAAGTGAAAGTTCGTATTCTGAGTCTATACAGGAACAAATCCCGCGGCCCTCTCTGCATTATAACGATACGCCTCTTACCCATCACCCTGCTCCTACGCACACGGTTCAGCTTGCACCTCCACCACCAACAACGATGTGTTATGGCATGCCCGATGCCCAGGGTGATATCAACAGGGCAGACGGGACCTATTCTACATCATGCGAGCGGCAAGATCACGCAAGAAGTAGGAAATTCCCAAGGAGGAAGGCTCAGCTCTCTCCTAGTCCGGCATCCCGTCGGCAGCAATGATATGATCTCAACAACTGTTACAACGAAACTCTGATGAAATTTCGTTTGATGATTGGGGCCGAGCACTTTGGCCGGGTCTTGATGGGAAGATGTGGAAAGACTTCGACCTTACGACACCCGACAATCCATGCCGTGTCTTACTGATATATTTCGACGAATCGGACCAGAGCCTTACTAACATGCCAATCCTGCAATTCTGGACATGGGAAAGTCAGTTTCAGGTCCTTCACAACGCTGATATCTGCTCTGCATCAGAAAGTGGTCTCTGCAGGGCGGATATTGTAGATCTTGCAGGCGATTGGTGCGTGTCGATAGTGGCCAGTCTTGACTGGATCGAGGATTCTACTCAACGGACGCGTGATTTCATAGCCCTGTCAGAAGCAAAGAGGTTTACTGACAGTGAGTGTCCAGTTTGGACATACTATATACCGAAGGAGAGAAGTGAGTCTGAGTGGGACGTATATCATGTTCTAGCCATCAGGTATGTTCCCCGGACAAATGCTTATGAGCGGGTTGCTCTTGGCAAGGTGTTCAAAGGGGCGTTTGAGGGATGCGCCTGGGCATAGATTATGCTAGCATGATATTAAGCATTATAGGCAAGCAAAACCTTTGTTAATAAACTTATAACTTGACATCTCGTATAAACATTGGCCGTTAGTTGATAATTAAATCCGTCAAGGAGATCTAGGACTAGCCAGCCACAACAATCACTCACCCGTTTCCATCATCATCGATAAGCATATAAATGACAGCCCGTATTTGGCTGCTGGCATTTAGGGAACAGGATCTTGATGTTTTTATGAACGAGGTGTTTGGATCCTCAAAAGATTGCGATGCACCTGTCAGACTTCATTGAGGGAAGAGTAGCTTGGTTGACACTCCACTCTCTTCCGGTTGCTGGAAAATAGACTATGAAGATGTGTTAGAGGGAAGTTTGAAATGATTGACATGTTCTGGATCGGTCTGTTGATACCATTCGATTGGCCAGCATGCTAAAGAGGGTGAGGGTGGCGATGGCCAAAGAGTCCAACGCGGACTCGAGAATCCCTCATAAGAGCATCTGCAGGTGATTCTCTTGACTCAAAAGTCGTACCCTTGCTTAAGCGGGGCAACCTGAGTACAGTCACATGTAACATGAGTGGTTTCCATCCGGTAGTGACAGGCCCAGAGCAAGTCGGAGATGGCCGCCTCCATTGAGCTTGCCTTCGCCACGACGTGACTTCAGGCTACTTGGAGTATGACACATGATAAGCGAACCTGTTTGTGTAATTTTAGAGTAGCATGTAAGGTCAATTTTGCTGGTACTCTGAATAACAGAATTCAATTCAAGTTTCTTTTCGCCTTGCATTGTTGGTTTGGAAATTGTTAATAATGGCCCAGCTCATCCAAGTTAACTCCGTTATATTTACGACAAGGCGAAATAAGGCTTTACAGGGCATTGTGCGTACCGGGTAATCATGCGCTGCATCACAAGTCACTCGTTGGCAGCTGAGAGCTGAGGTTGCCTGAAAGTAAGGGGCGCATTTTAGACTATGTGACGTGTCTAAATCTGCCAAAGTTTCGAAGGATGTGTGTTTGCTGGAGGAGAATGCAGCCCAAACCTTCGAGATTTTCACCTCTTCCACAGGGATGAAGACTTTGACAAATACGAGGGGTGTGGTTCAGCGGAAGCCGAGACTGAAAAATAAGCATAATTGTCCTACTTTTGACACAGTGGCGTAAAAGTGAGTTTCTTTTACCTCAGCTGCCTTGGCTATTGCGACTATGTCTCAGGCAAGCACAGTGTGGTACAGTTCATGAACCTGAAATTCCGTAATTCCACGGAAGTTACATCGATCGAATGTCGACAAATCAAAATTCGTCATTCAAGTCGCGATAGATAAATGTCCTAGAGAGAAGCAAGACCAGCCTGCAATACCGTTCATTTTAGCATTTTTCGGTTATAAATCATTCAATCAAGTCTGCCAGACTTACCTGACAGCCTCACCAATGGAGACCATTCCGATGAGGTATGGCTCTCGCATAGAAACTTTCGCAGTCATTTTAATCAAGTTGTATTGGAACCTTCCTCTGTTTGGTCTGACTCTTGTCCTTTTACCCAAGATACGACTATGGTCAAGATGGTGATTGGCGTAAGACCAAAACTGTCTCACAGTATGAAGACACGAAGCAAAGATTCCCTGAGATGTCGTATATCTCGCAGAGGGGCGGTTGCGGCTGAGAGTCTGGAATGTAATATCGATTCAGCTCCTCACGCCATCGTGTAGCTCAGAGTGTTTGTGCACATTCTCAATCGGCGCCTGTCCTTTCTGGTGTATATATACTTATCGTCACGCTTGTTGTCAAATATCAATCATTTTCACAGAAGCGTCTTGAAATTACATCTAGACCTTCCAATCTTTGCTCAAATTCACTATCTTCAACTGCAACCATGGTGGTTGAGAATTACGGGGTCTGGCGTGCAGAGCCTGTTCGTTACACTTTTGAGGACAGGCACCATGATCCCAATACACCTCATCTCTCGCTTTTCTTTGACGATGGTATGGGCAAAGAAGGCCGAGCTGCTGTGAATGTCAAGTCAGGTGGCAGCGAGTCCCGCCTGGCATATTGGACAGTTTCTGACTTCACCCATGGTGTTACGAAGAAGCTAGCTAAACTCAGCAACGGCTTCCATTCTCTTGCTAGTACTTCGGAACAGGCACTGGATGGCCTTGCACTGGACTATATCCGCAGCAATCTCTTCAGTCGCGCCAATGGCCGCATCCTTCCTCACGATGTTGACGGAGAAGACAATGACATTCTTGATCAGTTGAAACCTATTGTCGAAAAAGCCATATCAGCTAAGGCTACAGTGTATGTTTATGGTTCTGAGTTCAGCAGCGGCAAGGGAATACATAATGTCCACATGAACCAAGGAAATTCTGGACGCTGGGCTGATGATAATGGAGTCTTCCAAGATGGTGCTCTCATCTTCGAGTTTGGGGATCATTGGGAAGCTGTCTTTATTGGCTTTGCCTCTCAGGCTGTTCATACTCAAGATGGCCCTCAAGGCGCTGGGTACCCAGAACCCAACCAAAACTTCATGACTTGGGCAAACTTTCTTGCTCCTGAACGTACAGATTCGGGCAAGAAGGAGGATGACATCGCTGATTCGCCGGTACTCATTTCTGAGGCCCTCGTCAACCCACCTGGCCAAGATCAGCAGCCAGGAACCCCTTCAGAGACGGTCAGTCTCAAGAATAGAACCTCAGATGAGATCGACCTCAGTGGATGGAAGATTCGTATCAAGACCGGAGATACCCAGGTTCTACCCTCTGGCCTACGTATCGGCCCTAATGGCACAATTACCATCGAAATGACTGTTCCACTGTCTAACAAAGGTGGTATCATCACTCTTCTCAATGCGCAAGGGCTCAAAGTACATGGTGTTAGCTATACACAGGGTCAAGCAAACGGCGGCACAGTGGTTTTTCTATAGCTGATAGGTTTCATTCAATATAGAATGGCTTTACTTGCTCCAAATTCGTACCTGCTATTTGCAAAAATCTTAACTCCGGTCTTGTCATGAACCCGAGTAGAAACGTTAAAACTTACGTATAATTCCACGCAAACTCATTGCTAATGGTCATTAGTACGACCCAATCACCGAACGACACACCGTTAGTATTAACACGTGACTCGTATGTTTACAATAAAACAGTCGCATTGTTCTCCGACATCACACGTAAACGTTGAGGTGAGCTGGTGAGATGAGCTCCGCACCCATTCCATTTTCCTGGCTTAGAGTTCGGTCAACAGATCGATGAATGTGTTTGTTTTGTAAGAGGCGATTTTGCCTTATCTGCCTAACCGTTATGTTGCCAAGGTAACCGGTTGACTGTACTCATCGGACGCATTGGCTGTCAAAGGCGTTCAAAATACTGAACCCACTATTTGTACCACATATGCGACTACGTTTGTAGGGTGACTTGAATTTGTCCCAGGCTAAATATCCGAGCATCACGCCTTGTGCCTTGTGCCGTTTTCCCCCAGACTACATCTGTCATACTCCTGCCGACACCCTTATTATCGCAAGCACAAGCGCATAGCTCTTTATGGCCTTGATACTGAATACAAAGCACGAGCCGGGTGTACCACCGCCCTTCCAGGCCCTTCACACTCGTGGACGCCCACACTTTCAGAAAATAGCCGTAAGCCCGCCCGTCGAAGGCTGTGTCTGTTCCCAGGCTTCCTTAACAACTCTCTCAACATTCCATATAAATTTAAATTATCTCGAATCTCTGATATTTCAAAATGATAGAAAATAAATAAAAACTCTATCTATTTATATTTAATATTATTATCCTCTTTTCTTTATACTTACTACCTCGTTAACCATTTATAAATACTATGTATTTAACTATATAGCATTAGCTATAGGTACTTTGTAAGCTCCCGCATATCCTTCACAGTCTCCAGCCCCCAGCACTTTTGGCCTACCGCTTCAGCATTGCGCATTCCAATGCGCTTGCATCCATCAATGAACTTCTTCTTTAGCTTTACGTCGCTCAGAGGATTCGCGCGACTGCCAACTGCATGCTCTACATGGCTCGTGAACTCTTCTCCGTTTTGAAGAACAACACTGACTTGTGCCGAGTCTGGTGCGATGCTTGTATCGACCTTTGCTACGATGCGATCGCGAATGGCAATGATGGCAGGGTCGGATACAACATTGTCTTCGTACTCTGACGGCGTGGCTCTGCCGAGAAGAAGGCCACATGCGCCGCTATGGTAGACGCTAAACTTTGCCTCCAGGCCATCTTTTGGAGTCTTCTTCCCGGTGAGTTCCAGGACGAGAGGGTGGACTTCTACCATAACAGATTCAATTTGCTCCGGGTAGTGTCCCTTCTTGACCAGTGCCGCGTGTAATTGTATGCAAGCGTCAATGACAGGGTGGATGACAATCCCGCACGGGAAAGGCTTAAAACTATTCCGCAGAATCTCCCAGCGGCCGGTGTCTTGACCAGATAAGCCATCCTCATTCGTAGTACTGAGCCAACGATCCAGGCTTTGGAGCACATCTGGCTTGTCGGTGCTGACGACTGCAGCCCAACCTCGTTTCGCTTCCAGTGCACCTTCACTGCTAGTATAGCCCCCTTCGGCCATGACAGCAGCTAGCAGGCCGTTTTGAGCGGCACGGCCAGGGTGGAACGATTTGCAGTGTGAGCCGAACATCTCTCGTAGGCCGATGACTTGTGTAGCTGCGAGACCAATTGCGTGGGTGGTCTTCGTTGGAGATAACCTTAGGATCTTTGCGACTGCGACTGCCGCTCCGATCGATCCTACGGTGGAGGTAATATGCCTTGAGTGTTGTAAGCCCGTGGAATATACGGATGCTCAGATGCACACTTACCACCCAACGTCATAGTGTTCCGGCCAGACAGCAAGTCCAGCCTTACATTCAGCTTCTATGCCAGCCACGAGAGCGGTGATCAACTCCTTCCCTGAGACACCTCCTTTCCACTCTGCCACAGCAAGAAGGGCGCTCGCAACCGGTCCTGTCGGATGAATGATGGCATCGAGGTGCGTGTCATCATAATCGTGGACATGCGACGCTATACCATTGATTAACGCCGTATGTTGAGCATCTGAACGCGAAGCTCCCTGATGTCCAAGGAGCGATGCTGTAGGTGGGCCGAAGAAAGGAGACAGTGTTTGATGCTGTCGGCAAGCCTGTATTAGCTATGCTGTGCCGTTCGGCGGGTGTTGGGCTTACGGCGATTTTCGTGGCTTCATGCTGACTTCCTGCTATGGTACAGCCGACCCAGTTGTAGAAGCTTCGAACAGCTGCGCGGATTACATCTTCTGGAAGGTCTGAGTATTGCAGGTTGTGCGACCAGGTGGCGAGGCGCTGAGTAGCCATTGTAGCAATACAGATATGATTTTGCGCACCGTCTTTGAACGAAAGATCAATTTCTATACTAGAAATATTTTTGAATGCGAGTTCAAATAGTCAAAACGCTCAGTGCTTATATGGACTTAGTAGATGTGTTGCTGGCTGTTCCGAAGGTATCGGCTCATCCGTCGGTTGACCCGATTTTTATTTGGTCAGACTGTGCCGACTTTCTCTCCGTCGGTTGATCCGTTTGACTAACACGACCACCACTGGTAAAGTTCACGACATTAGAATTTGTCCGAATGCTCAAGTGGAATCTAACCCAATTAACCTTGCGGATCACCTTGGACACTTATCAAGATAAAAGGCAAGCTCGTTCCTTAGATCCCCAGATTTTGGCAATTATCTCACCACCGTCTGCTTATCGATATACTTCGGTGCCTCATCTTCAAATCAATTCAACTTACACTAGTCATAATCGTTCAGGCAGCCTTCATCCGGGAACAAGATGGGTTTCCTTGGTTTCCGAGGGAGAAAACTCCAGATGGCCCAGATCTGGGCTGTCATTCTGCCGTGCTATCTCCTGTAAGCACGCACGAATTGGCAAAAATATGAAAACAGCTAACTATTCATATCTCGGTAGATTTGGCTACAACAACTCTATTGCTGGAGGCTTTCTCAGTCTTTCGTCGTGGGTAGAGACCTTCCCTGCCCTTGACACTGTGCATACAAAAGGAGCGACGAAAGACCATAACTCCACCCTTCAGGTATGCTCCTGAACTTCGCACGTCTCTTCTGAATATTTACTAATTCTAATCCTGAAAAGGGAACGGTAGTGGCTATGTACACCCTGGGCTGTCTCTTTGGCTCTCTCAGTTGTATCTGGCTGGGCGACAAGCTTGGCAGGAAGAGAACCATAATCTATGGCGCCCTGATCAACACGATGGGTGCAGCTCTCCAGGCCTCCTCGTACTCGCTGCCGCAGCTCATCATCGGTCGACTGGTTTCTGGATACGGCTTCGGGCACATCACGGCCACGGCTCCTAACTGGCAGGCCGAATGTTCGGGCGCTAGTCATAGGGGAGCAGCGGTGATACTTGAAGGCTTATTTATCTCTCTCGGTTTAGCTATCGGAGGCTGGACCAACCTGGGAATGTCCTTCCATCACGGCTCTGTTACTTTTCGGTTCCCTATGGCCCTGTCGGGCGTGTTCTCGATCATCATTATGCTTACTACGCCCATGCTACCAGAATCACCTCGGTGGCTGACCAAGAAGGGCCGAAAGGATTGTGCAAGAGAGGTTCTAGCAGACCTGACTGATACTGATATGAATTCTGTTGAGGTGCAGGAAGCAATCGCCGAGATCAGGACATCCTTGGCCCTTGCCGGAGAGGCCAAACTTAAGGATATCTTCACCAACGGTCCGCTCCGCCTCTTGCACCGCATGTGTCTCGCCTGCGCTGCGCAGCTTTTTCAGCAAATGTCCGGTATCAACGCCCTGGCCTTCTACCAGGCCAAGATTTTCGAGGACTACTTGGGTCAAACACCCAGGGCGGCAAAGATCATTGCTGCTTCCGTCTTCACCTGGCAGACCATCTGCTCACCCATCGGCGTCCTGACTGTGGATAGGTTCGGGCGTCGCAAGTTGATGATGGTCTCCGCTCTGGGAATGGGCGTTAGTATGGCTGTTGTTGCAGGCGGGTCATCACGGCCGGGTGATACGGCGTTGGTGGGAGTTGCGGCATCTTTCATCTTCCTTTTCTCGCTTTTCTTCCCTACTGGGTTTCTTGGGCTTACATTTTTGTATGCAGCTGAGATTTCGCCCCTCAGTCATCGAGTGCCCATTACGGCGATGTCAACTGGTATGTTCATTGACTCTCAACCTGACCCGAAATTCTCGCTAATTAATTAGCCACCGCCTGGTTGTTTAATTTTGTAAGCCGGAAAACTTGCACGTCGTCTATCTGTGATAAGCCAACGTCTAACCGCGGATTCATAGGTTGTTGCCGAAATCACACCCATTGGACTAGCTACCCTTAAGTACAAATACTATATCATCTATGCCGCCATTAACATATGTCTCACTTTCCCCAGTAAGTGCAGTGCATCATATTTCGGATGACGGAAGCAAACTCTGACTGTTTACCTTAGGCGTATACTTCTTCTTCCCTGAGACCAGCGGCCGTCATTTAGAGGAGGTCGACGCCATTTTCTTGGACAGTAGCAATATTTTGGAAACTGTATCCATTGCCAGACGGAGTCGAGCCGGTCGTAGTAGAAGCAGTATTGATGAGGGGAAGGATGAGAAACAGGAAGTGGCACAGATCGAGAGAGGGATGCCAGCACCTTAAGATATTGTGGTGGACTTTGCGTTAAAGTGCGCGGTTAACAAAGACGTCTGTAATGTCCCAGACAAAGAAATATCTGTTATGATTTATACATGAAGCCTTCCCTGTATGAAGATTCCTTATGTATGGCCTTGTATCCGACTTCACTCAATTGTATGTTTGCCGATTAGCTTTCCATCGCCCAAAATTGTTAATATTCATCAACTGCGGCCTCTCTATCTTACTTAACATGCACTAAATAAATTGCCGTGACTCGTAGATAATTGCAGTAGGTCTCGCAAATAGAGTTCAATTAGTTCGCCACATTACCCCGCCTCTGACTTACATTTAGTTAGTGCAATTTACCCAAGGGGCTAACCTCAGTGCCTCCCGTCCCTAACTTGGTTCTCGGCATCTGCTCAACATTCTTCACCAATATAATACAACCTTTAGTGGTGCACCACTAATGTCTGATTCACACGTCGAAACAGCAAGCTCGAGACCTAATCGTCGTCGTCCTCGAGGTCTTGCTGCTTGTCATCGGTGCAAGAGCCGCAAGCAGCGCTGCGATAATGGGTTTCCAGCGTGCTCAAATTGCAGTGATGCGGGCGAGAAATGCTCCTATGGCGCAAAGCAAGCGTATCCAGCGGAGTATGTGAAGGCGCTGGAGCGTCAAATCGCAAAGTTACAGGCTGAGGTAGCCTCGCCGCGACCGAATGTCGTTAGTCCAACAAGCAGTTCTTCTATCCAACAGCAACAGATGTTACCGATTGTTAGCACTCAACCTAATATGAATGAGCCAACAAACCCCATGGAGACGGACAATTCTGACTTGGAAGCCAGCGCTGGGATTGTTGCTCCATCCCCAGATTCTTTCTTGGGAACCTCAAGCGGATATCCACTTACGAAGCTACTGAGGTCAGCATTGCCCCCAGTAGATGCACACCAAAGCGACCAGACAGTAACTTTCCACGAAGTGAATGCCGCAACGAGCTCTTCAATAGGCATGTGTGTCAACGAAGGACAGCAGACTAGGGACGGTCAAGCCTCTGACGGTTCATATTTGCCCAGCAAGGAAGTCGGCGACAAACTCATCGAAGCATACTATGCAAGAGTGCACCCTAAGCATCCCTTCCTGCCTCGGAAAAGAGTTCAGTTGCTACACCAGGCTAGACTTGAGCTCATCCCAGCGCATAAAGCTGTGCGCTCAGAAGGTGTGCGGAGTAGATGCGACTATGCGACATTGCAACTGGTTTATGCCATTGGAGCACGTTACTTGCAGCTCAGCAATGATGATGATCATTCATCTCCAATGGTTAGACCTTGTCCCTGGAGAGAATCAACATGCCTAATTTGAGAATTTTAGCGACACTATGCTTGTGCCATAGCAGATGCGGACTTTGTCTTTGCAACAGGCAGTCTCGAGAGCTTGGAAACAATGCTCCTTCTCACCGTATACCAATTAAGGTCACCGGCCGGGCCTGGCGTTTGGTAAGCAACTACGGCACAGTTGAAGGATAAATGGACATGCTAAGAACCATCAGGTGGATGATCGAAACAACAATGCGGTACTGTGTCGATAACGGCCTTCATCGACAAGCCATCAACCTCCCCCCAAGCCTCGATGAGAGGCGAAAGCGCATCTTCTGGACGACATATATGTTGGAGAGATCAGTAGCCCGGACCATGGGTCGACCTCACTCTATCTCTGATAGAGATATTGACGTCCCGCTCCCAGCTAACATTGACGACGAACTGGACACTGACGAAACTATCGTCGCAGCCATCGCTGAATCGAACCAACACCCTTCGCGGATTACCGCTCTTACGCCAGCCATTCACATCTTCCGGCTACAGCAGATTGATTCTAAAATCTCACATACAGTGTGTCGCGTGGACAAGGACGTCTCCACGATAAAACCGCACAAGGTGGCTCGTCTTCGAGAGACCTTGGAAAGGTGGAAGACCGGTATTCCTCAGACTGGTCCTGAGAACAAGCCGCATCCTTACCTCACAACGGACTATCACATGATTCAATACCACAAAGCCATCATACTGCTTAACCTTCCCTTCTTACCCACCCTTACCCCGCAGAATCCGACTTTTCACGAGATCGTCCACTCCGCGGGACAGGTTTGCATCTTGTCGAAACGCCTTCATGACCAGCAGACGTACATTTCCTTCTCGTTACTTTCATTACATGCCAACTTTGTCGCCGGCTTGGTCATGGTGTACTGCTTCTGCCTTGACTCGTCAATCTTCAGTCCCAAGTTCAGTAGCAGCGTGCGAGCCTGCAGCACAATGCTGTACATCATCTCGGAGCGATGGCCGAGAGCAGTGCAGGCCCGCAAGGCATTTGATCGTCTTGTCGCTGCTACCATAGAATGTGACGGCGAACCAAACACCGGGTCTTTGGGATCTGAGGATAACTTGCATATGTCGCAGGACGGCTTTCAGCCTGGCTTTGGAGCGGGCGAGGGTGGTTTTCCGGAGGTGTGGAGTAATTTTGAGACAATACTTGGGGAGTATCAGATCGATTTGGGAACTTGGATGCACGATAGTATCTTTGACACAATAGGCACGTTTCAGCCGACGGATTGGCCGGCGTAGGTAAATAAAGTTGTACAATCACGAAGTTCACTTAACTAGACATCAGTTGCTTTTCCTTTGAACGTCGATTTTATCTCACTAGCTCCTCTTAAGACCTTTGTCATGATTCCGACGATTAGCTCTACATCGCTATCAAATCTTGCCTATGTGACGAGTATCCGGGACGTTTTATCTTCTCAGTGCGATCCTAGACCAACTTCCTAGGAAGTCATACTACAGGAACGTAACTCTAAGCGGGCGAGAAGGTGTTAGCGGCCACTTCCTTTGCTGTACTTCTGTTCCTATAAGAATAACGCGAGTCCAAGGATTCATGGGATGTGCAGTAACGCCTGTCAATTGCACAGCTCTAATTGGTTGGGATCGGGAAAAGGAAGACAAATCAGGCGAGGAAAGAGGCAACAACAGGTTGGCACAATTTGATTGTTAGTAAGCACGGCTGGTAGCCGGCGAAGACTACACGCACAGCCGGCTGTACAATTAGGCCTCAAAAATGCTGCACAGTCAGCTGTGCAATTAGACTGATTATATAAGTTAAATTTACTAAAAAAGAAATTTAAAGTCTTCTATTTAATTAAATAAAATAGCTAGAGAATTTCTCGGGATAGCATCGGCTACTAATCGTATAGATCCCGGTTAAAGAGAGATTGCTTATACAATCAGTCTAATTGTACAGCCGGCTGTGCGCGTAGTCTTCGCCCAGGTAGGTAAGTCTAGGAGGGTAGTCGTGACCCCCATGTAATTTGTACTAACTGGATATTCCGATATCGAGTGTTCATTGGCGGTAAAGAGACATCAACACGTGACCTCGACTGGCGACTTATAGCCAATGATGCTCTGAGAAATTACATGGGAGGGCAACGACCAAGAGGGTCACCACTACCCTCCTAGACTTACCTGGCATTACAAACAAGCATCCCTGTTCACTATCGATGTCCTCCGATCAGTGATGTGATCTCCCTAGCTATTCGGTAATGAGCATAGTGGCTACCACTAGCATGGCGAAATGCGGGTTCACCCGTGGACCCCTTGAACCCTTATATCGACGTCGAGGTCCGCAATTAGCCACCGCACCAAGCTTCCAAAACGGGGCTTAGGTAGTATCAAAGATACATCTCATTCCTAGCGGGCTGAGGCGGGATCAATGGGTCTCAGATAATAGAACTCGTGAATGGCGACGTCAAGTCTTGCTGCTGTGCCTCCCTCATGCTGACATTGTGTCTGTGGCAGATCAATCAGCAGCCAATGAATCCTGAAGCAAGCCCTGCAGAAGGTGCCTTACATTCCTTGAAAGGATAATTGGGTAGTACGTAATTTCTTCATCTACGTACTAGACTCTTGTACTGATACTCTTCTGTTCGGTGTTAAAAGCCACGCAGTTCTTGTTGCTATACCGAGCACGAAGTAGCTTAGCACCATGATTTAACCTGGGTTGTAAGGCTTTGTCAGCGGTAGAATCCGATGGAAACTGAGAGAATCTTGCAGCCCCCGTACGCGTATGCGTCAATGATGTCGCCAGATATATAACGCGTTGGGACCAGCTTTACCAGACTTAAGGTGTTGGCGCATCAAGGCTCGTGGTTAATAGATCATCACAAGAGAGGCACCACAAATAACAACGTTCCAAAATCACAATTGTGTCTCATCTGTTTATTCATTCTCGGTCTACGGATCTTAATCCTGTATACCAATGAGTGTCCAAACATTGCTCCTCGTTTCGCTTCACACCATTGTCAACAACTTTCCAATTTCCGTCACAGTCTGACACAATTCTTGGACTAAAACTGAGTCCATAGGATCTAGAGTCCTGTGTTCCGCGTAGATCTCAAAAACACGTTTGAGTCGAAGAAGTACGGCGTTCCGAGCCTCACAAAAGTTACATTTGTACCCAGCGGCATTAATTAGTAGTTCGTCTTCACCATCTTCAACAATGCGGCATACGTGTTGTGCCCGGGCGGCATCAAGCACGAGATTGAACAGAGCCAATTCTTTTGGACCAGGAGGATGATCTAAATTGACTTGAATGATACGTCCTATATTGATTGTTACGGAGGTTCGGCCATCCCGGCCACACGGGGTTGTTACCCCGTCGCGACGCCCAGCATCGTTATCACTGTCCAAATTGCCCTGTTGTGGGGGCCAACCACGGTCAGATTGCTCGGTGTCAACCTTCACGTCAATATCCATAGGATCATGCTCCACGGGAGCATCGTGCATCTCGTAACCGACGTTTTGCACAGGGGACCCCGCCCCGAAATCGAATGCCGAGCCTGACATTTCCGTTCCTAAATTACACAGAAAATAGAACACTAAGAGCCGACCAATGCTAGTGGAAGCTCGGTCGCCTTTTGTACAAAGCTGCTAATCCAGCAGAATAAATAATAAACTCAAATCAATCACGGCACTCCTCGCACGTGGATTCACTTAGTGTAGTCGAGCCTGCGCTACGACAACTTATTTCTTTCTCCGAAAGAACAACTGGAAGATTGAAAGAGAAAGGAAGAAGGTTAACCCAGTCAGATTTATTATCTGAGCAAACAGGGTGGGAATCCGCCGAGTTAAGTACCTACTGAAAAAAGATACGTACTGTACTGCAGTACTGTGGATCTATGCATATAGGACCTGTCCACTCAATGCTCGCTCTATTCCTTCCCTTATCAGAATCGGCCATATAATTCTTCCGGTATGCCATCGGCTAATCATCACGGGACAAAGCTGTTCCTGCCGTCGGAAACAGGAGGATTCATGAAGCAGAAGAGTAGCAGTGGTGGCTTAGCCAGTCGAAAGCCACAATAACCAGCGATTCCCACGCAGTCAACACTCCGTGGTGTTTGTGATGTGCTGCATGAATTCCATCCCCACCTGTCCATTTTTTCTCCACTTATCAATATTTCCATAAATAAATACTGGCTGGAGAAACTCATGATGGAATTCACTTATATCATCTTATTAGGCATTGGAAATCTTACAAGTACCGTAGATCCACCCACGTCTTGTCCCGAGGAGTAACGCGAGTCCGCTGATTGATGGGGTGTGCAGTAACGCCGAAGCGCTGTGTTTGTCGCAAGGCTTCCTCAACAAATCTCTTGAAATAACGTCTTTTGTCCAGTATCTCTAAGATAACTGTTGAACCAGTTATATGGACTTGTCTGATTGCATTGTCAAACTTCCTTTTTATCTTATCTTATCGTATCTTATCTCGCTTTATCATCTATCTCCTCCTTTGGACTTGTAACGCACTATTCCGATTTGAGACTCTATACCATCTTACCCTACGGAAGCGTGTTGAGGATCTGGGCTACTCCATGCTTGGGGTATCTGATGTTAACATGCCTCTGCTCTGGTGATGATAAAAAAACCTTCACTTGGCTGTAAGACGAGTTGATCTCAGTCACAACTGACCAGACGCTGTTTTGCTGGACTTGGACGGACTCTGCGATTCCACTGGCGGGATTAAGATTTTCGCGCCCTGTCGTGCGGTGATTGAGTTTTCCGCGAAATATGTCCAGTGTCCTAGCTTGGCGGCCGAAAAACTATCCATATACCAATACCGACGCTGGTCACGGTATAAACCTCCCACTTCGCAGGCATGGTCATTTGAACTCAGTGGTTTAAATGCCCGGCTTGACTCACAGGGAACATGGCACTCGTGTGCCATCCGTCTTGCTGACTCATCTAGTTTTTGGCAAACTGGAGAGGATTTCCTTCCCTCCAGCACCAATCTCGCTCCTCCAAGTTTGGACGGGTAGCAAAAAGCAGATATACATCCGGTCTAGGGACACCTCGAATCTGAACACCGAACTTATCAACCCATACCAGACTCCATCCGCGAGCCATTTTCTTGTTACTTTCGAGGACCGACGTCGCTTCGAAGTCGTTTGGGCATTCCCTAAAGAAGCATTCCGTCAAGAGACCATTTCTCTAATACTCTCCCCCTCCTGTGCACTGCAACACGAATGTGATGAAGGTACCTGTGGAGCCCTTAGTAAGCGTAACCGCCCTGATCGGCTCGATACGTCCGTACAACCTGACATCCATATCTTGGCCAAAAAAGGCAAGACGTGGGTCACAAGTAAACCATAAGTACCCCAAGGACTTCTGCAAGCTTGACCTTTATATCTTTTGGAGTAAAGAGGTCGAAAATGCCTTTTTTGGACTCCGCAAACGGCTATAAGACAAACTGACATATCTCCGCATACAAAAAGGCAGCAATTTTGCCGTACGTATATCTACTCATATAGGGTAGCCATATGTAATTGCAATTAACATCCGGACAGCCAAACGATCACGTGACTAGATACCTTCTCAACCTAGCTGATGTACCTAAGTCACCTTTCCGCCACAAAACGGATGTCAGGTTGTATGGACATATCGAGCCGATCAGGGCGTTATTTGGGTTGGAGTAGAAGTATTCGACAACATACCCGCCACTTCCTCTTAAGGAACTAAATTAACGCCCACCGAAGGTCCCTCTATCTGAGCTGCTAGCACAGACTAAGAGGAGAAAGAAGCCGTCTTTGTTCCACTACTTAGGCAAGATGAGACTATCGATAGCACTGCCTCGAGAGCTCGAGGCTGAGTCCCGCGTTGCTTCGGCATATCTATCCTCTGGGGATAGTCGGCAAACCGTTTTGCTTGATGACGCTGACGAGAGTGACAGTGAAGCCGATGCTACTTCCTCAACCGGCACTTTTACTGGTGGCGACGGACATGATATGAAACCAGATCCCTGAGTACTATAATCTCCAGTTTAAGCTTATATACTTGTGTGCATGTACTGTATTGACATCTCACATATCTCTGTTGCGCGGTGATAGAGCTTAGAGGCCTCACTGTTGACCTTACAGTACTCATATACAAAGGATGGCGGGCAACGTCGACACTACACCCCTCTTGTCCGACCCTTTTACTATCTTTACAACCTTAACTATATTTCATATGAAGGTCGCGGTTTAGGGAAGTTGGGTTGTTTAGAGATCCAAATAGTTCCAAAGTACAGTAAGTTTGGTGTATGCAAAAAAAGCGATAATAGTTACCAGATTCATCAAGCCTCGATGATGTAACTGGATCAGTAGTAAGTCATCGTGGGTTGTGAAATCGGTCAGCTCAAAGCTCGATAAAGCTGTAATGAATATAAATTTTAATTCATGAAACTAGACCCCTAGATGATCTATTACAAGCCACTGGCGTAATATTCGCATTGAAGAGATATAGCCGATAAGAACCCTGATTGACATCTATACTGTGAAAGAAAACGAACCGTTCACAAATTTGCGAAATATTCTCCAACCTTACTCTGCCGCATGGGAATCGTTTAACCCACCTAGGCTTTCGTGCCATTCTCACACAATGGCGAAGCCTAGCGGAGGAACCTCCAAGATTGATGGTGACGGCATTTCTTGTAAAACTTGCATGGTTCTCTTCGAAGCTGTTTGCCATGTTCAGAAACTTGAGAATATGACGTTTTACATGTATCGGGTGCTTTCTTAAGCGCCCAAAGTTGGGATCTCGCAGCATCTCAGAATTGACATGGAGACCATGCTTATTTCTGATGACTTCCCTTCTTACTCGCTCAGGTATCGGGTATACAATATCCCAGCCTCCTGATCCTCAGGACTTCTAGATGAGACTTCAAAACTATCTATGGACAGCAAGAGGTCCTTGAGTTTGGTAAATCCGTAAGTACGAGGATCGAAGTCAGAATGCCACTGGACCATAATCTGACCCACGTGAGAAAGTGTGGCCCATCCTTCACCGTCTGAACAAGCTTCTATAGCCACTCGTAACCATTCAATCACCTTGGAATCAGGGATATCAGGCTGGACTGTCGAGGCAGAATGGATCGACAGCTGAGTTTCTTCTGCTTGTTTGTTACTCGCAGCAACGTCGATGCCATTCCCATTGTTTTCCTTTTCCTTGACTGAAGGTACGCTCGCTGCTTCGGTTTTGGAGGGTCTTGCAGTAGACGGACTTACGCTACTAGGCTCCGAGACAGACGCACCAGCGTTGGGTGGTTGATCACCTGCAATATCAGGTTTGACCGGTCCAGTGACTTTCACTAGATTCTCAACGTAGATGAACTTGTCGCAGGCCGTAACAAAAGGCTTGGGCGTCTTCTTTTCCCCACAACCGAAGACTAATAAGCCGGACTCTCTTATGCGGGAGGCTAGTCGAGTGAAGTCGCTATCGCTAGAGACAATGCAGAAGCCGTCAAGATTATTTGAATACAGAAGGTCCATAGCATCAATGATCATAGCAGAATCTGTCGAGTTTTTGCCTACGGTATAGGCAAACTGCTGCATTGGCTGAATGGAATGTTCAAGAAGTTTCGCCTTCCATCCATTCAACAGAGTTCCAGTCCAATCACCGTAGGCGCGCTTAACGAAGGTTGTGCCGTATTTAGCGATCTCTGTAAGTACAGAACCCGCCAAAGCAGCACTGGCATTGTCGGCGTCTATGAGGACAGCAAACTTGCGAGGAATCGATACAGAACTCATTTTGAGGTCGTTGCGACTTGGTTTTAAATCGGCTTGCATATTTTAGTTTGGTCCAAATTCACATTGGAAGTAATGCTTACTCTTTATGTGATTGTAAACAGTGCCCTGTGTGTTGAAGCGGCGATATGCGCTTCTAATTTACTTCAACCAAAGGGTTCTCACAAGAGAGGTGAGCTCTTCTGTATTTATAGGCAGGAGTTGTTATTTAGGACGGGTCACAACATCAGCCAGATATTGGGAGGCCGACCAGAGTTTCGCAAAGTATCGAGCCACTGGTAGACTGCTTGATAAACCTTCATGACACAATCCAGCCTGACACGTAAGAATGATGTCAGTTTGCTTTAGTGAACACGAAAGGGTGCAGACTACCCAACAGCAGAAATTCCAGGAATGCAACAGTGAGAGTGGAAGGTAACTTTTGCAATAATACTGCTGGAGGCCGACCGCAGCAGGAGGCCAACCACAGTAGCGCTAGTAAGGCGATCGTTTCGAACTTTGATGATGATAAATCATTTGTACTTTACATCCCCGTGAACAGGTAACTATGAGCAGAATTTCACATGACTTGAACCCCTTACACGTCCGGATCGTCGCAGATATATAGACCCGTGGATTATTTGGTTTCAGCTGGATCTTTGCTTTCGTTGGAGTGCATTCATAAGCGCAACGATGAAAATCGTGCGAGAGGTCAAAAAGCCTAGCAACGAATTGTCTAATCACACATTCTCACAACAATAACCAATGCCTGTCTTTTTTTATGTGTACCAAATAAAAAGATTAGGTTTGGTCTATGGAATCTCGAGCCCAGCAGGCCACCCTCGGCCCGAACAGCAGTGGTACAAGCGGCATAATGACTGTGAGCCTAATCATGATGATAACGCCTTCAGAAAGCCTCTGCACACTAGGCGCCAAGCTTTTATAGTAGTTCTGCGCAACTTCGCCTTCCCACTACTTCCAAGGCTAAATCCGGGTTTTGTGCTGCATTAACTGTCGCAACTTGCCAAAACACATTACGGACTTATCAGTCGAGCGGGGCTATCTATTGCGTAGATAGTTCGACGGTAAATGGCCCACGGTCAGCATAGATCGGGATATATGTGATGCTGTTAAGCCTTATTCAAGGCCCTGGGTATATCAGTTAGTGATAATAACTTCAGTCGCTGTAGGTTCCGGAATCGTAGTTGTGAATGCAGTGATGCCAAGTGAAGAGCATGCATCGTAGTAGGCTGTCGGACTATCGCAGTACGTAGCATAAGAGGGGATGGTAGAGGGCAGGATAGTCGTTGCCTGATCACCATCGGCACGCCGGACAATCGCAGCTGTGGGAATTATTATAACGTTCCCACGCTTGTAAACTGTCTGAGTCCTTGGGGACTGTCAGCGTGGTATTCTAATAGTCTACATGGATGCTACCCACACTTCATACGAGCTGACTGTGACTCGGTTCAAATCTTGGCAGTCATCCTTCCGATCTTGCAGTGGGGGATCTCCATTCGGCGATATCAGGCTTTGCACACAGACATCTGCTGTGGTTGTTGTTGACTCAGCACCCGAGGTGATGGTTGTTTCAGCTGTTACGGTCACATCCGGGCTGGTGGTGGACAGTATCGTGGTCGACAGAAGCTCAGTCGAAGAACGGCCGGGTTTGCAAGGTCCAGCAGCCACATTGGCTGCTAGTGCAGCAAAAACGACAATGTTGCGGATCATGTTGGGTGTAGCGACAGTTATTGATAATCTGGGTCAAAAGAGTGTAGGCTTCTCAGCTCCAAGAGAAAATAATACCAAAAATCTGTACTTTGAGAACCAAGAGAACGGAGTATTATTTAAGTACATGATTGGGGCCATGTTACTCAGCTGCTTCATTTCCTATGATGGGGCCTTGCCTTTCTTTTTCACTGTTCTAGGCCGTAATGGAAACCTCTAATTAGAGGCGGCTGAAAGACTATTGAAATGACTAAGCCAAACTGGGTATCTACTACTCAGCTAGCTTGGCGCTGTCCAGGGTGTGGCGCTAGCTCATTTGTGAACCCCTGAATCTTTTGACAGGAAGAGTGTACGAGTCACTCAGCTGCTACAAGTTTTGCGGTCATTTGTCGGGCGATACATACAAACCGCATGTATTTAATTAATGCTGACAAACCAGTGGCCTGATTGTAGGTTATAGTAAGATATTGAAAAGTCCATAGATATAGCCTGCAACCAAGTGGCACCGTCTTCTTCGTTTGAGGATATCTTAAGAGAAATATATCCCAGTAATAGAAAGTGAGAAATCCCCCTTTAACTTATACTTCTTAGAAATGTTATGCTTATAGTGTAACCCCACATTGTCGTTTCTATTTTTGTCACACTCCAGCTCGCACTTAGACGTCCTTCTCACCTAGATCTGCAGTAACGCCGGCGCCATCCTTAATATAGACCTCGTGCTTCTGTTTCGACATCTTAACAGGGTTGGTATCCTTGAAAATGTCGTCGATTTCTTCAAGAGAGCGACCCTTTGTCTCAACGAGAGCAAAATACATTAATCCCCATTCTACAAAATGCAGAATGAGAAAGATGGTATATGTCTTCCAACCAATCTTCTGAAGCGCAACTGGTGTAGCATATGTATTGATAAAGCCGGAAACACCACTGAAGAAACCTGAGGCCGCCATGCCCTTAGCTCGAATATCGTTGCGAAGTACTTCGCTTGGATATAAAGACTGCAGAGGTGTCCAGCAGAAAGACCAAAAGATACCATACAGGAAGATCATGGCAATAAAGGCGTAGCCAGTTGATGTGCTAACGTGACCGTGAGATTTGGCTGCGATTACGTTAATGGGGATGTACACAAGACCTGTCAAAAACGTCCCTGGGAATGTTAGCAGTGACCTTATATGCAACGGACGATAACTTACCCCAAAGAAACAAACGTCGGCGACCAAACTTCTCGACGCTGAACGATCCGGCCATACCACTGACAAAACCGAAAATAACGTTGACGCCATTCAGAAGAAGTTGCTGAGAAGAGCTGGTGATACCAACGTTCTCAAGAATTACAGGCATGTAGTACGTGATGACCGAGCCGCCGATGAATTGCGAAAAGATCGCAACGAGGAAGAGCAAGTACATTCGGCGCAGGTTCTCTTTGTTGTCCACAAGCATACGGTAGTCCCACCATTTTTGACTGGCCTCAATTTCAGCCTGATATTCGATGGATGCGCGCATCTCCTCGAGTTCTAGTTTCACGACTGCTGATCCAGGATTGCCATTGCCGTGATACTTGATGAGCACGGCTCGAGCTTGCTCTTCTTTACCGTGGCCCATGAGCCATCTGGGGCTTTCGGGAATACACCATGCTCCGATGAGGATGATAGCCCCGGGGACAACTTGGATCAGAATGGGGATTCTCCATGACCAATTCGAAGTCAGACGACCCGTTCCATAGGCAGTCCACGTCGAGGCTGGCAGAATGTCAATTCAATGTTGGCAAGGCTTACAGACGGGACTTACTGAGGGATCCGATATACCAGCCGAAGACATTGTAGAGACCAGTCAAGGTTCCGCGCCAAGAAGGGTAGGATATCTCGACGAGATAGATGGTAGCTGCTGTTACTGCGACGGTACAGCCAAATCCGAGCAATAATCTGCCCGCCATGAACATCCCAATATTCTGCGCCGCTGCTTGGATGACAGTACCGACGATGACAAATACTGACCCGGCGATCATGCCGTATCGTCGCCCAAAGAAGTCGGAAGCAGGAGCGGCAACGAGGCACCCAAGGATGTTTCCAACGCTATAGAGGGCAAAGACGGCTCCAATGGAAGCGCCTTGCATTTCTGTCTTGAAGAAGGCATGGAAAGGGTCCATGGCATTAATGGATGACATAACGGTTCCGTCAAAACCATTGCCACAATTATCTACACACTATCAGTATTTTGGGAATGTTTAATTCTGGTATGGATTGGTATACTTAGTGTAACAAAGGCGACGATCGCGTAAAGTTTCAGAACCGATGGTGCTCGTCGAGAAAGGTTGTCCTTAGTGATAGCATCACTATAGGCCACATTTTGGACCTTCGCCGTCTTGGATGCCGCCAGATCAGCGGTTACCAGGCCAGGAACTTGTTCCGCGGTCTGAATCTCTGCCTTCTCCATTGTGATGTGGTCTCAAGAATGGTGGAACAGAATAGTGAAGATGGTCGATCAGTCTCTCTGACAACATTATGCTGGGAACGACTGCAACTTAAGTATGCGTGATCGTCAGATACCGTCCGCTAAACTTGGTGTCCCCATGTCTCTTGCGATCTAGAACAGTTTTTCGCTACTGAAAACGATGCCGAATCAACTGCGGGGTTCCAGCCCACTCCCCGGATCGTCCCCATCTTGTCCAGAAGAAGCGACCGTGACCCGCGCCCAAATAGGAAACACGGATCGTTGCGTATCTGGAATGGTACCATTTCCCCAACTACATGCTCTCTACTGGCAGCGACGTCTCTGAAAAGAATTCGCACCTTGTCTATGTTACATATCAAAAACTTGTATAACAACTTAGCCTTCGGACGTTTACACACAATAACTGTACAAAACAATACCCCAAACTATGTCGGCACCTAAAGTTGTACCAGTGACTGTCCAAAAGGACCAATCACGATCAGAACTTGCCGCCCAGGTCGCATCTCTCCCTCCACCGCCGCAATTACTCCTCTTCGGAGACTCTATCACGCAAGGCGCCTCCTCACTGCAGACTGAGCTGACAAAACGCTATATGCGTCGGCTTGATGTGCTAAACCGTGGTTTCGGCGGGTACAATACCGACTCGGCTTTGGCTCTCCTCCCATCGTTCTTCCCTGCCGTAGCCCCCTCGAAAGCTCTTCCTCGCGTCGCGGCTATGACTGTACATCTTGGCTCCAACGACTCTTGTAGTCCGGGCGAGCCTCAGCACTGCGATCTCGACACATTTAGATCCAACATTAGGCGTATATTAGACTGGGAAGGTACTAAGCTCCACAGAACAAGAATCATCCTAGTAACGCCCTCTCCAGTTGAAGAGTACCGGCTCCCTCATGATGGAGAGGGCAGGGCGGCGAGGGTGGCGATGTATGCACAGGTCATTCGGGATATCGGGAAGAGCGAAAATATACCTGTCGTCGATCTTTGGACAGCAATGATGCGTACCACTGACTGGAAAGAAGGAAGCGTATTGCCTGGATCTTCAAGAACAGTACCCAGCGTGGACTTAGGGCGACTTTTCTATGATGGCCTTCACTTTACTGAGGATGGTTATAGAATCTACACGCAAGAACTTTTACGTGTTCTAGAAGCGGAAGTACCTGAGTGCCAAATACAAGGAACTGATGAATGGTATCCTGAATGGATTAGGTTCCATCCACCTGTATAAATCAAGGTGGAAATGAGTGGGTTGTTGAGACTCGACCATAGAATATCCTATAATATTAGTCCTCAATTGTTCATCCTTTGCACGGAAAATCTCAAAATGGGAAATAAGGAAGATACTTGTCCGCTTATGATAGCTGCATCGTAATGCCGTGATAGTTTAGAATGAACTGATTCTGGTAGGGTCTGCTTCACACATCATGGCCACTGGGGATGGCAATAAGCGTAACAGCAACTGTCAGAGGTCTTTATTAAACTTGACTACTCTTGCTACTTAGCTAGCTGTTTGGTCGATTCACACAAGATCGTTGTAGATGAATCACTGTCGTAAAGAATGTAGTCCCTCCAAGAATAGGCCAGTCAAGAAATGGTAAAGGTCAGTGACGCCCAGTTAATCAAACAGCCTTTGCATTTATAGCTTGAGTATGATCAATCACTGCGTCCTGGTACTCCTGCGTGTCGTAGAAGATCGCATAGTTATCATAGGGATTTGGGTCACTGGGGAGATTAGTCCCAAATTGCCAGAAGCTATCGTACGCAATATCGCTGCCCAGGATGGTTTTTTGCCATTCCTGAATCACAGCCGTGCGATTGGAGGTTGTGCTCTCGACCCCATATTCTTCTAGAACAATGGGCTTGCCGTACTTGCGTGCCAGTGCTGCATGGTCACGAATCCACTGATTACCCCAGGGATACGTGTACCCCCAACCAATGGGATACATATGTACCGTTCCGTAGTCAAGTGTAGGGATCTTCAGATTGGCTTCGAAATCGACGCCCTCGGAGCAGGAGTACGCGTAGCCAAGGCTGCTGTTATCAGAGCACAGCCAACCTTCATCTCCGAGTGATACACGATGCTTTGGGTCTAGCGATTTGACGAAGCCGGACACCTCTGTGGCCCAGCTAGTAAGCACGCTACTATCGCAGTTTTGGCAGCGAGGCTCATTGCAGAGCTGCCAGGAAAAGATGGCTGGGGAGTCTTTGTACCGATTGACGATGAAAGAGACATAATCCTTGTAGGCTTTCTGGGCCCCTGTATGGGTCCAAAAGGTCTCATGGGTGCATCCAAAGTAAGCGCAATAGGTGTTAATGCCGCCCAGGTCATCCCAGTTATTCAGCATCGGCAGTACGAGTTGAATGTTATGCTTCTTTGCTGCAGCGACAGCAGCGTCCAGGCGGGCGATGCCGTTGGTACCGTTGTTGATAGTGATGGTCTTCTTCGCTGTGTCGAGAAACTGAAAGTACACAGGCTGATCAGTGCCAGTGTTGGTATTTCCAAAAGCCCAGACACGCGTGACCTTCAGCCCGCTTTTTGCAATCTGAGACATGGCTTGCTCAACATCGTCGTCCGACGTGAGGTGACTCATCCACCACGTGTTTGTGCCCGCAAAGTATTGGGCTTTTCCATCGATGCTGAATACCGGTGCCCCTGTTTGCCTTGGTTGGCGATGGCTAGGCACCGCGGCGGCAAGGGCGACCAGGCAGAGTGAAATGAATGCTTTCATATTTGTTGTAGATCCGATAGATTTATACCCAATGCGTAAGCACTCAGGGTGGAAGAATGAATTTGTAGCGGTTCAAGGCTGGGATGCACTGGGTTATGTTTATGTATCCTAGACTGTACCTAACACCGGAACTAGGTACTGGGACAAAACATTCGGAGACAAGTCCTTATTAGATTTTCACTGAGATACCGAACCTCAAGAGGGCAATTTCAATGCATATCATCTCGGGGTGATTGACAAAATTGAGTCGAGTCATTTCATCCGTCGTCTGAGTGGGATGATAGACCCGGGGCAGTCTGACACGCTAAAATTTCTCTACCACCGAGATCAAGTATCACTGCGTGTACAATTCCTCATTCCTGTTGGTTAGCCTCTCTGTCTCGATGCCGGCATGACGGGGAGAACAAGGTGGGTCGTCCTGGGCTGCTGCATGTTTCTAGTTCAAATCTGGTTCCGAGTTCTGACCCCGCGTCTAACTAACTTCTTCAGGCTCGGTTGAGTTTGACCCGTCCTCGAATTTATCCAGCTCATTTCGGGTCGACCCCAACGAGCTCGGTGGGGAAATGATAGGGTCATGGTTTAAGCGTTGCTGGACAAAACAACGACCTTTATTTGGTGGAAAATACATGAGCGCGAGCAGCAAATGGGGTACTTGACTTGCTGTAATTCATCAACGGGACGTGGTACAAGTAATGTGAAAGCCTCAAGGTCTACAAACTTGAACCTTGGTATTGCAATACCTTCATCCTGTGTTGACTGTAGACTCCGGGCCAGTGACCTTGACTTGACAAGTAAACTCTGCAAAGCGCCCAAACCAAGCTTCTATTTCTATCACATTTCAGTGACTTCCCCGCCGTAACTTTTGGTTCTCTCACACACTTTTCAATTCAGTGATCTATCTATCTACATGCCAAGGTATCTATACCTGAGACCCGTTGTTAATTGTCCATTTCCGCTTGCCTTGATACCCACAGTTTCACCTGGGATAAGATCTATACAATTATCCTCTAAAGCAACACCTCTTATCTCTTCGATGACAAAACCTTTAGTAGGTCTCTCGGTAGAGATCAAATATCCATCAGGTGCTCTCTCAACCTTGACACCTCTGTCAGAGAAGTCAAGATACTTGAGAGGCTGGGGCCAATCAACATCCTGAGAAACACAGCTACCGTCCTTCAGAACCCTCACCGATATAGTATAAGGCTCTTCTTTGGTGTTATCAATCTGCCCCTCCAGAACATCCGTAGTACCGTTAGGAACTAAGGTGATGTTCTTCACAACCTTATCCTTAATATCCTCACCGGTTTTGATAGACACAAAACGGATCTCAACAGTGACGATGTCTGCTTCTTGTTTACTGCTCGTAACCCAAGCACTGAACGAAGATGTTTTCGCTGGCCTGGCATGAACAACACTCCAGTCATGATGCTGTCTCTGGACCCCTGCCGCTATGGGTTTCAGAGCACGGCGTATCGCGTAGTAAGCCGGTTTCTTCGTAAGGAAGTAATCGACAATGGCCCATGAGATGGTGGGCCAGCAGTCGTTCATCTGCCAGACAAGAACACCGCCGCATCGACGATTACCCCACTGGTGACGCCAGCTGCGGTAAGCAAAAGTCATGGCCTCGCTTTGACATAGCTGAGTAAGATATGAATGAGACTGATAGCAGATTAGTGGGAGTAGGCTTGAGTTTTGCTGGGGATTCCCGCGTACCTCTAGATCTGGGAGAGGACGGATATTTTCTACCATGTAGGTTGCAAGGCGCCGCTCATGACCATCAGCCTTGTTGTGAAAATCCATAGTCTGAGATTGTGGAAATCGTTCGCTCTCAGTCGTTACGAAGTGACGGATCGTTGATAAAGCGGGGAAAGCCTCCATGCCGAACTCGCTGTTAAATCTACCGCCCAGGGCACCAAAGACTTGATATTTCTCCTGTGTACCATGCCAAACTAGAAAGTATCAGTTATCAGAAACATATGTAAGCAAAAGTCTGTTTGTCATATACCATTCCATTGATGCATATCGCCGATAGTCTTGTCCGCAGAGTTTTTGCCATCCGAAAATGGAGACCCGGGCCAGTATGTCGCCGTTGGAGATATGTCGTGTACCACCTCGGGTAATAGGTACTCATAGTAATACCGGGCAGGGAAATTGGACTTCAGCCAAGACGCAGGATTTACATCTTCTGGGTCATAGTCAAGACCTACCGACTCCTGAACTTGGTAGTCCTCATTATTGCCGGCATAGATAACAATAGAGGGATGGTGATGCAAACGCCGAACGTTCTGGTTTGCTTCCTGACGAATTGAATTAATAAGAGATGGCCCTACGGGATAGTTTCCGCAGGCGAACATAAAGTCCTGCCAAACCAGAATGCCCAGCTCATCGCAGGAATCATAAAAGGCGTCTTCTTCGTAAATACCGCCACCCCAAACCCTGAGTGGCGTTATGTCAGTAACAACATATGAACAGATTAAAAACAGCATCTTACCTTGTCATTATCTGATTCCCATCTACCATAAGTTGAAGCCAATCTCGATATTTAGCAGATGTAATTCGGGGTAGAAGGCTGTCAGCCGGGATCCAGCAGGAGCCACCGCAGAAGATGTCAACATTGTTAACCTTGAAAAAGAAGGATTCACCATAGGAATCATTTTTCTGGATAAGCTCGCTTTTACGGAAACCAGTGTCTTTACTTCTCTTGTCAAGTTGCTGACCGTGTTGGGCGACGGTAGCAGTCACATTGTACAGTGACTGAGAACCATACCCGAAGGGATACCAAAGCTTGGGATCATCTTATCGGCGCTCGTCAATACCGAACAAACTTTTCAGAGGCTCGGAAATACATACCAAGGTGAAAAGGGACAACGATATGGCTTTTTGAGGCATCGTCTACTGACGTTGTGAAAACCTTGCTTTCCTGCCATGAGATACATATATCCGCTTTGTCGAACGACCCTTCAACCTCAAGCTCTATCGTCCCCTGGATGCTTTTGAGATCTTGAGAAATATCGTACTTGATGAGCATATCATTGATGCGGGTAGAAGACACTTCAAGATGAACAGGTCTCCAAGGGCCGGCAGTCATTAGGAATGGGCCCCAATCCCAGCCCTGTTTTTGGTTAACAAAGATTGTCGCTTATCCCAATCGCTGTTCTTACCCAGTGATATTGCGCCTTTCTCACAGCCAAACGAGAAGCCTCTCCATTGAACAGTTCCCATCGATGTCTGGGATATTGTTTTTGCAATTCCCTGCCTTTGAGTAACGCGCTATCGAAATTGATCACCAGTGTGTTGGGTTGCCCGTCTTGGAGATGCTTGGTGATATTGACGCGATGGCTGAGAAACATGTTATCAGTTTCGAGAATGATGGCATTATTGAGCGAGACTTGAGCAAAGGTATCAAGGCCTTCAAAGATCAGGTGCACAGAAGCGCCGTCGGTCGTCGGGGTGTCGAAAGATGTGCGGTACGTCCAGGGTGTTTCCCCGACCCATTCGGCATCGAGCTCGTTCAGGTCGAGAAATGGATCGGAAATTCTGCCGCATTGAGTAATCAGTATGTAACACAATACAAAATATTGGGCACAAACAGTCCGTTATCCAGTAAGTCTATATGAGCGACAGTGGGCACTCGAGCCACAGGTTTCCACGAGTCTTGATCATCCGTAGTCTTTTTGAAAGACCATCCCTTGTCCAGAAGGGTTCTTTGAGCGGTTACAGGCATGGTGTATGGATCGGTAGAGATGCGCGGCTTACAAAGTCGAGCTTTTCAGATAGATATATTATAATAGCGCGCCTTACACAAACATGTCGGTCAAATGTGTAGGTACGGCATTGTCTAAGGTTTTATTCTCCTGTGTCTTGTACTAGTGATATCTGATACTGGGCTATTACTGAATAGTCTCGGCCCGTCAGCTTTGCGCTATGCTGTTTCTGGCACGGGAATGGAGGAGCCACAGCCGTGGTTTGTGAGCCGCTTACGGAAATTGACTACCCGTGACTGTTTTGGGTCTTGTGGCGAGCCACCTACCCTTCACCCCTCAGCCCATTTTCGCTAATCATGATGTGAGCTTTTATCAAATGACCATGACTACTTGACAATTTGCGGCAGGGCAGTATGCATAAGTGCTTGCCTGTCTTTTTTGTTCTCTTTTTTGTTTTCTTTTTTGTTCTCTTTTTTCCTATGATAGTTGTCGAATGATTCCAGTACCCTGGACGGAGGAGGCGTTTAAGATTCATACTCCACTGCCCTGTTAAGTATCCTGAGAGTATAGGGTATTTCCCCGGCAGAACCATGATGAGAAGAACGAGGTTCTTTGCTTAGCAGGTTTCCTCATTATTCCAAAGAATTACTAAATACATTCACTAGTTTACCAAACCCGGATAGACATTGATAGCTTTGATAGCCCTTACGAATTTAACCATGAATGATTTTTCTTCTACATCCGTGCATAATGCCCATCAGTATCATCGTCAGGTCATTTGGTTTTGTCCCATCACCGACTGGGTTGTTGTGTATGTGAATGTTTTCTATCTTTTTATTGCTGCTATCTAAATCTCATCCCGGGACCCTTCATTTCAACTAGCTAATTTATGGAATGACTATCGTTTCTCAAACTTGAACTTTCATTCGTAGCCTCTGAAGATGCGTGTACACCGATTAATTATCTTTTTTAATCCTAGAGTGGTGAAGATGAGCTCAAAGCTTGTCACGAGCTACTAAACCTAAGTGACTGGCTCCAAATATATATGCTCCGTTTTATCAAGCCGAGTGAAACTATTGTGAATGGTAATTACCGTTCCGATAAGCAAGTATTGCCCACATCTTGGCTCAGAATGCTTCTCCATAGATCCATGTTGTCGATCCCATTGTTACCGAGGATAAAAAGAGCCCACTAGTCCTTATTAGATCACGGATGGTCTTGTGCCGCTCCTTTTGAGGCTAGTACCAAACTTCCCCAGACTCAGTAAATGCGGGGGCAGGAGGAAGCTTTTCTCTCTCGCATTTGACAGATCCGGGGGATTCCTGTGCCTCTGTGGCATTTGTGTATGTGACCAGATCAAATATTGCAAGATCATTTGATCCTTGGATTATTATTCATGATCATACTATACTTAGCGCTTCGTTTTACGTCTTCGTGATACCATTTATGCAACCAGACGGGAACAATTGTGCAAGCACATCCGTGATGTTTTATACTTGTAAGTA
Organism: Fusarium cf. aywerte; assembly: GCA_011034095.1. Classification (NCBI taxonomy): domain Eukaryota; kingdom Fungi; phylum Ascomycota; class Sordariomycetes; order Hypocreales; family Nectriaceae; genus Fusarium; species Fusarium cf. aywerte. Next base: position 310,235 of record WETZ01000025.1, on the reverse strand, counting down.
ACGCCATCTTTGCTCTCAAGCCTATCACTGACCATTTCGTCTCGGAAGGGCAGGGCACTACTGAAGAGCCCAGGTCGCGCTCGTCGAATGAGAAAAGGACTCTACGCGCATGCGAAAATTGTAAACATCGGAAGATACGCTGCGATGGTCGGCAGCCTTGCAACAGGTGTGACCATCGCGGATCACGAGCGACGTGTGTTTACATTAAACCCACCCGACGTCCCGTATTTTCTAAACGGTTAGTGCTCTGCTCAATGAAAAAAGACAATGTGATCCTAATATCCGCAACAGAACACTGGAGGACTTGTCCAAAAGTCTCGAGGAACGCGACTCCATTCTAGTTCGCCTTTTCCCCAACCGTAATATATCAGATCTTCTGTCATTATCCAGCCAACAACTACGCGACCTGGTCTTGACCGCCGGCCCTAGTCCTAACGGCGCGACCCTACCATGTCGCTTTGATAACACCCCCAACGGCTCAATCACCCAAGACTCGCACTGGGATGAGGGTCGGCGCGGACGCGATCCTCTACCCACTGAGGCTGATGATGTCAACGCCCTATCCCTTCCGTTCGACCGTCAGGCCTCTTATCTAGGTATTTCATCGATCAGGGCTGCTCTTGGTGCTATACTTCAGACACGACCTCAACTACGTGCCTCACTCGCATCTCGGCAGGACACCTGCGATAATAATCCACCGGCAGGCGATGACGGCATGCAGTGTAGTCAGGTAGCTCAATCCCCGACAGACAATAATTGCGTCAAGTGGAGTAGTAAGGGTCAGGCACTCGTCGATGCATACTTCAAGCGTATACACATAATGACGCCGATGCTCGATGAAACATCCTTCCGAACAACCTATCTCTGCGGCCAACGACATGACTCGCCTTGGCTTGCACTGCTGAACATGGTGTTAGCCATGGGCAGTATTGCAGCTAGCAAGTCAAGCGATCAAAACCACTACAAATATTACACCATAGCCATGCGACACCTTGATCTCAGTGACTTTGGAAGCAGTCACATCGAAACGCTACAGGCACTTGCCATCCTTGGAGGTCACTATCTTCATTACATCAACCGACCCAACAGAGGCAATGCTATTCTTGGTGCAGCATTCCGTATGGCGAGTGCTCTGGGCTTCCATCGGGAGCCTTCAGAACAAGACAAAGAGGGCGACCAGCTCCAGGGCGCAGAAATGAGACGCCGTATCTGGTGGTGCTTAGTCTGTCTGGATACTTCAGGTTCCATGACCTTAGGTCGACCTTCTTTTGGCCGCTTTTGTCCTTCGATTGATATCCAACCACCGAAGCCCAACGCCGAAAGGCACAGGGACCCGGAGTCAGAGCTTGACATGGGTACAATACTACTGGCCGAGAATATTAGCTTTTGCAGGATTGCGACTGAGATTCAGGATAAGCTCACCATTACTCCATTCCTCATACCCTGTGACCGTGATCGTTTCGATGGGATGCTGATCAGCTGGTTCGACAGTCTGCCATCGCTTCTCGGTGATGATCAAGGGTGCGATGAGCCGGTTCACCTTGCTCGATGCACCATGAGATGGCAATACTGGAACCTGCGCATGCTTTTGTACCGACCAGCATTGTTGAACGCTGTGTCAAAGCCTGACATGCACTCTCAGTCAGCCGACCAACATGCCATTGAGAAATGTCAGCAGCTTTCTAAGACGGCGGTCGAGGATATAGGTCGGAGCTGGATGAACAACCAGATGTCGGGGTGGAATGCAGTGTGGCATCTTTACCAAGCAGCCATGATTCCACTGTTAAGTATGGTCTGGCAGCCTCAGAATCCTTCGGTTGCTGAATGGAAGAGCCAGATTCAAATGGTGCTCGAGCTGTTCGAAAGCATGCGAGATTGGTCTTTGACGGCGCGTTGTAGTAAAAGGGTTGTGAGCCAGATATACGAAACAATATGTGAGTTAATATGTCGAAGAGAGGAATGTCTTCCTCATGCAGATATGAGCACTAGCATATTCTCAGATCAAGATCTGGACCAGTGGGCGGATGTACTAGATGTGGATGATATATTAAATATGCTGTGTCAAGATTGTAAAACTTAGTATACAAAACCTACTTACTATTTCAAGATACCTAAATAGACCTCCGAGACGGGCTTGGCCGCTGTCACATATGTGAACACGTTGATGTTATTACGAGAGCTGTTGAATATTGCCATTAATAGCTTTATACAAATAAGATTTTTTATATAAACCAGAGTCGCTTTCACGAGCTTTCTTCCAACCAAGGCAGCATTGAGCGAAATATCTCATCCTCATTCAATGCGGCAGTAGTAATTGACTCCTCTTAGCAAGCTGGTAGATGTTGGCCACCATTCTAGAGCTCCGTATTGCCTCTTACTTATCAATGGCGTCACATCAAACTGATATCCCTCTTCCTAGAACCAGAGGTCTATGGATGAAGTAGCATACACCATGAACTAGTGTTCAATATCATGCCTAGGTGAGCGGGGTTGCGGCATGCAGTGTTCATGGTGGGACCTGTCTTATCGGCTCGTTCTTCATTTTGACTGGCTGCAACACGATCACTTTAAATTTCAGACGCCACATTTGCTCCTTTGCTCCGGCCATCTGTCTAACACATCAGGATGTAAAGCGCCCGAAGAGGAACGCAGCATTGAAATCCGAGGATCCGACTTCTGCTACGCAGAAGTCTATGGACGACATCAAGAGTAAGGCAGCGCGCAAGAGCGTTACTTCACACACTTTGTCGTTGACTATCATTGCTAAGGTGTCTCCATGTAAAGCACAGGCCTGAAATAGCGAATGTCGGGTAAATGGATGCCCCGCCTAAACAGAGAACATTTGCGTCATCGACACCTGAGGATGTAAAGGAATGCCTTGTTGGCGGTCCAGTCCTTGAGTTTGATCTCGGGTTGAGGGCTCAGCGATTAGATAATTTTGTTTTAGCAATTTCTCGTAAATGAAATCTGGTTCGTAGCGTCTAAGAGTTGTCACGGAATTACGCGTGGTCTAAAATCACAACTTTGCTTGTCCCGAAGCAACCACAAAAGATCCGACTTCATTGCGGCCAATGCTTGTGCCATCCATGACTTCAAGTGGATCAAGCCTTAGGCAGAATGGATTGTACAGTGGGACTAGAAAGTGCCAAGCGTAGGTCTCGCAGTTGTTTCGGCTGTTTTGGCTGAATCCGTACATGCTGCTATATGAGTTTGTTACCAAAATTTCGCGAACGGGTTAGTACGGTCTTGTGCTTACTTCATGTGATCGGGATGATTGACCAGGCGCGCAAATGTCATGTCTCTAGTTCTCTGTCGTCTCGTGCAGCTACCTGGTCCCTGCAATCCTTCGGCTTTGTGATCCCAACAATGTGTCCACTGTTTTGTCAAGAGCTTTACGAAGAGCTTTGACAACCAAGTCGGCTTGATGTTTGTACTCTCCGTGTGCATTTTTCATATCCGACTCGTGGTTCTGCTCAGGTTCTCGTAGCTTGACAAGGTAGCCTTGTATTCTTTGCTTGCAATCGGTCATTCTCAAGGGTACGATTGATCTGTTGAATACGGTCCCATGCCGCAACGATCTCATCTTAGATAGTTCACATATCATCTTCGTGTTTGCACGTCAGTGGTTGTATACCTGCAGGCTTTTCCGCACATCGAGCTACGTGCTCTATGATCTGGTTAAAAACAAGGATGGAGTTTGGTAGAGAGATAAAGGAGTTGCCGTTTTCGTCACCAACAAGGTGAGAACTATTGTGAGGAGGCGCCACAGGCCCTGTTAGGGAAATAAAAAGGGAGTTTCCGTTAAGACAATCGCTCCTTCTCAAGGGAAACAACCCTTAGTAGTACCCAACGGCTTGGCAGAGACTGCAGTTGATCGCCGTCGCTATTACCTACATCTTGTCAAAGTTATCAGAAGCGAACCAAATACTCATTTCTTCTGGTTCGCTCTTAAGCAGTTAAGTCTTTGTCTTGGCGAGCCAGTAAAGCCCGTGCTTTGACCGTTCCATCTCGCGCATGGCGTAAAGATCACGGGCCAAGCAGGTTTCCCATTGTCTCCACATTGTTGGCGCTAAAGTTTACACTACTGCTGACTCACAGATCAGTCTGCAAGGCAACTAACTTGCGGGGGATAACTCTTTCCCATGCCATCTTGGAAAAGCTGATGCTTTGCCGTGTTCCTGGAAAGAAAAAGTCGGTGGATGATCACTAAGTTTTGTAGGGGATAGTCAACCCACAATACCACTAGCATCTCATCAAGCACTACTACTTACCATTGATCTCTATCTTATCGCCATCTCTCGAATTATAAGTCGCTCTTCCTCCCGCATCGACCAGACAAGCTCAAACACCTAGCAAAATGCCAAGAAAGGGCAATCGCTGTGATTGTAGTTCAGCCGCTGCAACAGGCCTTAGTGTTCGAGAGGCATGATGTGACAGGCTCAGCTTGTATGTGGTATGATGTAATATGTGATATGTAGTCCGGTATCTGTTGGTGGCTGACAGCAAGACGAAGAGAGGCCGGGGATCGTGCTCTTGAGGAATAGAGGCGTGCTCTGTTGCCCTTTGGATGACTTTTTTTGTGCTTACACAGTCTCGTTGTAAATGAGACTCTGATGTCGTTGTGATTAGCAGGAGGTGCTGTTGGGCGAAGGGTATTTAATGAACCTTATTGCCCAAACTTCTGTTCCTAACAGTCTTTAAATGTTTCAACTCCATCTTAACGTCCTTTTTCCAACATGGCACAGAGCCGTGGTTCCCTGGTTTCCGGTAAGACCTGTCCTTTATTGCCTTCTGTGTCAACCAATACTCTAACACCCCTCATGCCTCGTCCTCCAAAGTTACATTGAGTGGCATCGCGAAGGATGGATCAACTACCATAACCGTCCCAGATAATCCGAGTGCCTGGCAAACTTTTCAACGCGTCTTCGGGGCAGAAGGCGATGCTCGACACTTATACAGACAGGAGCGCAGTGAAGTGCATGAGTCCGAATCTCCTGAGAGTAGCCAAGGCCAGGATGCAATTACAAGAGCCCAACGAGACAGGGTTGAGAAATGGAGGGAAACGGTACCTTTGTGGGGGTCACCGTGCACCCTTGTTTGTCATACTAGTTCACAAACTTCACCTAAGTAATCTTGTAATAAATCTCCGGTTGAGCACGACGGCTCTTCTGTACCTCGATAAAATCTGGACGTGATATTTTCAGTAATCGTAGTGACACGAGAAATTGCCTAAAACTTTATTGGTTCCGTGAGCGCTGCTTGTGCCAATAGCTGACCGATTTTTATAACAAACGTAGTCCCACACATCCATCTCTTACAGCCTCACGGCGTGCTCCGACCTTCAAGATCTATGTCAGCCTCAGCGACATGGCACGAGTCTTACGGCGGCGATCGTCTTTACGAAAGCGGACGAGAGAGACACAAGGAGGAGAACGTGTTGGCTGCGAACCATGTGCCAAAACGGCTATTGGCTCTGACGGTGACTAGATCGCCCTTTAGTGTTAGAGCCAACAGTGCTCGGGGCTTGTACAAATCAGGAGTATGAGGGCTCGGTAGACAAGTTCCTGAGTCTTTCGGCTACGAATTTCTGCTCTCCCCCATTTTACCTGTCTTTGCGCCTCGAATGAACTGGCTGACAGAGTATGGTTAAACTTCAAGATATTCGCAATGTTTACAAATTGACATATTTGGCATTCGGGATAACCAGAACTTATAGGTTCTGTCACTGAGGACCAGCCTATTAAAAAGTATTTTGAAAAGCGCCATGTATGACATGTAAATGGTTATGCATGCTTTTGCACCAGAATTATTTGCGTCTTTCGCTTGACAGGGTAGCACCCAACGTCAATGAGATGCCTGAAAGCGGACCTGTCGTCGACAGTCCAGGTCGATATCGACACCACACAGACCGTCACTTATGTTCGAGCCGGAGCCGATTCTTACATTGGGAGGGCTAGCTTATCATCTGCCCCATGAAGGGGTCTAACCTATTCCAATTGACACTAGACTCTAAGCCAATGAATGGATCAGTTGGGCAGATTTTGCGGAGAGTAGTAATGCTGCTGTCTTTATCTTGGCATGCTAAACTGCCTGGCCATGTGCTTGGCTTCACGCCTTATCACTTCTATTACTTTCCATCCCTTCTAAGCGCCCAGCAGTAGACGATGCTACAACGGACTAACCCGAAAGAGGATCAATAATGTGTATCATTCTTTTGGATGTCAAACAAACAGGTACAGCATGCGCCCCGGGGTCGGCACAGGACTGGCGTAATGTTGCGGATTGGAGTGGTAACATTGCGCGGGGCATGGAGCCATCGAACTTCTGTTGAGCCGGTTTTACCGTTATTGTTCATAAGCACAAGGAAAGCGAAAACTTGATCATTGTCAGTGTACTTGAGACAGTTTTAAATAGACAAATATCAGCACAGCATCAAGCTGGAAACACCGCCAATTTGAAACACTTATGCTGCATTGCCATTTGTGCTGGTCCTGTAGAATGGCCTGATAGGCTGATGAACCCGAAGCTAATCAACTTTCAGTTGCGATCGACTGGTGCTATCATTATTCGACTTAGTGCTTAGACATCGGCTTGCGAGCAGTCCAGAATGCGGTAGAGTGGCCTGGCAGCCACGTTACATGAATTGAGAAATGAACCGAAACTTCAAAGTATGTCTTCCGCAGAATGATGCCTTGGCCACCAAGCTATTTTGACCAGTTTTGCTTGATTACCAAGAATCGTCAGGTGCAAGTACAATTGATCAATTCACATTAGTAGAAATGGTTTAGGTACAGATGTCAGGGGCAAAGGGATGGGACGGCTCATCGCTGAGATGTCGATTTACTTAGTGCCCACGCCATGGCCTTGTTAGGCTCTGTATCTCGAAATGAAATCTTTTTTCACTGCACCTGCCGTGCTCGAGCCAATCCAAATAGGTCGCTCCTGGTACTTTCCTACAGATTTATCAACTCTATGGGAGACATAGAACAAACCCGGAGAGCAGCTAAGGGATCAATAATGTCTTTCCCACGTTGCAGAAAACAGTACCTGCGATGAGCAACAACAGGGCATAGCAGAAGCCCAACAAAAGTCGAGCACATCCTTACTTCTAATACTACAACGGTATCTCCACATATGCCGTGCTCTTAGTGCGAGCCTCGATGTAGTGACTGATCTTTCTGGAAGAAATCATCAGCCCGACCGGTCTACCTTGTCCTTGGCGAACCAACACCTGCGATAGCTTTGCGAACGAAGAATTAGGCCGGGCTGATCGTGTGAATTACATGGGCCTTAAGCTCAAATCATGGCCAGGTCGAAGAAAACAAAACCACCACGAAACTATACTGATAGTTTTGGGATCGTTCCGCCTTCGTTGTTATTCCAACGCTTGGCAGGGCTTTGGTCAACATCCAAGTGAACAAATGACATATAGGTGCAGTTTCACATATCAAGTGTCCCGAACCGCCAGGTTCTGTGGAGCGATCTGTTGTGCGAATTCGTCCAGAGATGGGCTGACCGTCGTGGCTCTCAAACATTGACTACTGCGTTAGAACACCTCGTCTGCCCTCCTAGTCCAGAGCTCCCAAACAATTGAAAGCCTTACGCCGGATTATCGGGATGCATAGATGGAGCTTCTAGTATATTCGTTGGGTACATCTCCCAAGGAGACTTCGTGACGGTCCTATCGCACCCTCCACCTCAGCGATTCCACCCGTCCCGACTCACTTATTAGCACACCGTCAAGAAACAGATAATTAACGGCAGATTGGGCGATAGGACAGGGGGTTAGATTGTTATCATTCATGCAACTGTAGGAGGCGCAGCGGAGAGCTTGAAGCCGAATTATAATATCGTGAGCATACGGAACTGAACACTTGAAGGAGAAGAGGGTTCTATAGGCAGATAGATAAAATTAAGAATATAGCATATAGAAATATCCGTCCTATTTGTTGACTCTCTTTGCTGAAGCGGTGATTCCAGCTCCTAGCTTTGGGCTTTCCGCCTGGCTGCCGGACCTTGAATAAGGTTGACATGTATATGGCGCGCTACCTTTAGGTAGAGATCGCGATGTTGTCCGTTTGTTATCGACCTCAGCGAGTTTGCTTTTGAGCATGGTGGTTATTGAAGATCGTATTTGGACAATGGCAGCGGTTGAGCGAACTTGGTAGGAATAAGAAAATGATGGGTGAAATGTAGATGCAAGAAGACCGGTGACCTCGAAGGAGTGCGTAAGAAATACCAAAGCGATGGAGGTTAAACAGATGTTTTTCACTCCTTGTCGTGTTGGTGGTCCTCGGAGTAGTAGCTTCGGAGTAGCCGCATGGACGTCGTTGGCACATCGGAATACGTTTATTGTGTGCCTTCGGGGTAAGATAACGGCGATCGTGTTTACAATGAGACTCGACACCTTTAGTGGTAGGTTGATTTTTTTGACTAGCTGATAAATCACTGGTTCAGTATAAGTACTCCCCCCTCGTTGTTCGGCTCAACGAACTTTCTCTCGCAACACTTCCCTTCTCAGTCGTAATGGTGTCCATGGCACCAACCATCGAACTTACTGACTACCGCTTTACTCGCCTACGCCAGCTTGGTGTCGGGTCGGTCCACGGTGTCCCTCGTGACTATAACATCGCGTTGCTAGACCATGTTGAGCCCTCCGGTCTGCGCTGGGTTGGTAATACCAATGAGCTCTGTGCCGCCTGTGCCGCAGACGGATACTCTAAGATCGAGAGAATTTCAGACATTGTTACAACCTTTGGTGTGGGTGAACTCTCAGCTATCAATGGTATTGCTGTAGCTTATGCTGAACAAGCACCCGTTATTCATATTGTTGGCAGCCCGAAGAGAGCGTCACAAGAGCCCAGTGCCATGATTCATCATACCTTTAATGCTGGTGAATACCGACGCTTTGCTATGATGTTTGCCCATGTTACTGTGTCCCAGGTGTATTTGTGGGATCCTCGAACTGCGGCTAGTCAGATCGATGAGGTCTTGAAACAATGTCTGCTCAAGAGTCGACCTGTATATCTCGAAGTCCCCATGGATATGGTTGCGACGCCCTTGCCTAGCGTTGGCTTTCAGTCCCCTATTGAACTGCCTGGTTCACTACATCTGCCGATTCACAAAACGCCCAACTACAAATCCTGAACAGAATCCATAGTGCGAAGCAACCCATGATCCTCGTTGACGGCGAAATCAGAGCCTTTGGTGTCATACAAGACGTGCAGCGGCTGGTGGAATTGACCCATTGGCCTACGTGGACTACGGGCTTTGGCAAGGGGTTTTTGAACGAGACACTCCCCAACATGCATGGAGTCAACTGAGGCAAATTCGGAGACCCAACTGAGAAGATCTTCGTAGCTGAAGTAGACTTGGTTCTATATTTTGGGCCTCATTTCAGTTCCTCCAATGCTTTTGCCTACTCTGGTGTCACGTATTCGACGTTCCACACCCGCGGAAGCCAGGCATGAACCGAAGTCAGCAGCTTTGCACTTCAACAACTGATACATTGTGAAAGCCTTTCCTGCCGCCTAGGGTTAGAAGATCTTGAGATACAAATTTGAGGGATAAATAAGTCCCCTAAAAAGCAGTCTAGTCATTTTCAACAATTGGGGCTGACATCCTTAGTTGCCGATCCTATATCAGTTTTAATTAGCGTTTGTTAAATCTGTTAACATATAGCCATGCGATAACAAGGATAAGGAAGAGAGATCTGGAATGTCTGTCACCAGCCCCGCCCTATGTGCCGAATACCCGCTCACTAGCATCTCAAGATATGATAAATACTTATCTTCTTACACTATAAACACTTTAAACCAAGGGAAATCTTTTCTTTTTAGGCAGGTGTGTTTCACAATTCTTAATCAAGTGATGTGTCCTTGAACAGTCTGATCTTCGAGTTATTGACCTACCTAACTAGGTGTTGACGCATAGTGGTCTGTCGCCTATCAATGAGCTCTCCACGAAAAGTGTCGGCATTTATGTGCCGAGCAGTATAGACTGCGGCACTTGTCTAAAGAACCTTTGTCTATTATCCAATACCGACTCGGATGTAGGACCAGATTGAGACAATTGCACTGACACGTCGGTCGCGCAATGAAGGACGATTGCCGACTATGTGAAATGAGCCATACTATGATATATATCACCATCTTTATTGAAAATTCCAAGAACCATCCGCTCCCAATTCCCATAGCTAAGCCATGATGTATACGTCTCTTCTTGTCGCCTTGGGCGCTGTCCGTGCTGTCCATGGATGGGGCGTTTTGGGTCATGCAACCGTTGCCTACATCGCTCAAAACTTTCTTGACGATGATGTTGCCTCTTGGTAAGCCCCCATTGCCGTGTAATACGCTCATGTATACTGACTGATGAACAGGGCACAAGGTGTTCTGGGTGACACTTCAGACTCATACCTTGCCAACATCGCCTCCTGGGCCGACACCTATCGCACAACCGCAGCCGGAAAATGGTCAGCTCCTTTACACTTTATCGATGCGGAGGACAGCCCGCCAACAAACTGTAATGTGGACTATGATCGTGACTGCGGTAACAATGGATGCTCTATTTCCGCCATCGCTAACTACACACAACGTGTAGGAGATAGCCGTCTATCAAAGGCCAACAGAGCCGAGGCTCTCAAGTTTCTTGTCCACTTTTTGGGCGATGTCACTCAACCACTGCATGACGAGGCTTATGAAGTCGGTGGTAACGATATCAAGGTTACCTTCAACGGCTACAGTGGCGATAATCTGCACGCAGACTGGGACACTTATATGCCTGAGAAGTTGATTGGTGGACGGGCCTTGACCGACGCGCAATCATGGGCAAACACACTCATCTCTGATATAGTCTCCGGGTCATATAAGTCCAAGGCCGCTTCTTGGATCGCGAATAGCGACGTGACTGATCCCATCTCGTCTGCAACGGCCTGGGCTTCTGATGCTAATGCTTATGTCTGCACTGTTGTCATGCCCAACGGAGCCGCAGCATTACAGAAAGGCGATCTTTATCCCACATACTACAACTCTGCAATCCCAACCATCGAGCTTCAGATTGCCAAGGGCGGTTACCGTTTGGCTCATTGGTTGAACAGCATTTACTCTACTAGCATTGCGAAACGGTCAGAGAGTAAGCTGAATGCACGAAAGCCGCTCCCTGATTTGATGGGAAGGGACCTGCTTCCTGCTGCGCGACCTTTGAGTCGCGCTAAGCTCGCACGAGAGGCAATGGGTGGGAGCTGCTGTAAATCGGGACATTCTCACTAGAAGTTTCAGAGGTTGGAATCTATGGAGTTGAAGGCGAGCAAAGTCAGATTCTTTAGTGTTGTTCCAGTTGAAATGTATTATTGGAGCATGACTGAGATATACAGGGCTCATCCAGTTGTGGCCTTTTACTTTTCAGATCTCTCTCTCCTTTGGAGTTTTGACCTCTGACACATTCGGACGGCACGATTAGGCGCGATCATATAGCCAAGATCAAGATCAATATAGCTAATGCTCCAAAGTGTGTAATTATATTGTGAAATATTAGCTACCCGGCTAGCTGCGACCTTTCAATTACCTAACCGACTGAATGACTAACTGACCGGTTGTGTCCACCGCGCTGTTACTCGCCATCTGGTCAGCAGCATTTGGTTCCAACGTGGTGACAGCCACATCGAAGGCCTCCATGATGTCGCCAAATGCACTTGTGGTTAGTTCCGCTACTTTCATATCAAACAAGATATCTTGCAGTCCAGGTTAACTATTGACAAAGCGGATGACTAGGCTTTAATTACTGTGCCCTCATAGGTATGTGACTGATGTTGCTCCTCTCCGAGATGACAACCGCCATGATAAGGTTCCTGTCAGATGGTATAAAAAGACGGCGGAAATCAATAATAGTCGTGCGAGAGACTTCCACCACCTGATTTGGAAGCCTAAGGAATATATATTGGGCCCAAGTAAGACTAGATGTTGTGATAAAGATCTAGAGTAATTTGCTCGCATTTGATCCGATATCGACGTTGTTACCGCGGAGGTTATATACATGTCTCTTGATCTCATACCGTTAGGTATCAGCGGTCAAGTTGCCCTTCGCAAGAGGGAGAGGAACATTACGCCCGTTACAATCTCGACCTTCTCTTGGACAGTATTAATTGTGGTACCCATGTTCCGCATTTAGTTATATAGAAGCCTACCGCCGACGCGTCTCAGCCTAGACATACATATTCAGTCAATTCCTTTGTTTAGTTATCTCTAAGGCATTAGTAGTAATTGTTAGGCCGGTTAGATAGACTTGCCCGGTGGAATTATTCTGTTCATTGCTTGTGTTTTATCTTATCTCATCTTGTCCCCTCTTTTGAGCTGATGCAATGCTATTCCGACTTGGGGTACAATAAATCACGTGAACCTGTATGTCCTTTTCCAATATCCAATCAGTCAAAACGCCTTGTGGATATGCGGTACTTTGACAAGAAAATACAATGGGCTTGCGAAGTACAGATTGGTCTTCTATCGAGTTATCTCCTTGAGACCCTGACTGTGTATTACCCGCACCTCTATCATGTTATCCAATTATAGACTCAAAACATGCCATCGGTTACTTCTATCTGTAGTAAGATAACCAGAAGCCCGAGTATCTCGAGATGGAGATGGAGGTGCAGGTAATACACAGCCGGGACCTCAAGGAGACAAATCAAGAAAAGATTGATCTAGCTACCTTTAGATAGTCGCGGAGGCTACCCGTTCTCGCTGGCCTATTGCGTTGTCCAGTGAATAGGGTACATGACCACTGTAGTGCAAAGCTTCGAAAGGCCTCAACAATTGTAAGATATTCATGAACAATTATAAGACATAGACTTTTGTGCCACTCTTACGCATAGGCTAGCGAAATCCGCTCTTCCAACCACTATTCATCCCGAAACACTGCCAGCCTATGATGACCAAGTTTGGATTTTCAACGTCCGTTCTCTTTCATTCAGCTAAACCTTCGATCATCTCGACTCGGTAAAGGCCATCTCAAATCAATAGCTAGACTCTAGAATCATGACGTATAGTCATGGAGAACGACCGGGGTGGAGAGGGGTGATAGCCAGACAATGACCAGTTCTGAGCTGAAGTCTATGCTTAAAGAGTTTAAAAAAGTTGAAAAAGTAAGTGCTCCTCGCATTAAAATCGAGCAAGTAGCTAATTATATGCAATAGTCTTACCCGGAGCTAACCAAGGCCCATAGCGGTGATATCAATAATCACATGCCAGGTATCTCCATGATGCTCCAGCGCAACATATATGACACTTTTGAAAAGGTTCGCGGACGCTAGGAGAAAGAAAAGTCTTAACTGCCTTATGTAGTACTAGTTGCAACAAATAGAATTGAACTGCCTAACTTAAGCTCCACTAGTTTCAAAGATACGATGGCTATCACTGAGAATTAATTTTAAAGGTTTTTTACATGCTGTGCCAATCAACCTTTAGTAGCTAAGTGATATGGGTACAGTAAATTAATATAGATATGAGTAGGCGTCGATAATAAACTTCACTTAGTCCCTAGTAAAAGTAGGTCATAAACTACTGAGAATATTATTCAGCTGGTATTTAAGAATAATAAATAGCAGTACAATTTACCCTACATCGCAAGCATTACTTATTTTGTACTATAACGCTTATGGTAAATCCACTAATCCCATTTCAGGAAGAACAATGCGAGCTCGCTAACTAGGTCCCGAAAAGGATATGATAGTAATATGCTTAATTTCATTGGCTCTCCTTGAGTACAATTAATTTTCTGGACCTTTTCCCCCACATCTTCTTCACCGGTCAACCGGTGAAGTAGTGAAACCTGACTTAACAAGAAAAGTACGTCAAAGCGCAGCCGGAAACTGCGTATTGTGTTATTACCGTGGGCGCCATATTAGCACCAATTAAGTCTGTTCAATGGTCTTCCCTGGCACCCTGAGCCGGGGTTGTCTCCGCTGCCTGAAGAGGAAAATCAAGGTATGTTGGTCCAAACTGTCAGCGCACAGATCAACCTCTATAGCCTGATACCGTCCGTACTGCCCCCCCCCCTGCATGATATGATGTTAATCTTCTCTTCCCTTTTCGTCAGTGCGATGGAAGACGCCCAGGATGTGAAAGATGCGAGCTCTACAGGGCACCTTGTCCTGGTTATCATCGCCCGCTAGCCGTTCGACACTACGGAAAACCTGGCCATAGCCTTGTGCGCGACAAGCCCAGTAGCTCAACTACCTCGCGTACGCTCGCAATTGATGGAGGGTCTAATGAGGGTTTCTACGTAGGCTCAAAGGGGAGGAATGTTGTGTTCAATCGCCCAGAGTTGATCGTTCCTGTCCTTCGCCAACCGCAACCTTCTTTGGAAGACGAGTCCCTGAATTTCTTTATACATGAGTACTGCGTCTATCCTGGCCCAGGGGTCTTGCGAGGCCATCTTGATTTCCTTGAGAGCATGTACAGGGGTTCCGACCGTACATCATGCATACGACCGACTACCCTTGCTGTAGCCTACCTATCACTTTCACGACACTACAAATCTGCAACGCTCTACATTACAGCAAAGAAATACTATGGGGCTGCTTTGCAGTCTGTCAACAGAGATCTTTCTGTATCAAATAGACAAACCCTAAAGGAGGAGACTCTGACATCCCTTATGCTCCTGGGTATTATTGAGGTAAGTCATTGACCTCCGTTATCTACAAATCACTAACAATGCCCGGAGGACCTTGAATGTCAAGGCCAGGACATAAAGACTGTGCATATGAAAGGCATAGCACTATTGTTCGAACGTGTCGGGCAGAAAGTGCTAAGCAATATTTCATCTTCACTATATGGTTGGATCTTTGTGCATCTGGTGGGTAGATCGTCTTGAAACCTTGACACATGACACATATATTAACACAAGCCTAAGCAAGTCCCATCGCTTATGTCTAAGCAGAAGATGGAATGCCTGGTTATTCCCGAAACTCAGATGGATACGTCGAACCCTGTAATGCGCCTGGCCCTGGTCGTTGCACACTGTGGCGATTTTTACAGGGCAGCTAAACTGATTACGACTTCGAATGAGCCACCAATCAACCCAGCCGAGCAGCGCGTCATGCTCATAAACCTCATCCAACAAGCCTTAGCAATAACTCAGCAGCTCGCCTCAGCCGAGGAAGAGACAATGCCACCAAAGCTTAACCCGCAACAGCAGACTGAAAAACGCCCAGTTGCTTCTGGAGGACACGCTATTGCTGCTTTCAGTTCACAATGGACAGCTTGCACGTGGTGCTTCTTTTCGTCATGCCTGATCGTCTTCTTCACAATGGTATATAAATGTTCGATTTTATTGCTAGAACTTAGCCCATTAGACGGCCCAGAGAAGCAAATGGCTGAAACTGCGGCCGCTATGGCTGATATGTCGCTCAAGAAGACAACTCACATATTCTGCAGCGCGTTGCCCTATGTTTTCGGCGAAATCGATGCGAGGGGACGACCCGTTGCCGCACCGCGACGGCAGATAGCCATTATGTATCATATGGTATGGCCACTCTCGGTTGCCATTGCAAGCGTACATAGCACTCCTCAACAGGTGGCGATTTGCCAGAAGAGGCTTGATATGATTCGAGATCTCTACGGCGTGAAACTTGCCTGGTATTCCACCGGCCTGGCACGGGATTTGATGGCATGAGACTCGATGGCACAGAGACACGTTGGGATGTAGCCATTGGACATTACGCATAGACTCATGGAAGAGATAGATATGAACCATTCATTTTTAGTTCCTGTCAATCTCTCTGTCGCATTAGACAGGCACCATCTGATAGAAGTTCTCAATATAGTGATCGAGAAAGTATCAAGTAGATATGAATATTAAAAAGAAGATATTCATGAACTCTTCATGATTATTAGTGCAAGTATGTTGGATTATCTCGGAAAGGGAAATGGCCATCTAATTCTTCGCTTCCTTTTTGACTTTGCATTTACGGCAAAATATGCCGCAAATGACATTCTGCAGTCACTTCTTCCGACTATACTCAGGCGGGGCTGGTTCTGCAAGTCTTCTTATTAACACCTCATTTCGGGCGCACTTTGATGACGTCCCAACCACCAGCTTATGCCTCTGCTTATTTCCCAGATGAGGGGTATCTTTCCACCTTTCAAGGTAACAGATAAAAGACGAACTTGTTTAACCCTTCCAGACTCTTCGCATCATTAACAGCCACAAAGCAGAGACTCGCCAAAGATGAACGACAAGAGAGTTTCAAGCGTGATCGAACGCCCGCTTCCCAATGCGGTGGTCTACAACCTATCAACGCCAGGCCAAGTTCACATCACGCTCCCCAAGAATTCAACGTGGTCGAGCGGCCTGCACTGGCACGAAACGCACACTGAGTGGCTACGTCTCATCAAAGGATCAATCTGGGTCCAGCTGGACGACAAAAAGGAAAGATACAGCGTAGGTGAAGGCGAAGAAATGGAGGTGCGAGTGCCGCGTTATACGTGGCATGAATGGGGACGAGCGACGATGGATGGTGAAGATGTTGAGGTAGTGGAGAGGAACGATCCGGAGGATGGCGATAAAGCGATATTCTTTTGGAATCTGAATGGGGTTATTCTCGAAGCTCAAAAGATGCCGACAAGTTCTTCGCTAGTTTCTCTGCTGCCTCAACGATTGCAGGGACTTTTCCTTGACTGTTGGATTTCGTTACATCTTTTTGTCATATTTCGATATCTGGATAACGTGCCAGTATTTCTCAATGCACCAAGGCTACTGCCATTATCAAACGACAGCGCGAGAAGATGGCTGAAGAATGTTGATTTTGCTGTATCACATTCTGTTTTATCGATGGCGTCTTGGGTTGGATGGGCGATTGGCTGTAAGCCAGTACAGGCTCGATACACACCCAATAAAGAGTACGCGGAGTGGCATGTAAGACAGAAGGATGGCAGAGCCGCTGCATGAGCAGATTCACCGAAGCCATCGTTAACAAGTTGAAGACGAATGAGCCGTGCAGGAACGAACAGGAATGACAGACCGCGACGAAACTATTCGAGGCTTGTTCTTATGATTAAATTATACTAGCGATTTATCTGTAATTTTCATAAGGGATCTCTCTATTATCCCTGATTTCTTTTTATAAATAACAATTTCCCTAAACAGTAACGAAAGAAGTTGGACTTTTGCACCCGACACTAAAACCACAGTATTTCGCCTAGTTCTCAACGATAGGTCCGTTGTACTCCTTTCTAGCCCAAACAAAGTAGTAAATAACACTGAAAATGACAAGGCCACCAGTGACCACAACGCTGTAGTTCATCATATCGACAGTTGGATTTGGCATGGGAGGGAAGAAGCTGAAGAAGCCGACGACAATGAGGTAGCACATGGCAAACACGTTGTTGGCAATACCGAGAGCACCCTTGAGATGGAAGGGGCCCCAGACCAGCTCAGCACCAGTGGTGTTGGCCAGCGCGGGGAGATCAGTGCTACCAGGGAGAGAAAAGCCTTTGGTAGTACGACGGTAGAGAAGAAGGCCGGCGGCGATAAGGTAGGATGAGTACAAGCATGAGATGGAAAGCGAAGTGACGTTCTGGAAAGCCACTGGTGAACCAATATTGATCAGAGACAGCAGGATCGAGATGGCAGCTGTGCAAAGAACAGAGTAGACAGGAACGGTAGTACGCTCGCTGACCTTGGACAAGGTTCGCCATCCAGGAAGACCCCGGTCGCGAGCAAATGACCAGAAGACACGTGAAGTGGAGGCGAGCATACCGACGGTCGCACAGCTTGCCAAGACAACGATGATGGCTGACATGACTAAAGCGCCGGCACGGGAATTGGTTGCTTGTTCGAAGATATACATGTGGGGGAAGCCAAGCATGCCTGGGCCGGACGCAAAGGCCTTGTCAACGTCTCCCATGCAAAAGACCATGGCGATGAGCATGGCAAAACCGCAGGCGCCGTTGATGCAAAGACTGAGGAGGATGGAAGTTGGGACAACGACGGAGGGGTTGACGGTTTCTTCAGACATCTGGGAATTGTCAGTGGCGCAACACAACATGGGATGGGGGGTTGACATACGTGGAAAGCGGCGTCGGTGCCGACAAAGGAGAAGGCATTACCCATCATACCGACCATGAACGACACACCATTTGTAGACCAACCACCATTGTTTACAAACGTGGTGAACACATCCGAAGCGCTAGCATGAGGTCCCAGAGTAACAAGCGGGATCAGAATGGCGAAGAAACCCAAGATGTGGAGGATCAAGATGAGTCCCTCAAACTTGGGCAGCACCGAGCTGACGAGGGTGTTGATGAAGACAGCAAACAAGAAGATAGCCCAGAACAAAAGGGTTCCCTGCCAAAGCTCAGGCTGGAAAGATTCATTGTTCATGGTCGCCATGCCCAAGATCATGTTTCCGGTGAGAAGAGCACTTGAAGATACAGAGCCTTGCCAGCCGCCGACAGTAAGCATGCCTGTGAGATGGCTGAGGAACTTGGAACAAGAGCGCGGCGCCATCATAGCGACCCTATCATAGAGTTAGCGCATCATTTACAATGCATGGATATGGGGAGTCGTACCAGTGATATTGCCCTCCAGAGGTAGGCGCCATAGAGACCAGCTCGCACATGGTCGCGAATACACTAAAGTTACCAATCCACACGACGATGAAGCTGTACACGAGACCCGCTGTGCCGCCATTGTTGAGACCCTGGGCGAAGAGGACGAGGATAGCTTCCCATGTGATGAGGATAGTGCAGCTGAAGCCTAGAATAGACAGGAATCCAAAGTTGCGCTGTCAAAAAGTAAGTCAGTAGATGATTCATCCGAGGCGCAAGAGGGTAGACCTACGCGAAGAACCTGCTTCTTTCCCATACGTTCCAATTGATCTTTATCATGGTAATTAATTGTCGAGCTTCGTTCAGAATTTGGTTCTGCGGCGGTGGTAACCTTGACCTCGTTGTCGGCTTTGACGGTGGCGTTGTTGCCCATCTCGAAACTGGGGCTTGAACTGCTCCCCATGATGACGGATGTTAGAGTGCAGTTCGGGAATATCGCGGGGAGGAGACAGGAGCTCTAGGAGAGAGAAAAAAGAAAAAGGAAATAGCTGGGAAGGTTTGAAGGAACAAAGTTAAAGAAGTATAGCAAGATAGAAAGCTTTTAGAGAGAACTGGTGCGGGAATCGGACATTCAAATGTAGACCCCTGGATTGGCAAAAGGAAGTGGAAGTGGAAGTGGGAAGCTTGGGGTGTGTTTGGGGGTGAATAGAATGGATGGATGGATGGATCTGTATGTTTGCGCACGCCACCAACCGAGGCTTTCCTTTTCTTTCCTTGCCTTACCTTGACTAACAGAGTGATACTGATATGGACTGTTGCCGGTAATAACTCCCTTCCTTCCCATAAAACTGCTCGTTCTTTTGCCTATAGATGTTACATCGCCTGCGAGTTTGGGTTAGTTGAGTTGGGTGAGTGGGTGGGTTGATCATTCGCTGATCCGGCAGAAAGCCCCGACGCCCGGACCCCCGTTCAGCGTAGGAGGTCCGGCCCTTCAGGGGTTCCCCTGCCCTTGTTCTCTGCAGCACTTCTAGCGTGCTTACAGGGCATCCATGGAACCATCACCAACCAACCAACCATCCATCCGGATACAGATGGACAAATGATGAAGGATAAATTGGGAATCTCTGACACAGGGTTTTGTCAGCGATCAAGTAATTCTCATGTCTTGGTCTCTTCTTTTCAACGAAACAATACCCCGCGAAAAGAAAAGCAAGGGATCAGAACAGAATGTCTCAATGCAAAACACCTCATAAACTCAATCTATGCAGATCATGGTATCATTTTTTTTTTTGCTTCCTTTTTTACCTCAGACTAAAGTCAGGTCCAAAAGCTGCCTAGTTAAGGTAGTGTCCGGTATTAGACACGCAAATAAGCGGCACGGCCGCCACACCAACTCAGGCCGTCCAGTCAAAAAGTTCCCCCGGTACCAACAAACGGCCAAGACATTCCTATTAGCCCTTGTTAACAAGGGGGTGCGTCAAGGTGGTGTACAGCTCTGCATCTCGGTACAACTCAATCAACAGAATGGAGACCATTTTCTTTCTCGATCTGTAGGAGCAGGACCAGCTAATCTTCCCTTGTTCCTTTTCGGATTCTTTTCCTCTTTCCAGTTACTCGGTAACATTCGGACCCCCAAACGGGAACTTTGTTACGTGGATTTTATGTACAATTTTTCCCAAGTTGTCCTTGCTGAAAGTTACGCTTTGACTGAGCTATCAATTTTCATATGTACCGAGCAAACATCAGCCGTCCCCTCCCCTGCATGTATGTCAGAGGTGTCCCATGTCGCAATTCTCTCTTGTCTCAATAGGCATTGGACGCATGTTTGTCACAGGAAATTCATGCATGCAAGTTTGCTTTTATTTTTTTTTCTTTCTTTGGATCTATGTTTGCAAAACGTCGGCTTGTCTCAAGTCGTCTATCTTGATGAACAAACATGTTTTACTACTCCGTATTGGTACATGTGCATGAAAATCCCAAATGCTGCATCCATACCCTACTTTAATAATCTGTGTCTTAAAAAAATGAAAAATAAAAAAGCAAAATGTGACCACGCTTCACATCATGTTTGTCTGGGGCCCCCTTCATGCGTGCTCTCTATGTCTACCTGCCACGTCTGGTGGATCAGGATCTTCTGACTTGAGTGGCTCGATCGGCTCTGCCCATCCCAACTCGTCTCGTGTTGATGCATTGTCTTTGACTGTGAGAAGTCCTCCATCTCGTGTATCTCGCTCCGTTGTGTTTTCGTCCCGCCTGTTGGCGCGCGGGATCTGTTACTCGTCTTGTTGGTGCTCTTGTATCCCCCCGCGTAATCTGGTCTGTTGCTCGGATAGCCGTTGCTGCTCGACTTGCCCTGCCTTCGAAGGTCGTCGACACGGATCTGTCCAGACTCAAGACTATCCAGGAATGGCTTGAAGTTGGGTAGACAGACAGTCAGAATGGCAAGGCATTGGACTAATTGGATCGTAATGGATGCGGGCCATATCGTGAACGAGTGATCGGCAGAGCCAAAGGCCTTGTTGGTGTAGTGGATCTGCGCTGCGATGGCGGGCGTTACACTTTATTATCCGATGTGTTAGTTTTCTTGGGATTCTGTCGATCAATTGACTGTGGTTGCGATACGTACAAAATTCGGCTACCAAAAACGCTCATGACCAAGATCTTTTTCGACCATGATGTTTGGATCTTGATAACGTTTTCGGCCATGATAACCACAATAACCAGATCCGTGACGATATTTGCTGTCGAGTAGTATGTCCAAAATGCTTTAAGGTCGATGCATTTATCGTTGTTAGTGTACAACCATGGTTGTGGTGGTGCGCATTGGAAGAAGTTCACGAGAAGCGCTGTGACACCCCAGATGCTGACGATGGCTTCACAAATAACGATGAGCCACTTTTGGTTCTTTTGCGCCATGATGCGAAGGCTCATTGTACCGGACAGTTTGCAAAAGAGCAATGAGGCGATGAGCATTGTATTTATCGCATATTGACTCTATTTTTAACGGTTAATTGATGTGATGTCATTCCCTAATAATACATTAATTACCTTGAAGAAGACATCTCGGTCTTGAGAGCTGAGCGTCTCAAAATGTTGTCCAAGTCCGTGCTCACAAGCATTGAAGACGGTGGCAGTTTGGCAAGCCGCAAGAATCTGTGTTTCCAATATGAGCATTCCCTTTGCAATATTCATCTCAAGTGGCGTGTCTTACAGTTGCGATAATAATGAGAATATCTTCAGCTCTCACGGTCTTGATCATGTAAAGCTTGGTGCCGGTCCGAACAAAGCACGCAAGAATGGAAATCACAAGGAACATCAACGACAAGACCTGAATGAGGGGCGACTTGTTGTGGTCTGTAATGACCCGCTGAGAGGAGCTCATCTTGGGTCAGCTTCTTCGCCGCGGGCGAACGTAAAACAAAAAAAGAACGGCGACGCGAGACAAGAAAATAAGAGGGTAGAAAAGCGAACGGAAATTTTGGGGAAGGAGGGGAGGGGAAAGAAGAGATCATGGATCTCACAGTGGATGTTCACGATATAAGAGATGTATGTGACGGGTATTTACTCCAAGGTTTACTAAGGTGAATGCAGCTATAACTAAGGTTTCTGGCAGGTCCGGAGTGTAAGGCAAGGTAAAGTAAGGTAAAGTATATGCATTACAGGCTAACTCGGAAGGTCGGATCGGACGGTGGAATGTAGCGAATCGAGAACAAGATGTCCAGATTAAGGGAGAGTCATCCTACATCATCCATCCATGGTGTGAGAGACACAAGAGAGAGTCGGTTACAGTGAGGGTCTCAGTTCAGCCCAGCAACACGTATCACAGACGTCCTCTGTCAAAACGCTCAGGCACAGGCACAGGCACCTGAAAAGAGGGAGCTGATAGAGCCTGAACTAACACTGCAGATTGGTCTAGGCGGCCCGAAAACAGCCATGGGCCAACACGGTATTCAGACCCAAAAGTAGTAAAGACGAGAAATGGGGGTGTGATATGTGGCAAGGAATTACCAAGTTATTTAGTCTGTTACAATGCAGCTAGTTAAGAAAAAACAGCTGGTCAATAGAATGGCAATGAGGCAATGTTGAGTAAGAAAAGCAAATGACGAAGGAAGCAATCTGTGTCGTCAGTCTCCCTGCTAAACTGGCATGTAACTTCAAATTTACCAGGGTGTTGTGACCCCTGTCTAAGCACCAATAAGGTTTGGTGGTTATTCTGGGCGAGTTTATGCGATGTACTGGAGGGAGAAGCCATCTGAGCAATCGGAAAAGACAAGAAGAAAAAAAAATGATTAGTCTTTGGAAGCTGAGGTGTTTGTTGTATTGATAGAGTTTGGATCCCAAACAACCGGTTTCCAAATATCGCAGATCCCAACCATTTTAGACATAGACTAGATAGATAACCTGGTGGTTGGTCTGCTAAGAGTGCACTACGTATCTGTATTTGTGTAGGCCAGTGAGTCTCTACTCTCTAGTGACACGGCTCGGGTCATCTACCTCCCGCTGCCGCTGTAAACTAGCCACTAGCAGTGCACTATTTGGAAACCAGGGAGGGAGGGTCCTCACACCACCTTTCAAGGACTTATTTATCCAAGCCCACCCTCCCTTCGCCTAAGCTAAGCTACTAGGCTACCTAAGCTAAGCCCTGATTATCCCTGCTGCAGATACTCACATGCCAGGATTAACAGGCTCTTCTTTCTGTTCCTGTTACCGAACAATCCTGTCTGTCTGTGCCAAAGAAAGTCTCCTTTTTTTTTTTTTTTTTTTTTTTTTTTTTTTTTTTTTNACGTTGACGAAAAAAACTTCGCCGAAAAGTCCGTTCTTCTTCAACAGAGTTTGGAGTTAAACCTCATGGGTAAATTGTACCGAACAAAGATCGATCCGAGCCCCCAACGTAACATTCACTATCTACCTTCCATGTTGGTTAATTGGGGGTCCCGTTGTTACGTTCGCTTAGAAGAAAATCATCCGTTTCCCGTAAGAAATTTCCGCTCTTGTGTATGGATACATGAAATCCTTATGGGTCATTTCTCTTCTTGCGAAGGTGTGGTGTGGCGTTGCTCTTCTAACACAATCCTGGGTAATTAAAATAAGTGTCCCTGTTCTTCAGGTCAATCGCTCCTTCCACAGTCTAACAGGGTATCAAACTCGACAGGGTCTTAGAGCCAACAGAATGGGTGATTGAGTGGTTGCCGATCGTTGGTTCGTTGGTGTGCCTCGGTATTCATTCCTGGTGACAAAGTGGCTGTTATTGTGCACCAGGAAAGGCAACGGTTTCCCGACTTTTCGGAACGGTGCCTGTTGCTTGAATAGAATATTCCCCTGTGGCAAAAGCAACGACGCATACAGTTAGTCTTGCGATAAAAGATGATCAGTTCCCTCCTTGTTTCCTATTTACAGGCTTCTCACATTTCAGAAACTTGGTTTCCCCGGCCGTTTATTCGCTTCAGGCGATCAATAACAGCCAAGCCTAGGTATACAACTTAATTCAGAGGAGAAGCCATATCGCATGATTCTATTCAAGCAGCAAGTCTAGAACACGACAATTACGTGTCCTGAGTACAGCTCTCAAACTGTTTGTAGCATCTTGGCACCGGATGCAAGAACCTGGAACATGCCAATCGACCCCTGATAATAATCCTCCGGGGGATGTTCCGCGCCTCCAGGGTGGCTGTTTGTATACGATGCCTTGTCACGTTTTCAGCTGGGCGGCAAAACTGTTGGCCCTTCCATTCAGTCAATGAATTGCACGATCGGGACCAGATGAACAGCTGATCGGCCATTCCAAAACCCCGATGAGGTGCGATGATGGCATGCATGAGAGACATGCATAGAGTGTTGAGATTATATTGCGATCGTCCACGTTATTTTTCTTCTGTGAACTTTATGGTCAATTTGACAGCCCAGGGTAGTGGTTATGATGCTCCAACACAGCTAGATCGACCGGAAATTGATTTTTAGAATAGGCTGGACACAATCTTGGATTAATTGACAAGAAACGGCATTCTTCCATTGCCTTGCCGTGGAAAGTTAGCCTGATGGGGGAGGAGGCTTGTCTTGACCTTGCTACCCTACAGACGCAAGCAGATGCTGATGTCGTGACATCATGAGGCATGGTGGGAAGAAGTACTCGAATCTTGTGAAGTCCAATTACATTAATATATCGCCCTATGTAGAATGAATTCAAATTGAACGCTGACAGAATGGTAGACGCGACAAGAGTCACGTCGTGTTGCCAACACCAGTCTTCGGCCCGCGCGGATACCGAAATTGAATTCAACCAGATGGGAAGATGCACAAAGTCAAGATCTTCAAGACCCGCTCAGGATTCCGCCGTGACTACCAGCCCCATTTCAACTCAAAAAAAAAAAAGAAACGAACTTTATCTTTATAGATCACACCGAGCATCAATTCAGGCCTATCAAATTCGTTCGGTAAGAAGTATTTGAGTAACAATCCACTTCACAAAGTTCAGTTCCACCATTCTTCCACCCGAATGACATTTTTACTTTCTCAACTGCCGATAACATACGGTAGATCTCTGGTTCGAATACGCGGTGACTTTTTCGAAAACTATGTCTCGAAAGAAACCCGGCGAATGGTAAAAAGCTGACGCACGAAGAATTGCCCAAGCAGATCGAAGGCCTGGGATATTTGGGACGTTCGTAATCCCAAACTCAAGTCATTCTTTCGTAATGTTGATAAGCCCTGACCAGCCCAGCTCAGCTCCAACGTCGTCTTAAGTTGTGGAACTTCCGAGATAATGTTCTGGCAATTGCTTGGACATATATAGACCACCGAATTACCAAGGGAAAACAGCTGGAAGGAAAAGATAGCGAGATTTTTGTGTCTGGTGTTAAATGGTCTTCGAAAGAAGTTCAAAGCAAGAGAACGCGAAACCGACCGATGTCTAGTTCATAAATACTACAAACGTAAACTCACCAGTATCGCTGAAGGGACACGGCCATCATCTTAGTATTTCCAGCGCCGATTCCGAGAACGCCAGAGGGATTCCTCTTGTCTATTGAGACGCCTGGGGGACTCTCTCTAGCATTGTCTATGACAAAGCCACTGCATGGGCGCCAATTTCAGGTCATGCTCCCAAAATATGAGATTTTCTGATACGCTGGCCCGACATCGCAGATGTTAATGGCTTAAAGCTATTCCACCAACCGCTACAATCAAGATCAATTTCCAGCCTTTCAGTCTCGTTTCAGCATTGAATGGATGTTCGTCGCTCGTGCTCCGAGAAACACTGCAAGTTTTTCTGAGCTAGCCATGCAACTATCTCAAATAATGCCCGAGTTTGGGCAAGATCACAAGATAGGACGGCAGATGTTCTTTGAACAAGTGAGCCGATCAAGAGACCAATTTGACTATGCTGTCCAAGTCTTATTTTCTCTTATCTCAAATAATTACTAACTCTCTGACGCGACGAGGGACTTGGACGTGGTGAAAGACAAGCTACAACCTATGACTAATTCAAGCCTGGCCCCTTCCTATCTTTCACTGCAAGAAATTACAAAGATGTCAGCGATCCTAGAAAAGCTCTTCCACATGCGTTTCCCTGGACAGCAAAAGGTGACGATGACCCTAAAGTCTGTCGTGCGTCGTGGGGTCTTGTGATCGTTTACTAGTCCCATGAACTCGCCGAGAAAGGAGCTCCCATCATGTCACTAATAGAAAACCTAGCGAATGATGGATATTTTCATGTCCTGATGTCGCGAGGTTATGGATAGCTCCTCAATACTCATGCAGGGATTCGGACATGTGAAGGTGGCAAAAATATGACTCATAAGGTTTTTTCTATTGCGCTCTCTGGGTCGGCTGCTTCTGGGTTTCGCTATCCTATACGTTTAACCAATATCGTTCGCTCTTGTAGCTATTCACCGTGATGTAAACAATACCTCTAAAAAGGAAGCGCGCTGTAAAGTTCGCTCATTCGTAGGGCCTAATGTCTTTCTATATCCATCCACTGATTTTTCTATCATCTCTTTTGCTTGGCTTAGCTTGCCCTGCAAGAACAGAACTTGCCCAAGATAAAAGAAGGCATCAAGCGTCTTAGGATGATCGTTGCCCCATAGGCTCTGGTACCCCATCCTCGCTATATTGAACACTTCCTCGGCCTTAGCCAGTTGAATTTCCTGGATGTAGATGTGACCCAGTGTGAAAAGAGTTTCCAGTACCGAGATATAGCGCGGGAGTTGTCCTTGGATATCCTCTAGCCCAGGCATCCTCTCCATGCCATTCAATACTCGTAATGCTCGAATGCATAGTTCTTTTGCTTGTGAAAGCTTGCCCTGACTTGAATATAAACCGGCCAAGGTGCTAACTGTATGCAAAGTTGACAGATGGTCATGCCCATACGCCTTCTCTTTGCCTTGCAGTACTCGATGGAAGATTTCTTGAGCTTCATCTGCCTTTCCAAGCTTTCCATAGCTATAGGCTAGATTATTCATTATCGCCAGTGTCGCCTGATGTTCCAATCCGAATGTCCTTTCTAAACCCCACATTGCTTGAATATGCATTTCTTCAGCCTTGCTACCCTTATCCAGATCGTCGTAGAGTCGACCCAGATCGCCTATTGCGAAACTCTCAAAAGGATTCTGTTCCTGCTTAAACCTAGGCTGGCGAATCCAGAACCAGCAAGAGTCGGCGTGTGGGAGTAGCCTTTGGTCCAGTGTCCAATATGCCGGCGATGTCTTATGAGGGACTGAATAGCCAACTAGAAGCAGCGCTAGGCTTGCAAACTCTCTCTTTTGCTGAGCATCTGCTTCCAAATTCAGCACCCATCGATGAACTACTGGGTGTATAGAGTAGCTTCCTCTAGGCTCCATACGAGCTTGGATCATCGAGTAGCGAAGGAGGAGGCCCATGGCTCTCGCGAACCGGAGGGTGTCGCGTGCTATGTTAGAAAGCCACGCGGGCCACGAATATGTGAATAAAGGGTTTGTAACTACTACAAAAAGTCCAAACCACAGGTCTTTATTGTTAAGGAACGCCCAAAGACGCAATATGTTGACTGAGTCTTCGTTCGAGGCCTTGACTGCATTAAGGGAAACCGCCCACGTAGTGGCAACACTTCCATGCTCGTAGTCTACCAAAGGACTATCCTCAGATGACATAAGTCTGTTCCATTGTAGATGGTAGTTTTGAAGATATGTTGAAATATCAATACCTGTCTCGCGTAGGAAAGATCCTGCCTGTGCAAGTGCTAGTGGCAGTCCTTCGAGCAATTTAAGTAATTCGAGTAATTCTTTAGAGCTTGGATCAGGATCTGGCGATGTCGTCAATACCATGTGGTGCTTAAGATATTGGCCTTCAGTCTCTTACCCAGCTTATCCCCATACCATTCTTCCATGATGGCCAAACTAAGACCGTGGTCAACGTTGGTTAACTCTTTCGAATGGCCCAGCTGCTGAAGACGGGCTAGTCTCGTTGTCACCAATATAGAGCCATGATCAGCCGGGAGATATTTCCTAAGGTCGTAAGACCCATATGCACCACCTCGTTGGTGCTCTTGGTCAATATTGTCAAAGATGAGTAGCCAGTGCGTATTGTCAGATCGTGAGAGCCAAGTCATCATGGCCATAACCGCCGCGTCCAACTCATCCTTGGAGCCCTGATTTGATGTATTGAATTCAGGGATTCTAGTGGCGCAGTTTGCAAGGCTATGTCTAAGTTGGTCCTCTGATCGACCATCTAACCAGAATATGGCGCTGAAGGCAGTCTTGTGGCGACGAGCGAAGTCGACGGCTAGTTGCGTTTTGCCAATGCCACCTAGTCCATGAAGAATGAATAGTTTCCGTCTCGCGTTGGCACCTTGCCTTGGTAATAAGCAATCTTCGAGGACGGCCCTATCCGCAGGTCTGTCGATGAAATGATCCGAAATAGGCACGTTTTGGAGACTGAAAGGAATGCCATAAGGAATATGGCCTAAATTGATGTCAGTATGTATATGGAGAAATACCTTGGAGTCCACAGGGGAGCATTATGGAACACCAACATCCACCTGGACTTACATGCACTGGATAGCCTGGTAGCAGGCTGTGAAGCGAGGACAGTAAGCAGCTCTCTTGCGTATGCAGATGCCGTGGCAGCAGCATATTTCTGCCATTCCTTATTCTTGTGGGAGTCTGAGTAGTCACAGATTCCTCGAATAGGAAGACAAGGGAGGACATTCATCAGACCGGCAGCTTCCATCTCAAAACAAATAATGTCTAGTTGCTGCGCAAGTCTATCGCGTTGCTTCGAACTTCGCATAACCTGGTTGCCTGAAGCGATACCACCATGATGTATGACCGGGTCGTTAGTGCTTCGTGGATTGCGTCCCACGACTTTGGAGGAGTCACACTGATCGCAGTTCATTGCATGGGGGTCGACATGATCGTAGGAGGCAATAAAGAGATTGTCGATCAATCTGGTGCGATCGTACTCAACTAGTCTTGGAAATCTCTCGTTTAGGATGCGCAGGAATTCCTTGGCTCCTCCTTCATGTTTGGCTTCGAGCGATGACACCGCTGTGTTGAGTAGTTGGTCAGGAACCCTAGGCGTGGCAGTAGAGTGTATTTCGCCCTCGCCCATCGTCTTTCCTAAATCATACTGCGTGACGAATGTGCCAACAACAACGTCGCCCAGTCTTATGTCGACCGCTCCAGGCGCTGCACCCCCAATTCCAACCATTAGACCCAGCCGAATTGATGGAAACGTGCGGACCAAATTTGTCAGCACATTTGACGCGTTGTTTGTCCCGTATTGACTTTTGGGCAGGCACGCGATGACGATGTTGTGTTTATTCTCTACGCTCCCGAGTTTGTAGGTATTGTTGTCGTTGTCCAGACCTGGGAGGTCCTTATGGGTCTGGTCTAGCATGGTGATGGCTGCAGACATCTCAATAGGCAGCGCACAAATCCAAGCGATGGTGTACTCATTGTATGAAAGGCGAAACTCATCTTGAGGGCAGTGGCGGTAATCCTTCTGGCTCTCACGAGTGGCATCTGACGCTTCACCATGGTGCTGATGTTGCCTCAGCGTTGGCTCCATCGCATGAGGCGAGATGGTTTCTAATGTAGAATGCTCTAAGCTGATCTCTCAATGCTTTGGAAAGGTTTAAAACGCGAAGGTTTTGGGGGTTTGAAAATCGGCGTCAGCTTTGTGCCAAGCGGTCACGGGGGCATGCTGATTGACTTTCATTGGTCGCGACGGGTGCAAGGCTGCAGCTGAAAACTGGTGAATTTATAATCACGAGACTGATTTGTAGCTTCATTTCTATGAAGCTACCAGAGAAACTGGATAGACCGTAAAATGGGAAAGCTGGGATGAGGAAATACAGTTGACTGATTTCGGCTGGTAGAATCGGAAATTGTTAAGCTAGTTTTCATTCATGACCTTGCAGGGGAATGTGATCCTAAAAGTGGGCTCATACAGGCACCTCAGCCGAAGTTCAGCACCAACCTAGCTTAGAGCGGGAGGAACTTAGCTCTAGAAATGGAAATGGATTTTGCTATGTTCGACTTTTGTCTCTGAGTATTCTGGGATAAACAAGTCTATGCTAGGTTTATATCAGCCCCGCAACAAAAATGAACAAGCAAAAGCAGGCATAATCCTCAGCCAGTATATAACAAAGCATTGGAGGCATTACTCAAGTAAAAGTGACCTCAGCGTCAAGTCGTCACAATACCCTGTCCAATGGGATGACATAAGAACAAACGATCGCTCTGCCACAATTCACCGCTTTGGTCTGGCAGAACTCATTGATCTCCCGTAAGCTTCCTCTCTTCAAACATCTGGATAAAACACAATGCACTGGTGTGATACGTTTTACTTTGAGTTAGTTGGTACCAACTCTTGGCCTCGCCACCTCGAAGAGGAACAAAAACCAACATTTCGACTTAAGGACTTGAACGAAAAAGCGATTTCTTGTGAGCTTTGCTCAGAGCTAGCCGCCTTGATCGCATATCGACTGCGGTGCAACTCGGCTTTTCTTCGTGGACATGGCGCCGCTACGCCAGATGATCTGGTCAGATGCGACAGTGATTTGGAAGAGGCGAGACTCTACCTCTCGCATGAACTAAAAGAAGTCCGTAATTGGGCTTTTGGCTTTGAAGGTGTTATAACGAGGAAGGTTGTAGCTATCCACCTTGCCGTCGGGTCGAAAGGCCTCGAGCTTATTCTTCAAAGGTCTGGCTCTGGAGGACGTGTTCCAGTCATATCCTCGTCCGACGGTTATGGTAGTGATAGTGTCACTTTCCAACCTCCTGGAACCTGGCGTGTTGATCAACCAGGAGCAAAACCATCTTGGGCGAGCCGGGGAGAGGAGACAGTGGCACAATTGGAGCCGACATTTGGAAGGATTAGGCCGCTTTCAGTCGACTTCGACATGCTTAGGAACTGGATCCAACTTTGTGATGGGCAACACGAAATTTGTCGGAACAATGAAGAACCTCTGGCTATCCCACGATTTCGCTTGATCGACGTCGAGAAGATGTGCATCGTACAGGTTAACGGTTCAAAGAGACCTCCATTTGCAACTTTGAGTTACGTGTGGGGTACAAAGCCATTCCTGCGTCTCGTTCAGGCAAACATCAATGACTTGGAGGAGCTGGGATGTCTCGAAAAGCTGACGTTACCCTCAACCATACGAGACGCGATCGAAATCTGTGCTAAATTGCAAATCAAGCATATCTGGATTGATAGTCTGTGCATAGTTCAGGATGACGAGTCAGATATGCTACAAGTAATTGACAAAATGGACTCCATCTATGGCGAGAGTATCCTAACTATTGTCGCTGCGTCCGGTCTGGATGCTCATAGTGGCATTCCTGGGATCCGCCCTGGAACCAGAACTATCGAGCAACATGCTCTAGAGATACGAGGGGTCGAACTGGTTGACTCAGTGGATAGTGGTCAGTTTCGTTTCCAGGGGCCGTTTCAAGAACCACTCTGGATATCCAACACTCCATGGGCTCGACGTGCATGGACATTCCAAGAGGCTCTGGTCACTAGA
Source organism: Fusarium cf. aywerte (assembly GCA_011034095.1). Classification (NCBI taxonomy): domain Eukaryota; kingdom Fungi; phylum Ascomycota; class Sordariomycetes; order Hypocreales; family Nectriaceae; genus Fusarium; species Fusarium cf. aywerte. The sequence continues at coordinate 278,690 of WETZ01000025.1, read as the reverse complement.
AGGTCGCTCTTCTTCACTGCAGAGCAAGTTTACTGGAGCTGTCGAGAAGGGCTGTTGAGTGAAGATACTACAGAGCATTTCCGTGTTAATGAAGACTCGTCTGGAAAACGGTTTGACTCTGTTTTCAGTCCCCAAGAATATCTTAAGATCGCGACCACATTTTCCACTCGTAGACTTACCTACGAGGCCGATATTGGCCGTGCATATCTCGGCACTCAGAACTATCTCGATAGGAAATGGGGCGGACACAAGTTCTCCTGGGGTTTACCACACGGCTCTTTCGGGTCCTTTATGATGTGGGAGCGCTATCCTGATGAGGATCAGCGAATGCGTCACGGCACACATCCTATCAGGCAACGAGACGGAAGTATTGTCAAAGTACCGTTCCCAAGCTGGTCATGGATGGGATGGACTGACGGGAGCAAGCTCATCAGCTTTTATGGAGATGAACCAGAGGCACATAGCCCGATGTTTTATGTTTTTGACTCAGCAACTGAACTACTCCTAGTTCTTGATGAATTTACATGGCCATCTTCACTACGAGATCTCTTGACAGATGACCCTGATTCACCAACGAAGGTGACAGAGGAGCGCTTACCTCCGGAGCTGCACTTGACGCCGTCGATAAGGCACGCCGCTTTGGTTTTTTACACAGAAGTTGCAACAATTAAGTATAATCCCTCATTAGGATTCACAGCTGAGTCGATGCTTGATGTTCCTAGTGATCTCAAGATGCGAAGTTACGAGTATCCCTTCTCTATACAGATTGGAAATTCATTCTACCGAATTCAGGGAGAACATCAAAAGGACGATGCGGGCACTAAGGGCCTGGAAGAAGTTGATCTTGTGGCTGTCTTCAGTGGCCAGATGACCAAGCCGAGGAAGTTCAGAGGGCAGTACAGATTATATTGCTGGCCGGTAGTCAAGAAGGGTGGAGTCAGGGTACGGGCATCCTCCGCAAGTACCGTGATATTTTTGACCTTGTGGCGTGTCCTTCCAAGACGTAGGTGGGAATTGGTCACTATGATATAATCTTCCCGCCTTGCTTGGTTATCTTGCCTACTTAGCCAACTACTTGTGGAACTCCTGGATTGAGCTAAGGCAGGGCTCGGGCCGCTTTTTCTAGCTACCTGGTCAGCCAGCCAGGATCACATTCGATAGATTCAGCATGCAGACACACTCTGTTGCCGTGCATTATTTGTTTAGCCTGGAAGTGCAGAGCCGTTGAAACCTTTCAGAGAATAGTTGGAAGAACTCCTGTGTCAAGACACGGGCTATGCTTATCTCCATTATCGTCTTCACAGTAGCCACCAGTTCCATAGAGCTGAGCTGACGTTAGCGTTTGTTGGCGTACATTAGCGCAACTATGAACTGAGACAGACGGGAATAATCCTCATTCTCATTCGCTCAGCTACCTCAACTAATGTTTGCTGTCTCAAACTATGCAGTGACGTCAAAGCTACCTCTCATGCTTTGGTAAGTGTCGATTCACCTTCAATTTCGGAGGATCGACCGATGGCCCGTATGGACTCTTCGTAGTTAAATCCGGCTTTTCTTCATATTGTTTATTCGCGACCTGAACGAAACACAGTCATGGCAGACAGCAGTGGAACGTACGGTATTAAGGGCCTTCCTAGACCTGAGACTGCCGTCACGCGGAGTCGCGAGAATGGCATTCCCTATGTTGAAAGTTTACCAGTGCGCCGTGAGATCTCAACATTGGCCAATTCTACAGAACCTTTACTCCAAAGACAATGGTCACTTTTTGTTCTCGCGCTTGAGAGGTTCAAGCTTAAGCCAGTGGATGACAAGCTGTCCTACTTTCAGGTCGCGGGTATTGTAAGTTGCGATCCTCTATAGTCTTGATCGAATGCATTCTGACGATAGCGCAGCATGGCTATCCCGAAGGCTCTTGGGATAATGCCCCACCTCCCAGACAAGATCCTACGAACCCGGGCAAGGGAGATCAGCCTTTTGGTGGTTATTGTAACCACAACGCTCTGAACTTTCCAACTTGGCATCGACCGTACATGGCATTATTTGAGGTATGTTGTTTCAGGAAGACTGTGAGTAACTATGGCTGGTAGCTGACGTATGCAGCAATGCATCTGGGACAATATGGGCGATGTCATTAATTACTGGGTCACGGAGTGCAACCTTGACCAAGAAAATGAACTCCCAGTATGGAATACTGCCAGAGATACCTGGCGCATGCCATATTGGGACTGGGCTCGACAGCAGAGCTACAATGAAGAAATTGTTTGCCCTCAAGTCCTGCTACAAGAATCAGTTCGTATCTTCCCACCCGAGTCGGTAAAAAAGCATTATCACCCCAGTGGACTCTGTGCCAATCCATTCTGGAGCTTCGAGAATCCTGAAAAGGACGGCGATGGCAATCCCCATGCTTTTGGTGACATGCCCAAGGACAAAAAGGACTATAACATCCCAGATAACCCTGTTAAACATGACCCAGCGCCGCCTCAAGACGAAAAAGACTCGCCATGGATGCCTGTAAGTTCCCGAAAGACTACGTTGTTCATTATTTACTGACTAGTGCACCAGTGGGGTGCAACAACTGCAACTAGCAGATACGGTATCTTTATAGATCCGAGTGCAAAAGGGTTCATCGGCCTTGAAGGTGTCAATAATGCCGGAGTGGCTAACAATCAGCTTGTCGACATGACATGGTCTCCAATCACAGACAAACAAAAGGCAGAAGCGGAGAAGAAGAATGAAGAGTTTTACCTCAAATGGAACCCAGGAACACTTTCTGACTCTGTCAATCGTATGTTATCTCCCAGCTACAACTCTACATGGGGACAGTTCGCCTCGACTAAATGGACCCACGAGGGACATGGCAATTCCATGACTGGATTTTTGTCCCTTGAGTACATCCACAATAATGTCCACGTTGGTACACCCCTTCTTACATTTCATGGTTGCTTTGCTCACATTTTCAGAACATTGCTGGCGGATCTGACTTTGCGACTGGTATTGGACATATGAGCGATGTACCTGTCGCTGCCTTGGATCCGATATTCTGGCTTCATCACACGTAAGCCCACCTTTCCTCACTTTTGTGCTAAGTTTGACGTTTATCTCAGTCAGATTGATCGTTTACTGGCCATCTGGCAGTGTCTTTACCCCAAACTTTGGTGGGATCAAGAGGAACCAGGTCACAACAATGTTGCCGATGATACGCAGGATGATCCTCTTTACCAATTCCACGATAAAGACAATGGTGACCCAGTCAAGGACGTCTGGACAGCTCGAAAGTGTCGTGATTGGACTGTCTTGAACTACCAGTACGATGATCTTATGGAGCTATCTCAAAAGGCCCTTGATTCGGAAGGAAACCTCGACGAGCCCAAGTTCCAAACCCTACTCCAGGCACATCTCCACAAGATATATCCTTCTACAGAGCATCTGCTTCAAGATATTAGGGCGAGTCGACATGCTCAAGTTCCAGCAGCGTTGACGCCAGATGTTTGCGACATTGATGATGATACGTGGAAGGACTACATCATCAACGTCATTTACGACCGCTACGCTCTGGGTGGACAGTCTTATACCATCAAGTTCTACCTCGGCGGTCCTGCTGATGAAGATGTTACCCACTTTGAGCCGCAAAATATTGTCGGAAGTGTTTACACTTTTGGTGGTGGCTCACGTAAGACTCGAGACTCATGCACCAACTGCAAGGTTCAAGCTGATGCTGGCGTGCTTTCATGCGCCCAGGTTCCTCTCACCATTCCCCTTATCCATCACGCAATTGACTCTGTGGCGGATCATCCGATCGACAAGTTTGATGACGTTGAGGAATATATGAGGCTTCATCTACGCTGGAAGATCTATGGGTTTGGGGGATCGGAAGTTGATGAGAATGACCTTGAACCCTTCTCTAAGACCAGGATTACTGTGCTTAGGGGTGCAGCACAGCCTCGTAATGTCGCTGCTTCTCCTCGGCTTAAATCTTCGGATTTGGAAAGAGTTAGTGTTATAGCTGCTGATATCTCGGTGTTCGATACACCGCTGAGTGGAGCAAAAAGGGCAGCTCAAAAGTCACAAGTTGCTCTTCCTCCAGTTCATACTGCCCAACCGTATGAACCCTTACCAGAGATTACGCATAATAAGCCTTTTGGCCTACAGTACGATGGAAGATACAGACATGGTTGCCAGCCAGTGAGACATATGCCAAGGGCGGACAGAACCTGCAGATGGAGCAAGTTATGAGGGGAAGGGAGTAGTAATACTTTGCCAATATATCAATCTCGGTGTATAGTATTTGGCCCTTCACGGTTTAACTTTGGATGTATTGAGATTAGTGTATCATGTAAACCCAGATGACTATCCCACATTATGACAATATTAATTGATGCTGTACCGCCGAACCTCCACCACACTGGGCGATACTGCGGTAATCCAGAGTCTTCATTCCTATATAATTCAATCATTGACTAAGCTTGATGACCTATGCCTTGTAATATAAGAGTTCCATAAAATTATTAAATCCAGCTAGCATATCCTAATGGACATTGAGGCTCAATGTATAAATGCGTAATGGATTTTCCTACTATTTACCCGGTCCAGATCTTCTCATCCGAAAGCATTAGAGCGCTGGGGTCTCGCGTAGGAAGTCTTCCAGACTGGTAACCCTAACATCAAGTTTATCATTATCCAGCTTCTCAAGGGCCCAAGTCCCGTCGAGGGTAAAAAGTTGGTAAAACCACCCGATATAAGGCCAAAACATATTTCGCATCCCTTTCTGCCTGGCATCAAAAGCTTTTTCGCGCAGTTCTTCCACGCTGCCTTTCTTCTGGATATAGACCTCGCAGCCTCTGGCCTTTCCATAAGTCTCAGCAACCTGCTTTAGAGTACCGGAACCAGAACAAACTGTCCAGAAGCCACCCTCGGAAGCATCATCCCGTTCAATAACAGCGGCTGTGAACTCTGCCGCATCACGCTCTGTAGTCCAATGCCAGATCTCCTCTCCGGTACCCCAAACATCCATGGTCTTTCGCTCGGGGTCCCAAACACCATTGTTGGCAGGGCTAAAGTCTCCATGTCCAGGAAGTGAAAAGAGCACTTCGGCTAAGACGCCCGTGAAGAAGTAGATAGGCTTGATAGCTGAAGTGAGCTCCACCTGGTTTCTGAAACAAATGGCCGGATCGTAGCTTTCATGAACTCCGAGCTGCATGTTCTTCCAGTTGTAGGACCATGAAGAGGCTACGTACTTCTTTATGCCTGCCCGCTCCACAGCACGTAGGAGGAGGAGCTGACCGTCGAGAGTTAACTCGGGAATGCCCATATAAGCGCATATGACAGCATCGACGCCCTTGCAGGCGCGATCCAAGGCAGGAACGTCGTAGTAGTTCTCACTTTGAACAAAACCTTCCAGCTTCTTTTGACGGGAAGAGTCAATCTTGGAAGGATTACGTCCGAGACCACGGACGCGATGACCACGTGAGTGAAGGCTATCGATGAGCTTCTGGCCAAGATTGCCAGTTGCGCCGGCCACGAGAACAAGCATGGTGAAATATGGGTTTGGAGATTATAACACAATAGTGGATATCTTGTGTAAACGTCCTCATTGCCCTCATGTGGCTGAATATTTATACTGATGATGGGACATGGAACACCAGGCCTTCCCTCAACGGCCGTGTACATGGTTACTATTCCTAGTGGGTCCATATACACATGCAAAGAGCCACTTTTTAGATACCTGGCAGCAATCCGAAAGGTTGGAGTCAGAGGTGGATGCCTCCTCTTGGAAAGCAATTACTAAAACTACCCACAAAGTTTGTCCGATGGTCCGCCCTGAACTGTCTCGAAAAGGACGCAATGCCCCAAGTTCTGAAGAACAGTCTCTGGAATAACACCCTAGTAATTACAGAGGCATCCGTTAAAATTCCTTGCCGAAAGGGACTTACTCCACAATCACCTGCCCTCGTCAGCTACTTCAGGGTACATGAAGTTAAATGAGCTATAGAGGAGCCCCTTCTGAGAGTCCCCTATAGTTATAGGGCCTCTAGGAGTTGCTTTCCTCTGTGATATCTGCTTTCATCACTGAAGCGAGATAACAATCAGTGCTTGTAATAGAGTCTAAAGTATTCCCCATATCTGTAGCTGGTATAGCTGCTTAGCTACAGTTTTTTCTAGTAAGTATTTCTAAGTCCAATAACCTCAATGTTTCCCGTTATTACCTCAGAGTGACTTTGGATTGCCAGCGAGTGTCTGGCCCTCTCTAAAAGCTTGCTTCAAGTGGGTTAGAGTGTCGGGCACGATGTCAGATACATATCATGTATTCTGTTCCTATGTGAGAGTGAAACCTTCACCTGCTCACCAACGATATTGATATAAGATTTAAATCTAAAGTCTTACTCTTTCACTTGCCGACAACGTACGGCTCATCACGTTCGAAAATTAAACCAGGCTTCCTCTCCGCTAAATCAAGCACCATCTCCGCAAAATAACTGTTCGCCCACGCAAACCACGGTCTTGTGAATACTGTGGAGTTATAAATGTTGACACTCTCGTGGATCAATCCTAATCCAGATGTGTTCTCCAGGATGATATTCAACCGCTCTGTGATTTCGTCGTCGTCATCAGTGCCGTAAATAGCCGATACGTGCGCCATTGGCCATGGGTTTGTAGCGTTCGCGTGAGGACCGCCGATTCCTCCAAATGTTTCGCCAACCGCATAGTATGGGTTTGCGCGGGAGAACAAAAGGGATTTGGTCTTTTGATATGTCGGGTCTGAGCGATCGAGAAAGCCGAGATAAGGAAGCGATACAAGGCTGGGTACGTTCGCGTCGTCCATGATATACTGCCCACCATATCCATTTGTCTCATATGCAAAGACGCCATTGGAAGTAAGAGTATGGTTCCACACGGCTTGACGAATCGTCTTTGCATGACCACGAAGTATCATTGAAAGATTCTTCTCACTACCAACCATATCGAGTACATCAGCTACATTGTCAAGTTCAACAGACATCATAGCGTTATCGGAAGTGACGTAGTTGAAAACACATAGATCATCCGATGGACGATGACTGCAAGCCACGAGACCGTTTGCTAACTTCGGTTCGCCGTTTCCGCTGTTCGGAACTGGCGGAGAGAGCGATCCTGCTTCGCCGGTCCAGTTGTAGTAGCTGATGTATTCCCAGTCGTTGGCCCATGTGCTTTGGGATTGTTCATCGATGACGCGGAGGATCTGGGTCATGGCCGATTTGACTTTTGATGTTTAGTATAAAAATTAGTAATGGAGACGTTGGGTGGCGTACAGTTGTCGTTGATGAAAGACGCGTCTTTGGTGCTGTTATAGTATGATCGTGCGATCTTAAGGAAGCCTGCGAGAGAGTCAAGTTCGTACTGGAGATTCGTTAGCTAAAGGGAAGGCGCATGATATATCTATATGCTCACTTTGCACTCAAATACGGTCTGATTATCAACTGGTCTAGGAGCCATAGGTTAATTCGCTCAAACATGCACTTAAAGGCTGAAGCACACATACGGGTTCACAACAACGAGCTCAGCATAGTCCTGCAACATCAATCAGTATGCAAGTCCCACGACTGAATTATGGCTCAAACATACGTTGACAGAAGGGCTCAATCCACTTTCGGGTGGAGGTTGGAAGGCGCCTGAATATTCTTGGTCAACTTCTGGTTTTTCGACAGATTGAACGAAGTTGACATACCGCAGTACGGGTATTCGGAGATGTATCGCGCCTCAGTGTTGATAATAGCCTTGACCAGATCTTTGAGGTTCTCGTCTTGAGGAAGTAGCTTGTACAGATGAGCAAACTGGTTGCCAGTATCACGAAGCCATTGCGCGCTTGATCCTTGTTAGCTTGTGCTCAAACACAAATCCCACCCCACACATACGTGATATCCTAGAGAAATATGTGAGCTAAGATACAATCCATTCAGGGGTCAGAACTTACACCAGTAACGATAAAAGCCAAGTTCTCTTTAGCATCAAAATACTTCACCGTTGTATCAAGCGTCGAAGGAAAAGCATTCTCGAAAAGACGGGCAAGATCCGGATTCTTGATGCGCTTCTTCATGTCATCTATAACTTTCTGCAAACGAGTCAGTAATGTCGTGATTTGGGATTGTGAGCGCGATCCAACCTCGACTGCAGAACTATTGAAAGTCCGACATTCTTCACTGGGCCTCATATATGGCAGCTTCAGCTTTCCTGAAGATAACGGCTCATGAGGCTTCTGAGAATAATCAACGTAATCAGGGCAAGAACTCGGCGTGCGATTATGAGGTTGATAGTCTTTCCAGCTTGTAGCGTCGACGCCTTGCAACGCAAGAACACCGACTAGGAATCGTCCCGCAAGTGAATACATTATCTTCATTCCTCAAGAACTTACAAACGGTAAGATACTAAGAACGCGACGAAAAGTGAAATTCTTTTCATTGTGCTAATTTGCGAACTTGAACTTTAAGTATATCCAATTAATCCGCAAGAACCGCTGATCCTACTCATCTTGAGCCGAGAATGCGGGGAAATTGTAACAATAAGACAACGATCGGCCTTGATTTCTATGTAACGTTGGGAAATGCCGGACTGCTTTTCAAGGTCATGGTTAATTACTGTGACGTAGTGCAGTGGAGGTTAGACTTTGAGGATACGAAGTACTATGATTGGTGCGCTTAGAAATTTGGAGATGAGTTTTCTCATCTCGATGATGTTGGTGATGAGGCTATCCTCACGTATATACTAGGTGGATGCATCATAAAGACTCACAATTGATTCGAAGAGCTGGTTGAATTTTTTTTAAAAACTTATAAAGAAACGCCGAATGGGAAACTCATATCGATAACCTGGTAATAATTGGCGTAGCTGTCAAAGTGGATCCCCGGTGTTTAGATTATACCGACCTCGGTACAGAGTAGTGTTGAGGGGTTCTCGAGCCGCGGCGTTACATCTCATGACCGACTACCTCGCACTTCTCGCCGATGAATTAATTATCACGATAGCTTCATCAACAGTGTCGTCAGCATCCTTACTTTATCAATTACTGGTATCATACCCATCTTCTACCGGCAATAACTACCACTAGATCGACATCTCATCATGGCCGACTTCACCCAATATGGCAACGCCACCGCGGAATGGCTTGCAGTAACAGACAGCAGACCACCCATGGACCCCTCTCTCGACCTCAAGGAAATGCAGCGCATAACCAACATGCACCGAGAGAATCTCGCGCAAAGCGAATTGAAGAAAATGGGAAACCCAGAGATCCATATGAAGGATTACACGGTCACCGCACGAGATGGACACCCTCTCGAAGTACGAACATATAGACCTCCCACATCCGATGCCAACGTCCGTCTTCCTATTTATATCCACCTCCACGGCGGTGGTTACGTCTTTGGAAATATTGCATCGGAAGATGCCATCTGCACTGCCATCGCCCTCGGTGCTAATGTTACTGTCGTGAACCTCAACTATCGTCATGCGCCAGACTTTGCGTACCCAACACCTTGGGAGGACACCGAAGATACGTTCCACTGGGTCCACGATCATATCGAGGAACTACATGGAGTCCCAAGCCAAGTGCTTATAGGCGGTATCTCCGCCGGTGCCCAGCTCTCGGCGGCATTGACACTTCAACAAAATATATCGCCAGATGGCCTTTCACGACCCAAACTTGCGGGTCAAGTGTTGATGATCCCTGCTCTGATCCATCCGGAATGCTACGACCCTATTCTTGAGCAACTCAAGGATCCCTCTCTGTCGTCTTATGTCCAGAATGCGAATGCTCCTCTCCTCAACAAGGCAGCTCTTGATAAATTTACTAGTCTCTTGCGGGTCCAGAACCCAGACCCTAAGGACGTGCGATTAAATATTGGACATGCGACTGCTGAGCAGATCAAGGGCATGCCGCCTACTACACTCGGCATTGCTGGACTAGATTGTTTCAGAGATGAGGCCTTGTTTTATGGCAAGAAGCTCGCAGAGGCAGGGTAAGTTAACTTGGAGACTTGAGAGATGAGTGCTGATCAAGTGTATAGCGTACCTACTGACATTCACCTATTCAACGGCCTTCCCCATGGATTCCGTCGTTTCGGAGATCAGTTGACTGAGAGTAAGAGATGGGATAAGGTTATGGAAAATGGAATCACGTGGGCGCTTTCAAAGCCTGAGCCGACTGGAAAGTTTGACATTAAACTTGAATAGAGATACATACTTAGATTCGGAGAATAGCTGTAGATACAATTTACATTATTAGTCTATTTAAATGATTGAAACTGAGAAGTCATCACCTGATATGAGATACGTTCTATGCTATGTCGGCGACCAGTTGTCTTCCTGAAAGACCCATGTGACATCTTCCCAGCCTCCCCTCCTCCTCAATCGAAATCCCTTGTCCATGGATTCCCAGTCCGGCATCTTTGGGCCAACGCCCACCCCAGCATACTTTGATTTAGGCAACATCAGCCCCTCGACTTCAAACCCCAACGCGACGACACCAACGAAGCCCAATAATTCTGTGTATGCGAATTTCCTTCCAGGACAAAGGTTCTTTCCGCCTCCAAATGACAGTATAGCACCTCGTCGTCTCTTCTCATCTTGAGGGGTAACATTCATAAACCGTTCGGGTCTAAATAACGCAGCGTCTTCACCCCATATATCGGTGTTGAAGTGGGTGACTGGTGGTGGCCATTGAATGTTGATGCCCTTCTTGAGAAGATACGACCGACCTTGTGCGTCTTGGATCTCGGTGTCTTGCATCACTCGTCTGTTGCCGATGGAGTGGGAATAGTGTCTCAGACATTCTTGATAACACGCATTCAAGAACGGGCAAGACTTTTCAAGTAATCGCGTATCAAACGCCGCCGTTCTTCCCTTCCCACCATCTAAAATAGTAGTTATCGCTTCGATCTCGGTACGAACGCGAGACATATATTCAGGATTGGATAGGACATGCACGAACAGCCAGAAAAGCACGGGAGCAGTATTCGTTACTCCAACCCAAAGGAGCATCAGCTCCATATGCGACAGATCTTCTTCTGTGAAGTCAGTCCTTCGAAGAAAAGGCGCTCTTTTACTGATGATGTCGGAGACGCTTTTGTCTTTTTCATGTCCATTTTCGTAGAATGCGAGTAGGAGTTTGTTCATTTCGTGTCTCGCTTTGATGGCCCTCTTGGTCAGGAAGCTTGGCAGGCCAGCTGCTATCAACATTGATTGTTTGTCGAATTCCCTGTTTCTGGTTAGATGAATCTGAGAAACTCCAAGGAGAAGTTTACCAGAGTAGGTGCGTCTTGTCCATGGTGATCGGATTCTTGTCCCCGAATAGCGCTGTGGCGGACGCATCCGTGAGTATATCACGAAGCCAGATGAACGCGTTTCGCACATTGGCTGTTTGCCCCGGCTCGACCATGTTCAAATAACTTATGAGCTTGTTCAGTGAGCTGATGTTTAGCTTGTGCAAGCTTTCCCCGCCCAGCGTAGAATGAATAATCTGCATTCCACCCTTCAGGTTTGCCTTGTTTGAGATGGAAGCCATGGCGTTGTCGCTCAACCCCCACATAGCTTGAGAGGACTCCAAGATGAATGGGTCGAAGGATATATCGTTGTTGCGAAGCGCCGATTGGATCAGGTCGGGGGAGTTAATCACGTATAGTTTACCGTTTAGCATTGGAAGTGTGCTGATAGGCTCTCTGCGCTCCTTGCTGCTACGTTTTAGTATCATAATCAAGGAATGCAGGCAGCGATCCTACAAGAGATTGATATAGAGATTGCTTCCATCCCGAAACATCGAAATAATGTGTCCTATGAAAGGTATTCGAGGTTTTAGCACAGGCGGTTCATTTTCGTCGACGGTTGGTGCTACATAGCGACTAAGCAGGAGAAGTAGCGCCGGTAATGCTAGAGTAAACCAAGTACTTAACGTGCATAATAAGCGAGTGCTCCAGATAAGCGAGTGCTCCACTAATCTATACTTAAAGACTTAAAAAGTAAAATAAAAATACCACAACCTATCTAATCAATTAAAATTAATTGCTATACTATTCCCTATTGACCTTAATTGACCCTTAATAGGTCCTTACAGTATGCCTGGTCTTTCTATAAATACTATATTGCCGAGGCTTTAATCCTTATGGCCTTTATTAACTATCTCTTAAGGATTTAGCTATTACCTATATATTAATATCTATCTAATTAAGTGCTTATAATACTCCCATTATAGTTAAAGCCCCTTCTTTTTATATTATAGTTTTTTTTCCCTTTTGGCGCTGCCTTACTATCTTATTTTACTATTTAAATTATTAATTCCTTTTATATAATAAGGCTATCTTATCTATAAGATTAATTATTAACTTCTTAAAAAACTTAACGGCTTAAATTATTAACTTAAAGGAGCTGCTTTTATAATTTTTAATCCTTCTTTATAGATATTTAAAATGCAATTAGGCCTTTACTACTATCTTTAAGGTCCTTAAAGTCTAAGGGGTTAATAGTATTATAACCTTAATAGGAGGCATTAAAGTCTATAGCTATATATTAAGCTTTAAGATAATATTTTCTAAGTTAAAAGGAATAAGCCTAGCTCCTTTAAAACCTCCCTTAATATTACTTTCTATAATAGCAGCTTAATAGGCAATATAAAAGGTAGAAAGGAACTCGGTCTTAATAATATGCAATATAAAGTATCTAATTAGATACTTTATTTCTTAACTATAGGCCTTTTTAAGCGGCCTAAAGCACCCTATATTAAAAGGCTAAAGTAGATAAGAGGCATAAGTAGGTATATAAAGCATAATAATCTTATTTTCCTTATAATATCCCTTAAATTTAATAGAGTAATAACTTTTATAACTATTAAGGATTAAAAGTTAATAGCGATTATTTATCCGTTTAGCTATAGCCTAATTAAAGTACTTTAACTACTTAAGACCTAGGTTATTATTAGTCTATCTATTTTCGCTTAATATAATAACCTAATCGCCAGGGAGGTTATATTCTTTATACCAATTAGTAAGGTAATCTTTATTTATATTAATAATAAACGGCAGGATTAATTAACCTTTAGTATTAATTGCCTTAATTATAGTAATCTATTTGCAGTTTTTAGGCTATATTTATTTTAGCCTTCCTTACCTATAGGAGCCTATAATAACTATTCCAGGCTTAATTATACCTATTATAAAGCCGGTCTTATTAAAGTTCTAAATATTATTTAATTAGATACTATATTTTATAATTATATTCTCTAAAAGCTAAAACCAGCTATAAATAATAGTTAGATCTTTATATTTAGCTTTTTAATAGTTATATCTATAAAATCGATATATCTTTAGCTTTAGTTATTACTTAATAAAGTTATAAGCCTATTACTTATCGATAGATAGCATATTATAATTAGTATATAAAGAATTTATAATATCTTCTATATATAATAGTTATAAGGGAAATCCTTATAAGTCTAGGTTAAGGAGGTATTATACTACTATATATTCTTCCTAATTAGAAAATAACTATAACTTATTAAGAGTTTTATGCTTTAAAAGAATGCCCTATTGGCGGCGACTTAAGGCAAAGCGGTTAATATAATATATAGCTGCGGCCTTTTTAAGACTTAATTCTAGGTTATTTTAAAGGGCCTAAAGGGCAAGAATAATCTTAGCTTTATTTAAAGGCTTTGGCATATTAGGTTATTAAGAAATATCTAATTGAAAAGTGATAGTGTAGGTTGAGGGATTTTTAGAGCACTCGCTTATCTGGAGCACTCGCTTATCATGCACGTTAACAAAGGAAGATTATCAAACAACATCGTGGCTTTCAACACGTGCTCTCATAGACCATCAAGAGTGTACAACGCGGGGTTTTTGTATTTAAAAAATCTGTGTGCCTCGTCATTGTGGCTTGATAGTTAAGACACGGGATTCCGTACGACGCTATTCTGAACGCCCTCCTTGACAGGGCCAGAAGCAATATTATTGGCTGCCTCAAGGGTGATGGTTGAGCGAAGGATTGAATCTTATGCGCTAAAATCTGACTTGTTTCCGCCAATCCGTTTTTAGATAAAAGCGTGAATCTGAGGCAATAGTTGAGTGTTTGGCCAATGTAGCTATTGTAAAGAAGTTCAGTTGACGCGGTTCTAGCACTCTCATAAGCGAACATGTTTGATATGGTTCTGGTGTTGACATAGAAATCTTGTTTGGTCGTATTCTGCATGTTCAAACATTTTTCTTGTTCAATTACTCAATAGTAGGATCACATTGACTTATTCGTACAATTTCACAATATCTGGATTAAAAGGTGGTTGCATCAGAGGTCACCTGACGCGTAGGAAATAAGAACTTTAAGAGAATAACCATGTCAGACAATCGCCGACTGTCCTTTTTGTCTGAAACATCTTCGACAGCTTTTTCTGATAGAACGGTCGCAATGGAGAAAATGTCTATCTCTAACGTTGTTATTGCCGGTGTAAGTAAGCACTCTTGAGCAACGATACAACTGACTCACAGATCTCAGGGTACCGGACGGCTCGGTCCATCCACTATTAAGCATTTGTTGAAAAACGGTTTCAAAGTCAGCGTGCTTACTCGCGAGAGTGCGTCAGCAAAACTACCTAACGACGTCGAGGTCATTCAAGCAGATTACACCTCTGCTGAGACTCTCGCACCCAGTCTCGTGGGTCGCGGCTTCGACGCCATAGTCATCATCCTGAACCGCCTCGCTTACGATGCGTCGATCATCACAATGCAAGCCGCAGTCAACGCTGGTATTTATCGAGCTATACCATCCTATTTCGGCGTATCTCTGGACAATCCCGAGATAGCCAATATGCCATTCATGAATACCAAGCTTCCTGTGTACAGGGATACCGAGACGAAAGCTGCAAAGGGCGAGATAACTTACACGGCCATCAATACCGGTATGTTTTTAGACTGGGTTCTTGGCGACGACATTTTCGTTGGTCTATCTGGTAAAGCACCAACGCGTGTGGCTGATGGCGGGGATATCCCCATGTCTGCTACTACCCTCGATGACATTGGGAAAGCCATCACAGCAGTCCTTCTCAAGCCAGAGGAAACGGTCAACAAGGTATATTACATCCATACAGTTGTAATGACTCAAAACCAAGTCCTGGGGTACGCTCGTGAAGCTGCCCCAGACAAAGAGTTTGTCGTTGAGCCAGTCGATACCGCTGTCTTAGTCGAAGCAGCATGGAAGAGATGGAACGAAGGTATAAGGGACCGCGTTTCAGCGCGAGACTTTGTCATAAGGGCAAGCTATGGTATGGGCAATGGTTTCTTTCCAAAGACGGACAATGAGTTCTTAGGCATTAGGCAGTGGAGTGATGAGGAGCTTAAAGAAGAGATCTTCAAGCGAGTCAAGGCGAGTTCGAGGATCTCAAAAGCGGCATCAGAATAGCTTGCTGGGCATTCCATCGCAGAGTCCTTCGTTAATTCCTGTATGTAGTGGCATGAGTGAGAATGGCAAGATCTAGTTCGGCAGATCTTATGCTTCCATGGAGTAACGGAAAGCTCCTTCATCAGATTGCTTGGGATAGTTGCCAAGGCATTCCCGATTCACGCCACGAGGAAATCACCACGGTGGCTAGTCTCGAAAAGATCCACTGAAATCATATTCATTTACTGAGTTTAGTGGAACATAGCCCGTAGCTGAAGGGCCTTGTTCGCTTCGTTTCCTTGGACCTCAAACAAGACAGACGAAACGATAGGTAGAATAATAGAGAGGATAAAAGACAGAGCAGCATAATTTCTGCATGGCGGCGATAATCGCGTATGGTTGGAATAACGACCAGTAGAGCTGAAGCGGCTGTTCGCTATCACTTGTTGACTTATTCCCATGGAACTATTTTGCTTATCTCCACATACTTCACCTCTTGGTACGCAAAGTACAAATACCGTTGGCAACTTCCGAGCAGTCCATTGTTCAATCAAATATTTTGTCCTAGAGAGGCCGTGTCAACATGCTG
Source organism: Fusarium cf. aywerte (assembly GCA_011034095.1). Taxonomy (NCBI): domain Eukaryota; kingdom Fungi; phylum Ascomycota; class Sordariomycetes; order Hypocreales; family Nectriaceae; genus Fusarium; species Fusarium cf. aywerte. The sequence goes on along the minus strand of WETZ01000025.1, from coordinate 262,714 downwards.
CGCTGATACCAAGGGTTCGATCAAACTGCGTACCAACTCACTTAATACCATGGCATGCCCCTGGTATAAAAGGCACGACTCGTGTACCCTTTCCTATACTCCTTCACCATTTCCGGCGTAGGAAACACTTCTCACTCTTACCCGCCACCATCCAAAGCAAACATCTGCTCGAAGATGTCATTCTCGCTTTTTGTTGTGGTTTTCTTCAGCTGTGACAACTGGCGTCTCAGAGTTATGTATCGAGAAACTTCCGCTGGTTCCTGAGTAGCTGAACTCCAATCATCTTACCTGGCGTCTTAGCGAATCCCGTATTATGGCATGTAGGGGGTAATTGAAAGCTTACCATTGTCTTTGAGTTCTCGATTACGGAATGTTAAGAGCAACAAAGCGATTTCGTCTTCATCAAAGGACGTAAAGCAGCTTCTGGCGATGTTCCTAGCAACTTGAAGCTCGCTCTTGTCCGTTCTACACATATCTCGCCAACGGAGACGTAGATTATTGACAAATTTCGTCCACTGTGTTCGGACAGGCGCATCTACATCTGCCGAATTGATGTCAAACACTGAGTACATATTCCAAAATCCGGCCTGTACCAGATGACTCAAAGACAATGTGCACGAACGACCTTCGATGTTGAGGACTCCCTGGGATAAGTATTCTCCGTTATCATAGCCCATTTCTAGTCGAAGCCGGCGGTAATGTAACTCTTCTGCGTTGAAATTGGCGTTGGAGTATTTACCTAGTAGCCATTTGTCCCTTACAAATTGAGCTTTGGGGAACTTGGTCGTGTCTACAGCACAGATAAAAACTTCCCGGCCATTCATAACAGTTCGATAGTTCGCATACTGGATAACGAACATCAAAGAGCTGCTCCATGATACAAGGTTATCGTCTCTGTTACTTCTGCAAGGTCCATTTAGATGGCCATGCAACATCTTCGAACCACGCTGCTGTGCCAAAGAGAAAAGGTCCTTTTTACTGCAATTCGAGTCATGCGTTTGATGTGCGGCAGAGGCTATGGTTTCGATGTTGTTTGTTCCCCAGCTCATTGAATCGTATGCCCGGAATAGATATTTGGGGGGGTCACCAGCTGGCGGCGTTGGTTCGATAAATGGCGAGAAAATCTTAGGCGGTAGAAACAATGTTGGACCGCCGAGAAACCTGTTCAATGATTGTGCCCAGAAGCCAATCCATTCTTCTCTGACATTCCTTTTCGTATTAGCCGCCAACCTTTCCCGTGCCCCGATGTCTTCTGTTGGATGGGGGGAGATATTTGATCTTGTTATCGAAGCAAGATAGTTGTCAGAATCCAGCCGACCCGACGGGATAGCAGCCTGATTGTAGCATTCTTCAACAATTCTCCATGAGCTATCAAAGTCTTTCGACTTGGAAAAGGACGATTTGACGATGTTTCTGATACCGTCATCGAAATATTCCAGAAGATTAGATGTATCCCTGCTCTTTTTACCTATTAATGAGGTGACATGTGTGACGACTGCTTGAATAGAGGTATCGCAGAGGCCTTTCGCGGCACGACTGACTTGGCTGGCGGTCCAGTATACTGTGCGAATTGCGGAAGTATCCTCGCTGACGAGTTGGCCGTCTTCATATAGAAACTTTTTGATGTTTTCCATCTGCTTCAGTAGAGTCGTGGCCGTTTCGTTAAAATCATGCATGAGTGCCGTAAGATTCTTGGCCTTCTGGGATCCATCACTACCGTTTGTCAAACCCAAATCCTTGACCTGGTTGGTAAGCCGTTCCATGTCTCTACCAGTGTCACGTTTGTGGACAGCCATCATTCTTGGTAATTGTCAAAAAGCGTATGCTATTGAAAAGATGTAGGAAGGGGATGCCGGAACTAACTAACGTTCCTTCAATATGACCTGATGCGGGGTTTTGTTCATATGTCACCTTCCTTGAAGACGGCAATCTGCAGCATAGTACCAATTAAAAGCTCCCTTTCAAGCCATATATGCTGCCTGATCAGCATAACAGGGTACACTGTTGGCGTATCGCTCGTGCAATAAGCAAACGGATCTTATTGTCCGACTTTAAAAGAAAGCTTCCCATTCCGCAACATATTTTCCAATAGGATTGTCCAGGAGCGAAGGTCTGCTGCTATGAAAGAGAAATCTGCTTACAACTTCCTTCACTGTTGACGTTTAGCTGCTGCTATCCCTGCTGCATGTGCATTTTCAACAAACTTTTTGAATCCTCCAGCGAGCTCGTCATAATCCTTCAGTTTCTCTTCCATCCTTAGATTGATCTCCTCCGCCTCGGACGGCCACTGATTTGTCGCTGGATTGAAAGCTGTTGGCAGTAGCTTGCTTGCGTCTTGTACGGCGACCATGAGTTCTTTATAGTCATAACTTGCAAGTTCAGCCTACCTGCAGAGTTAGAAAGTGTTTCTAAGATAGATTGATTGAGCATTTCACCTGTGCTATTCTTGCGTAGTTTGCTGTAAAGCGCATGGCTTCGAAAGCCAGTGTGCTGTTCAACGTGTTGTTGAAATCCCTCGCTACAGAAACACCGCTCGTCGTTCGATTAGATTTATCCGAGGTCATTATTTCCAAGTAAACCCATTAACATGTGTCTAGGTAGTTGGTGCTTGACGAGAAATATTTCAATATTGTGGGACACGATATTAACGAAGTCTGGCGTACACGTGTCAAGTCAGCCGCACAAGGCTTACTAGTGAACTCTTTGTCAGGCTAGAACATAAATCAACAACGCCTCGTTCAACTTCAAAACGGGGTGGTATCTGACCTTCCCACCACGACAGCGATTATGAGCTAACCGTTCTTGGAAATCCGACATTTCTGCTTATGCTAACAAATTAGCTGACGCCCTATGCTAAGGGATTGATAGGCACAGGTAAAGTGGCAAACAAATTAAATTGTATTTGAGAATGAAAGCATTAAATAGCTATATACAAAAAAGTCCAGCAAAATGGATAAGGCTGCTAAGCGATAGGGGTGGCCTTGGTGGGGATGCACAACTTGTTAACAAAGCTGGAGTTGCACTCAGGCCCATCATTGCGTTCAATGAAGAATGCCTCGAGATCGAAGAAGCAAACGGGAATGTTGTTCCAACCAAGGGTGTCCAGCTTGAGAGCCTTGTCGCTGCTAAGGGCACAGTCGACGATAGCGCGGTAGTAAGGGTCGCGGTTACCGAGATTGTACTGGGCCATGCCCGTATAGATTTCCTCGGTAGCCTCAGTCCATGTTTCGCCGCCCAAACCCTGTGCCTCGTACTTCATGAGGTAGAAGCAGTACTCCTCGGTGCTCTTGATAGACATCCATTGACGACCAGTCGCGTAACCGCAGTCTTCCTGGCTTCCGATTCGCTTGTCGGCAACGAGGCGGAGGCCGGCGGCCTTCATGACGTTGTTGGCAACCTTGGGCATGATGCTGTCGGAAACGGAACTGAGGAGGTCTTGGACGGGTTGGCTACCGTCTTCAAGCAGAGCCCATCCGCCGTCAAAGAACTTCGTGATGGGGGACTTGATCCAGGGTCCGTACTTATTAGAGGCGGGAAGGCGGTTGAAGAGTTCTGGGGTCTCTCCGTCATAAAGCGTGCCTGTAGCCAGTCTCATTGTCATCTTGAGTTGTTCGGACGAAGCTTTGAAAATATCGGCCAAAGCGGACGAGATAGTGCCCTGATCGATTTCCTCTGGCTTTGTCTCCTCTGCGACGATATCAAACACGCCTCCCAGAATGCCGAAGCCAGTCGAGAACGCCTCTCCCTGCTACTATTAGTACTATGTTTGTGGTGGAATGGGCGAATTAGCTTACAGCTCCCGGGACGAGGCCTCCAATTGTACTACCCAACCCGACTGCGGCAGAGAGCCATTTCAAGACATCGCCTGTCTCGTCCTCATCACCCCCAAAGAGTGTGATCATCTCACCAATCTTAAGATTGGTGATGAGAGTCTGTTCAAGGAGTCTACCATGAAGCATATCAAACTTGCTCTGCATACCTCTGACTCCTTAGAAGATCCACCAAGATACTCTTCCAATAGTGTCTTTCAATGGATCGCCAGTCATGCCGTAGCGTTCAAAATGCTCCTCACAACTCAGATAGGGTGCAGGCAAGCAATCATTGCTGTCAATCATGCTGCAACCAGACATGCTGAACTTGCCACTGCCGTTGTTCATCGTGTCTTCAAGGTTATAAAGCCATCGGACCTCATGTTCTGTCAATGTTAGCAGGTCTGTCAAATGAAAGGGTGAAAATTGGGCCGGAACGTACGCCATTGAGCCACGATCTGGTTATCGAGCATAAGGCTGGCACCAGTCTCTTCCCAAACCGTCTCGGCGCCCTTGGCTTCAGTTAAAAGCCATTTTCTATCCTTGCACAGAGACTCTTTGGTGTCCCAAGCTTCAGGTTCCTCTACCGGTTCCTGTCTCTTTGAGAGAGGCGAAGCATTGGTTGTAACTACAAGAGCCAAAAGAGTGGTAGAAATCTTCATTTTGAAAGGAAGAAAATGAGTGATGAGTGAAAAAGTGAGTGATTAATGAGTGACTCGAGAAGCGAGTGAATGAGCGGATGATTCAAATCAATATCTCGTCAAACGAGACCTTTATATCAATTTCGAGGACCATGGCAGTGCAGCAAAAAGTTAAGGACCGTTCGGTAACCTACTAATCTAAACGTCCAAGCTATGGTGAATCCTTCGAGCGAGGGCAACATGGTGGTCCATGCCACAACGAATGGCTTAGCAACACACGATCTTTCAGATAAGCGGTTAGATAACGAATATTCGCATATGATAAAATCTCCCGTGTTTGTGATCGACAAGGAGGTAACGATAAGCGTATGAGAGTAGGCATTCGGCAGATGCGTTGAAGTGTGCCGACTTTTTTCGGGCAACAGTTGCCCTTCGGCATGACCCTGATAAGGCTGTCTTCTATCGGCAATCACGTTCAGCCAATGTGATCGGTGTGGCCGGCTGACATACTACCGTTTGAGCTAAGACTCGAGGCAGTTACCTCAGCTCGAAACGCCATTGTTCAACTTGACTACCAAGGCCTGACAGTCTCCTTCGAGATTCGGGCGCTTCGATGTCCAGACATCCGAATTGCGGAAGGGTGGTTCGTGTTTCTGGTGTCATATTTCTACCACCACAAGTAGCCTGGGCTAACATGTATGGCTAGATGGGCTGAGTAATGCCTCGTCCTATGTAGGTCCTAGCTAGAACGAGACAGTTTGTAGTTTTCGCAGCGTTACTGTGTTGACTTGGCAATAAACAGAATGCTCGTGAGCGCTCTACTAATTGGCCGTGCAACTATTACGAAACCCGCGCAAATTCGACTTAGCCTCCATGTCCCTCTTTTTAAGCCTAAGATGGTGTGTCAACGGATGGTTTCTGGCTAGCCGACCATGCTCCGGTGAATCTTTGTCAAGTATAGTTGTAAGATCGGCAGGCTTGCTGACCTCACAATAGTCTAAGGTGGTCAATCGATGTTTTGTTTGTTCAGTTGTTTCTTGGATTAAACCTACCCTGCCCTGCGTGATAGAGTTGGTCTCTTATAATGATACAACAGAAATATCTTCCCAGTCAATTTGTAGAGTGCTGAGAAACATGGAGGTCTGGTGTGAAAAAGATTTATTGGATTATTAAGACGTGTTATCTATTTTAGATTAAAGTCTCGCAATATCTAACTTTGAGAGAGATGCCAGTTAACTCTTTGAGTAATGAGTGTACATTAATCATGTAAACAAACATAAGCTCAGATAGCGCAGTATAGCAAGTATAAGTACGGGATATATCAACATTTTCCATTTTCTCTATGAGTATAATAAATTGTGAACTGTTGATGTTCCCATATGATGGGCTGCTCCTGCAACCCACCAGCCACATGTAGTCTTATCAGGGTCCCGAATCATCTCCAAGCCATCCTAAAAACCATCAACGCTCTATATAGACAAATTCGATATGGCTTGACGTAAGAATGCCTCTGCACCGCTTACAAGCACTATACAATACATGCCCCTGGAAGACTCTATAATAATCTGATTATGTCCAATAGCCATCTTGCCTAAGTGAGTATGAGTATTTAAACGATACTGTTTGGGTAGCCATATCAGAGGCCTAGTATCCAAGGTTATCCATTCGCAATGGTTGTCGCGCCCGTACTTGTCGAAGGTTGGTGAAATCACTGGCAACTCCTGAATGACTTGGTCCTTCATCTCTACTACTTGTGTTTTGCCGCTTCGTGACTTGATAGTCAAGTTATCCAGGAGACATTTGAGATGAAATACTCCATGATCCGTCCACAGGGTCGAGTCATCGATGAAGGAGAACTGTTTCGCGTCAACGTCCACCACAGCACAGTGTATGCCTGCTTCCACGTCTGAGAGAAGAAGTCGTCTGAATTTGAAGACATACGACACCGTCCACTTCCCGTCAGGAGACACGGAGAGGTTTCCACCGCGTGATTCTAATTTAAGCCAAGAGCATGGGAGATTAATATGAGCGAGCTTTTGGCCGGTTTCGATGTCATAAAGGGCGAATATCTCATCGCGGTTACCATCATGGTGTTGCAACATATGGAAACACCATGAAACTCCCAACTTCGTTCCAGCAAAGCACACTGTAGCAGGGTGCCTTCCCAGCTTATCAGGAAACTCAAACGACTGTTGAACCTGTCCTGTGCTGACATTCAACACAAGTACCTGGGAGGAAATACATATGGCCACCCATTGGCTACCACTACTGACATTGGAAGATATCGCTATATGTTTGGCCTTGGCTTGGATGTCGAAGCTGTACCGCAAATGAGCTCTTTTCAAATCAAAAATGTAGATCGATGACCGGTCGCTGAAAGCTAAAAGCTGAGCTTCAGATGAGAATGCTATAGCTCCGACATTGTCACGAATACTGTTTCTTATGTCCAGTGTCATGATAGTTCCTGCTGTCGGGTCCTCGATCTTGACCGTGTTAAAAAGGTCATGATAAGCGATTGATATCCCGTCTTTCATCAAATAAGGAAATTTGTCCTCTTCTATCTCGGAAGAGATCTTGTCAGCCAAGATTATATGGACATCCAAGATCCAAATTGAAGTTCGTGAACAGACGGCAATTTTTGTATCATCATGAGCAACCTCAATTGCTCTCAGCCCATTCGCGGCTGGTATTTGAAGTTCTCGTAACATGCTTCGTTGATCCTGGCACAACAATGTCACGTCTCGGTGAGATGCTATAGCTATCCAGGAATTGGCGTGTGAGTAGGCGAGACAATCGACATAATTCTCGTTATCGCGCCACTCTTTCCATTCTCCCTTCATAAAGTCCCATAGGTAGATGAACATGTGGTCACTGCAAAGCATGATCAAGTGGGTATTTGGGACGAATTTTGCGTCATTGATGATCTCATCTGTCTCATCACCGTCACCTTCTAGATTAGGACCATAATATAGCACACCTGTTCGTAGATCTAAAGCTACAATACTGTAGCCGGGATCAAAGCAGAGGAGTGATAGTACAGCACAATCTGAAGCAAATTCGATACGCCAAGAGAAGGAGTCCGAAGGGTCTGTCTGCAGGTCCAGTTTCAAAGGCCATGATCGAGGCACACCCCCTTCACGAGCAAAGAGGTATAATTCATCTTTGAAGCACAGTGCCAGCCAGCGACTATCAGGCGAAAATTTCATTGCAACAACGTTTCGGCCATCAAGTGTTGCAATTCGAAGTGCATGGTTTAAATCCAGCTCAAGGACCTGAAGTTCGTCTTGCACATGACCTCCTGCATCACTAGAATAGCGCATGGTGATCATTGCTAGCGATTGAAGGTCTGGAGATATTGTCAACAACGTTGCATCATCGTATTTCGATCTTTTGTGCATAGAACCATCGCTGACTCTCCAAATCAGCAACTGAGAGTCAGAAGTAGTTATGGCCAGCATTTCATCCGTTGGAGAAAAGGTCATGGTGTGAATGTCAAGTTTTGGCGCAGTCTCAAGAACACTCAGGAACGGGCTCCAGGTGATGTCCACTTTAGGAGTTTTTGAAACGAAATCAGGCGTGTACTGTTCGAACTTATTCCGAATGAGACTTTCGTGTGGGCTGAAGAGTAAACCGGAGACATAAATCTGTAGTGGGTAGTCTCCAATCACCGGGCTAAGAAGGAGCAAGACTCGAAGGGCATCTTCTATCAATGCCAAAACGCCTGATTGAGATAATACCTATTTGACGGTTGAGAGTTAGGATTGACCAGTCACATGGCTTAGAGATTAACGTACGATCGATAGATCTTTTAGAGACAATAGGGTTTTCCCTGCCACTGGTAGGTTCTGGCATAGGCTGAGTGCTTCTAACCAGAACAAAAACTTCTCAGAAAGGAATTGATGAATCGTCTCAATGAAATGTATTTTTATCTCCATCCCGCCAAGAATGGAAAGCTGATACGCCTCTCGTAAATGATCAGCCCAGAACACCGTTGCATACGCCAGACTGCTCAGGGGATCAGGGTCAGGGCGATTACGTATAGCTGCGGTTAAGGAGACACCTGGATAGATTAAATGGTACATGTCCTTATGCAAAGATTGAAGAATATTGATAGACCTTTGAAAGAGGTCATAATGGTGATGCGCGAGGCCGGACTGAAAGAGTAATGCGCTTGACTCTGTGAGTAGGAAGTCCTTAGCAGACTGGTGGACGAAAACGATTGTCTTATCTTTTGTCGTCAGAAATGAACCACATTCGGATATGAAATCAGGGAGGTCTTCCTCAGCCAAGTTCAGTTGCTCCATAACAACTATCTCAGAAAAGGTAAGCGGTCGATAGACAGTTGAAGCGATAGCTAGAAATCTGATATAGCGCTCAGAACTCTTAGATGCCTCGATCTGGCCTATCATTCTTTTATAAAGCGCATCGAGACCCTCAGGGAACTCCAGCACTTGTTCACTGATCTCCCAAGGTCGGCAATCCTCTAGTTGCTGACATACCAAGGCTACCCATAAGAAAGTGCCATGGGCGTGTTGTGTTAGGTGATGATAAACTTGCTCCGCTACATGTCGTTTGAGCCTTTTTCTATCAACTAGTTGACGAGTGCGGTAGTTGATGAAGTATTCGACGGCTTGAGAAACAGATTCTTCATGCAGCTCTAAAGAAAGTCCGAGCTTTGATAAACCCTCTAAACCTTTTTCGATGTCATGCCGGTTACGGCTGCTGACAATCCACTTGACATGCTGTGTTGAGCTGGAAATTATCTTGAGAAGAAACTCAAGGTCTTGGAGGCATTCATCCAACGCATCCACAACTATACAAGCATTCTGAAGGGCTGGATCGGCTATCATCTTGCGGAACAAACCTTCCAATCCCACCCTCGAGTCCCAGTCGACGACGCCATGTCTTTGCACATCCTTTAAATGCGATACGAGACATGGTTGTTGAATGACCAGCAGGTATACCAGCCCTCTCATCACAGCTGTCAAGCTGCTAAGATCAGAATCTGTACCTTGGCAGAAGAAGTAAGATAACGTCATTTGGCTCTCTGGTTTCTCGAGTTTCGAAAATGGCAGGAGCTGGTCTATAATGCCGCAGAGGAGCATCGTCTTTCCTTTTCCGGGATCACCTCTGATCCAAAGGAGTCGACTCTCATGGTCTTCGTCGCGCCAAGCGAGAAACTCTGGTGCTTCCAGAATCCACATATATGATTCTTTCAACAACCCACCCTTCCTTTCTTCAATTTCGATTTTTTTGTTGCGCGGGTTGGTGGGCCGTAGTGCTCTCAGATATTTCTCTATATCATCTTGCTCCGTTTCGCTGTGATAGTTGTGTGTTGTATTATAGGTGTTGCCAACATGTATTCGTGAGGCGTCGGTTGCCTTCAACAATTGCACAGAGTTTGAGGTACTACTTTGCATTGTGACGTTGGTATCTTGTTTTGACGATCACGATGCATTCAGAAAGAAGAGAGGCTTTTTCGGCATTTTTTTCAGGCTTGCTCTNGCTGCGTCGAGGGGGGAGAGAAGAGGAAACAAGGCTATCTTATCAGGCAATTCAAAATGCATCATCCCTGTAAGGGCTAAGCCCGCGTTGGTTGGTCGCCTCCTTGTTGATTACCTCTCAACAATTTCATGTTTGAGTCATAGCAGTTAATCGATTTGACTTTTGTTGATACTCATGGCCGAAGTCTTTGGTGCCGTTGCTGGGGCTATCAGCATCGCAGCCTTATTCAACAATTGTATAGATTGTTTCAACTATATCCAAGTCGCTAAAGATTTCGGCAAGGATTTCTCCAGATACCAACTTCGACTCGACGTTGCTAAATGCCGACTATCGAGATGGGGTGCGGCCGTTGACATCAATGACTCGCGATTCCTCAGCGACGCATCGGCAGATCCAACAGTAGAGTTGGCAAGGAATGTTCTGAGAGAAATAGTGGAAAGGTTTGCCGCAGGACACAGGACCTCGCTTCGGTATAACACAATATCAAAAGAACGAAGCACGGCAATATGTACTGAAGCGGATCTCGAAACAGTGTCACAACGCCTGCACAATCGTTTTCGGGCACTGGCCTTACATCGACAAAGCGGTGTAAGCTTGATGAAAAAGGCGTATTGGACGATTTACGACAAGAAATATATGGGGCGAGTAATCGACGACATCTTCGACCTTTTGAACGATTTAGAGAAAGTGTTTCCTGCTACGCCTCATGCGATCAGACAGCTAGTCGAGACGGAGATCGAGGAAGTCAAGGATCAGCAGGAATTGAATATGATCCAGGATGTGGCTAAAGACTTGGATCCTGTCTTGGAAGAGAGTACTAAATCCAAGCTTCGAGAGATCACAGTGAAGAATACTGTAGGGCGTGTGAATACAAATGGAAGGTTTAACGTTGGCAATACGTTTTCAGGGGAATCACTTATGTACTCTCCAGGATCTCGCGACAACACCGTTAACCACGCCGATGAGATTATTGGGGGGGAGAATTCACGAGTAAACATTGGCAATACATATGGTGGGGCAGGATTCTGGGATTGATAGATATCTGTCTTGTATATAGAGCGCATTTGCCAGCAGTTACTCGAGTCCCGGCTCATTCGTTGATTATAGCTGGAAATATACTTGAGGAAGCGTTATAGAACTACTTTCAGCTCATCTCAGATGTATTCACATCATGACTGTCGCTCAATTTACAAAGGGAGGCAAAGTCTTCCCAGTTGCCAGTCCCAACATTAAGCCGGAGATAAGATAATGATGATAATAATACAACGGGTGGAACTTGACTATGTTAATTGCAAGTAAAGCCAGTACTAATCCTTCGATTAGATTTGAAGCAATAGCATGATCATTAGCCTTAACAAGCAATGCCATCAATATTGCGTTTTTAAACAGTGTCTAGCGTCCGAAAGAGCGAAAGGGAGTATTTAGAGACAGGTTGTGTGACAGAAATTATACTAGATTTTCGAGCCTAGAGGCGGAGAGAGCTGAAAGAAATACCACGTCAGCCAGCCCACGCTACTGAGTTAAGACATAAGGCTCGGTATTTATGAGCCTATGTTTAGGCTGATTGAATATAGAATAGCTTAACTTACTATAGCTTATCATATAGTTACAAACTATGCTATGTTTGGATATCCACGTTATCACGAGTACGCACTCTAGAAGGCCGCTGCTGTACTTCAAACTTCTCCTTGCTTAACCGGAACTTCCTATTCCGAGCCATACCCTTATCAGGGGCCTTGCATATAGATTCAACCGTCGACCTAGCGGCTCAAGACCTCGAACTCGGCGGGCACGGCGTCGGCACCAGCGCCGGTGTTGGCAATTTTCACCTTTGGATGGGAGAAGCAAGTCAGCATCCAGTCCAGGTGTCATACACATCATCACCTTTTTTTCCAGGTCTGTGGATAGAACTCACCAACTCCTGCACCTTCTCATCCGTCAGGTCGGCAATGCTGTACACGGTGCCATCTGCAAGGCCGAGCGTGTCGGGCTTGACGCTAGCTTCGCACTTTCCGCCAGCGGGCTGCTCGGCGAGGCAAGACTCGTCGTCGGCGCGCTTGCGGCCGACGAACCAGTACCTGCCGCCCGTGCGATCGCCGCGCGATGAGTACGTCATGCATATGTCTGTGCTACCGTTTGAGTCTTGCTGGTTTGCGAGGTATGTGCAGCCGCCGCCGGTACTAGCCTCGCCGCGGATGCGCCAGCTGCTTGGGATCTGTTGACACCTGTTAGTTCAGATATGTCTGTAAGAAGAAGTAAAGAGGTTTTACGCACAGCGTTTACAGAAATGCTCAATCTGCCGCTGCCTGCTGAGTTGCTAAACACGCAGCATACATTAGGGTTGATGCCCGCGCAGCCTACCCAGCCCCCGTCACAGCCACTGCCAGTGTAAGCTCTGACATCGATGGCCGAGGCAGTGGCCACGAGGGTGAGAAGGAGCGCGGAGAAGTACATATTTGATGTGTGTAGGTAGTGGTGGTGTTTGATGCGATGTTGTGAAGTTGGAATGGGGAAGCAGGAGCTGGTAGTGTTTGAGGAAGTAAACAGAATCGCTCTGGAGGAGGAAGTACCTGGCTTTATACTATTTCCTAACCAGGTTGCCCATCCTACAACCGCTCGTATCTTAGATAGGAGAAAGAGTCATTGATACCTTAGTGGAATCAGTATGCGGGAGCCACTTGTATGCTGTCTAACTACCTCCCAGATAAGGTAATAGATGCTGGCTGGCTATATCTAGCGGTATTGTAAGTATCTGTTAGTAATGGGTAACAATCCTAACTACTATAAATCTACATATACAATCTGGTTATAGGCAGTCTGGTTGCATGCAATCTGGTAAGCGCCTATTAAATAACGCAAGTGGATAGGATTCTCCTCTCTAAGACTTACTTCTCATCTGACTGCTTCTTGGCATCAATCCTTCAGTCAGAAAGCTTAGAATACCTGCCAGTCCAAGCACCTATAGCGCTTACGCCGAGGGGATTTTCGTAGGATCTCTTTTCTATCTGCGCTGGCTGTATACGATGTGACATTGCATAATAGATGATTAGCCTGAAATTTAACCCTGCAGTTTCTACCCCCAAGACCTATATAGATAGTTAGTCTGAAATCTCACATGCAGTCAGCTTATTGTAAAGACTAGTTAAATCTAACTATGTAGATCCTATCTATTAAATCCTATAAAGAGGGGTACTGAGGGTAATAAAGTATATATAAATGTTCTATGTGAAAGAAGGCGATCTTTATCCTCTTTAGAATCCTGCATTATGCAAAAGGAATCCACCTAGAGAGGTATTGAAACGTTGAGTTGAGTCGACTGCGTCAGAGATAGTTTTTGGCAAAAAAGACTGTCCCATTCCATAGATCAGATAAGTTTCAATGTTGTTCTGGGTTGCTACATGTTTCTCCCCGACACGTAGCTCAAAGCTGCATAGGAGGATTGCATGTTGGAACTGATTATAAGCTTGGGCCTCTCGGGGTCTGAACAGTCTATGACTCTGGTCGGTAGTCGGGCCGGCTGTATCAGAGTACAGTCTTGGTGATGTTGAATACATTCCTCCGGGTAAGCAGCGGCAAGTTAGTAGCTTGAAGTTGAAGCGACATTGATCATGGGATCTCTTGCACGGATACAGTGAGAAGCAGGGTTGTCTTGGATCATCAATATCACGCCAAGGAAGAGAGTCCTTTGATTACATATCTGATCCCATATAGACAAAGAAGCTACAGACGGGAATACGATTAATCGTGAGTTGAGGAGACGCAATACCTTCTGGAGTACAACCAGAAGCATGGTTCTGAGAAAAGCTCATAACCACACTGCATAATATTTTTTTTCTCCTTGCTCTAGAAATCGACGACACCACCAACCGCAGACCAACCAAGTCAGCAGATTCAACAATATGACTCCTGTTGTCATGCATGAGACCCCGCCCCATTCGCGTGTGAGATTCTGACCCATCGAACATTGTGCTGCTCGACACTTTCTCCTTGGTGGATGGACTATCGGCTAGCGATGCGGAGTCTCATGGGAAGATGGGGAAAATGCGACACTATGGACCTCGTCCAAGGAATGTCGAAAATAATGCTTTCGGGTAGGCTCAACTTGTTAATGATAAGATAACGAGGGGATAACGAGAGGATAACGATAAGATGCACTGATAAGATAGGCCAATCTCGCTTGCCAGGCAGCCGACCATCTGCCTAGAGCTGACCAGTGGAATATCCCAGTCTGCCCTTAGACATCAAATACTTAAATAGTTAATGATCATCCATTTCTCATTGGCTTCAACAACACTACCTGATTTCATGAATTGGACACAGCATCAATGGAAAAGCACAAAACTTACCTTTTAAGCGTCGCGGACAACAACTCTGCCCTGACCTCTCAGATCAGCCAAATAGCAGCTCAAACCCAAACTCGACCCAAGGAAGAAGTCAACGCTGCCATCAGACAATGTCTCTTGAAACTTTACGAATCTATCACTGTTATTAGCCAACACCGCGGCCATCCACGGACATCAAGGACTAGGGTTCTCGACGCATGGGAAAGCTTTTTGACGCCTATCAAATCCCTTACCACGCTGCCTTATGGAGACTTTCTTTCTGCGCGTATGCTGCTTTATCTTTGCAGTGGTCTATCGACCCAATCAGCTCTCCAGATGAAGTTGGTTAAGTCACGCTCTTGCAAGGCAGATATTCCTTACAACCAGTTGGAAAGACGACTAGACGACGATTTACTCGAGTGTCTCAAAAGGATGTGGACCGAAAGTGATAAGTGCCAAGATTTCGACTGGGTCTTCGGGGAATACCAAGGTCGTTGGAGGGATCAAGAAGGATCTAGTGAAAAAGCACAACGCTGTTATCAAATCGTCCAGACCCTTTCTCCAAGCGAGCTCACTGGCACCCTCGGGAGACGTTTCATCTTTTCAAAGGGAGCCGAATGTCCACAAGGCTGGTCAGAGTTCAGAGGAAGTATCCCCGGCGATTCATATGAGAGAATGCGGTCCCTAGTCCACATTCCGGAAGATGATGATGAGGTATTGGGCGGGAAATGGATGTACAAGCAGATTGGAAATGATGGTCCGATCCGCGATCACGCCTATTTCACCCTCTACGACAAGAATGCCAGCAATGATGATGAGAAGGAGTGGCCGATCTTGCCTTTTTTCCCGCGATCACTGCAGTTCATTTTGGATGCGAGGCGAATTGCACAGCCACTATTGGCCATAAAACGGCGAATTCTGGCTGAGAAAGTATTGTATAACGCTCGTATTCCGCCAGAGATACGAGTCGCGATCCTCAGCCAACTGGATCCACCAGTTAAACATCCATACCTATCTAAAGTCGATATTGTCGAGGCATACGCCCCGTTCCCAGAAAGGCACGCGCCAAGCTGTACAGAGTGTTCAAGTGACAAAGCAAAGGAATCCACATGCCCTACCAAGAGAATGTATATCTGGAGCTTACCCCTCCGAACATTTCTTGTTTTTCACCGCAGCAAAACCAACATCGGATTTCTCTGTAAGGAGGGTGTGAACTGCAAGGGGCACCATGACAACAACAAGTGGAAAATTACACAAGAATCTGAACTAAACCACCACGTCGAGAAAATCGTCAAAGACCGATGTGGGGAGTCTGCAACTCTGTCACAAGTGGGATTTGCACCAGCGACAGACTTTACACTTCAAAGTGAACAGAAAGATTGCCAGCGACGAAGCAGACTGTTTTACGGGGAAGGACCACTGGAGGACAGTTCGAATGAGCTAAAGATGAATGGGGGGCTCTTTGGATTGACTTCTATGATGGTACATAATCACATTCTTATTGGATCATGGCAGGGGCATATGGAGGGGGGTGGTAGTAGTACAACTGAAGCTCAGTGGGCGGTTGCACGGTGTTTTGCGGATAAGGAGTGTGCTGAGCAGGCTTTGAACAAGATGCATTCTCACTGTCAATGGTGTTGATAACTATATATAGTCCTGAAGTCCGTGAATCTTAATAACGTTTTACCTCAAGAGAGGCATGAGACGCCCTTGGAGCTGAGGTAGGGACTTGGCCCTAGACCTTTGTGTTCTAGGACTCTTAGAAATGGTATGATCCAAGCAGCCCGTAACATACAAGGTGATCAATTGCCTGATCATAGATATATCCCAATGGATTCATATCCCGTTTCATGGAGGATCGTATACACGTATTGTTGGAGCGCTCAGACACCGCCTCCGTCATACTGTTGAACTCAGTTGAAGCGACTGGCCCCCAACGACAAAGGTCAGGCAACACGAGATATGGTTTAATAGATGTCGATAATTGGATAATCCTTTGTACCATTCTATACATCATTGGCTCTGTTCTCATAAGGTAGTATGCCTAAACAGTTGTTATTGGAAAGCATAGTTTACTGATACCCTGGTTCGAATAGTTGAGCGACCGGTCCAATACAAACGTTGGGATCAGCGACAACGCATGACTTTTGCATATCCGATGTTCCGGAAGGATCAGTGGGGTCCAGGCCTCCAACTGTAAGTCCTTGATGCCTAGCAGCCTAGGACTGACTGCCTGACTCATATTCTTATACCACCTCAATTAAATGTCAGCCCATATCTGTCGTAAATATTTTCAAGAAACTCCATAGCTCTTCATTACACCACTTCAATGTCTCAAAAGTGTTCAAAGCGTCAACCGTACTAGCCGTCATCAACATGCTAAACGAAGACACATTGCAATATCCCAAGAAATGCAAACGCTCGAAAGACAGCGAAATCGAAGCAGTAAAAAATGCCATCGAGCATGGCCTGGACCCGAACACTCTTTGGACAGAGAAAGACCTAGTCAACCCTGTTCCAAAACACGGCTGTGTCGTGCCGCCTTACATCGCCGATTCGCAAACATGGCCGCACTACAACACCCCACTTCATCAAGCCATTTTATTCTCAGATTTTGACTCTGCACATTATCTTCTTCAAAATGGCGCTGATGTCGATCTTTATAACTCTCTCGGTCGCACGCCGTTGCATGAAGCTGTATGGAATCAGAACCATGAAGCTATTCGACTTCTTGTTAGCTACAAAGCCGATCTTAATAAGACCACTTTGGAAGCGCACGCGCGATATGAAGATAATGATAGGGATTTGTATTACTCAGGGGGACAAATTTGTGTTTTGCGAGCTCTTTCAACTTCTGATCTTGGGTCATTGCAGATCTTGGTTGAGGCGGGAGTAGACCTGTGTCCTCCTTCGCAACACCCTTGGACGTTGCTTGATCTGGCGTTATTGGCGGGTGACCGAAAGATCGCGGAGTTTCTGCGAACTCGAGGGATCGAATTGCCGACCAAGGAAGAGTTTTCGTTTCCCGACAGCGACTATCAAAGTCTAGCACGAGATCTTCTTGCATTCACGAGAGGCAGCGATATTGTCCCCTCAAAAGACTTTTACGATACCTATTGCTTCGTATTGGGGAAGATCAATCAGACTGCTACAATTGACGCCCATGTCCTGATTCAGGAGTTCTTCGAAGCCTTGCATGAGACTGCCGATCTTCAACCCAGTAACAGTAAACACATATGTCCTTCTTGTCACGAGTTTCAACTCGGAGTCAGAAGCATTTATGAAACAAAGGAAGCATTCGGCTTGGAGCTCCATCCCACTAGACAAGCTCTAGAAAGTTCTGCCGAGAAAGGATGTCCCCTTTGTGCTATCGTGGCCGACGCCCTCGATCACAAAGAACGCTCAGAAAGGACATCTGAAGAACAGGAATTTCCAAAAGATAATTTGGATAAGCCGGTCTGGCTCAAGACGTCATTCAATTTCTCAAGTGCGAATAGTGCCCTCTTGTCTTCTCTTTGGGTATCATGCAGCGAACTCAGCATTAAACTGGATCTGGCAAAAGTTGACGATTCTCTGCTCAGTGCAGTCCAAGGTAACAATGGTCCCGACACTAGCACTGAATCAACATGCGCGATGGAAGTAGCAAAGAAATGGATTCAGATTTGTCAAACTGATGAGAAGCACGTGGCATGTCAGGAAGCTTGGAAGAATCGCCCAAGCAAGAAGATTCTACCAAGACGACTCCTTCATGTTGGAACATCCGATTGTCAACCACGGGTCGTCGAAGTACAAGAGTCAGTTCCTTATTGCGCACTGTCATATTGTCAAGGAGATAAGGACTTTTTTACCACGACAAAGAGCAATCTCTCGCAAAACATGGAGGGAATTCCGATGGAATCTTTGCCAACTGCAATGCGGGATGCTATTTCTGTGTCCCGGTGCCTGGGCCACGAGTACATCTGGATAGACGCCTTGTGCATTGTCCAGGACGATGAAGGGGATCAGGCTCATCAAGCTGCTATCATGGACGCCATCTTCTCCAACGCCGAGCTTACCATCTCCACTCTTGTTGGAACTGACTGCCATACCAAACTCTACCAACCGAGATCGGTCAGAATGGCACATCCTGTGTCTCTAGACGTATGGGAGCCCAAGTATATACGCAGACCTAACACTTCCCAATCCGTTATTCCCGAGTGGTTACAGGACAACATGAAGATCCATGGGCCCGTACACTCCGAAGGTTGGAAGTTAGCAGAGCAACTTCTAAGCACAAGAATCTTGTATTTTGGCGATGGGATGCTGCATTGGGAATGTCTTCATGACTATGTCGTTGAGGCGGATCCCGGTGGTAACAACAGAAGATGCTATAACTACCGGGTTGATCTTGACAACCGCATCCACACCAAGAAAACTGTTCAGGGTGTTGCATCCCTGGGTAAAAGGCTTTGGAATACAATCCAGGAGCCGTTTGAGCTATGGAAACAGCAAGTTAAAGATCTCACTCAACGAAACCTTGCGAAACACAGTGATAGAATTCCCGCTTTGGATGATATTTCGAAACGTCTAGCAGATTCTGCAGGTCACAAGTCGTTCTTTGGGATCTGGGATGGAGAGAAGCTACCAGAGAGTCTTTGCTGGAAAGTTGAAAAACCACTGCCTGACTCGGCCGTAACACTTCCCAATATGCCATCTTGGACTTGGGGAGCTGTTACTGGAGAGGTTTCATACGGCCTGACCGATCGCGCCGGAAGAGCTGGCGTCCAGCCCAAGTCAGGTGTAACTGTTGTCTCTATCAACACCGAAGTCAAGACGCCATCAATCACACTCAAAGGTACCCTCCACCAGAAAAAGCCTCTTCCTTCCTCAATCCTTCATGGAGAAGCTGGGAATAATTTCTTTCTTTACATGAAGTCGGGTCATCGTAATTCTCTCTTTCTAGACCACGAGATGGAAACCCTCGAGGATGTTTACACGTTCGATGTGTTGGTTATTCCACGGGCGCCGTTGCGTAAAGGTTATGGCTACCCGAGGTGGAAGTCTGGAAGACCTGCTGCGACTTTGAGGCTTTTGGTGCAGAAGGTTGAGAATGAAACGGATACGTTTCGACGGATTGGTATTGGTATGATATCTGGGGAGTTAAAGGGAGGCCGTGATGACGGCGATGATGGTGAACCGAAGTCGCCACTGGAATGGCTGGTCATTGATGAAAAGAAATTTGTCGATCGAGAGTTCATCCTCATTTAGGAACTTTAATTTGCAAATTCAAGAAGATATATCTAACTATCCGCTAAACCATCTTTATTGTTGTTATCTTCGCTGATGTGAATGTCATCTTGATGCCCCTCTTACATCTTATGTGGCAGCTCGTCTCCATTGCCCTGATATGAAGGATTCCCCATAGATTCTCGAATTAGAAACGCCTCCTCGAACCTCCTTGGTCACTGTGCTCTCGGGTTCTCACGAGCAGACAAGTATGGTCCATATACTCCCCAAGCGAAGGCTCTTCGCCATCAAACTGCCCTGTTCATGTTCATGGAATAGGATCATTTGGGTCAAGTTCTTCGACCTCAAATTGCTTATACGGATCAGTAGTTGATTCTATTTATTATCTTAGTAAAAGACTAAAGAGCTAATATATAACTAACTGTTTTATAAGATACTATAGCTTATTATTAACCTTATTAGTGGCAAGACAGCTTGGAAATGCGCGTCTATACCCTCCAGCTAGATAAATAGCCCGAGAGTTACTAACATGTGCGATATGCGGTCTGTACACAAGCCGTGGGACAGGAGAATAACACTTGACATGTGATATCATGTTGTAATTTGCGGTCATCGGCCCGACACCAGAATTAGTTATGGACGAGGCTCATCCGGACCAAAAATGTTTTTTAGACTCATCCTGTAGACAACGGCGAGTTTGAAATAAAAAGCTGTTTCAGGTTCTTAACTGAACTAATCTATTGCAGCTAAAGGAATGCAAATCCCTGACAAGCCCCTGTCACTGGAAGGCAACTTTTGCCGAGCTTGGTTCTGCCTCTGTTCAGGTGCATACCTTGCGGAGAGTAAAGACAAAAAATGTTATGATCTAAATCCTCCTTTTACTAACCTTTCCTTGAGAAAGAAGATTGCTGTAAAGCCACATAAGAGATGGACCCGAAACCTTGGCGAGCTTTTTTTTTTTTTTCATCAACCGTCAACCACTTCAGTCTGAGAATGTTATCCGAAGTCGTATGAGGACCCACTAGGTCCTTGGAGTTTTTTGACATACCTGGCTCCCGGCGCCCCGGATCTACAAGCTCCAATGTGCTTCCAGAAGTAATCGTTTTTCCTAGTTGGGAAGCTCCAGAGGGTGGTTCATGTAATCATCCTTGCTG
This sequence comes from Fusarium cf. aywerte, assembly GCA_011034095.1. Lineage (NCBI taxonomy): Eukaryota > Fungi > Ascomycota > Sordariomycetes > Hypocreales > Nectriaceae > Fusarium > Fusarium cf. aywerte. Next base: position 242,057 of record WETZ01000025.1, on the reverse strand, counting down.
TTCGTATCGGGCCTTCATTAGATTGAGGGGTTACCAAAAGAATACACCTGGTTGAGTTCGGACGTGTATACCCATGATAATTGATACACAGAAGCCACACAGATATTCCTGACGCCTCTCCTATCATTTGATCAAGCGACCTGCCTTTTTGAGATACGAGATATCGCTTTCTAGCATGAAAATCTCATACTACTAACTACCACAGACTCCTATATAAAGAGTCCACTACCTCTCTACAGTAATCATATCCATTTGTTGCACATTATTAGCTTGAATCCCCAGTTCACCATGCATTTCGCCAGCGTTTTCACCGCCCTGTACCTTGCTGCTGTTGCCGTTGCAGCTCCCGGAGATCGTGGCTCTTACATCGTTTCTGGCCTAGGCGCCCGTAAACAAGCCATCTTGAAAGCCGGTGGGAACACCTTGGATATCGCTATTTCTATGCTCGAGGATGAGCATATGCAGACCAACTACAAGTATGGTAAGTGAAATTCCATAAGCAGGGGATGTCTGTTATGAGTTGTCGCACCAGGATTCTGGAGGAGCGGGATTATGCTAGGCTATAGTTGTCTCTTTCAGGTCTCCTTCAGCCGCGCGAGCGAATTGTCACTTTTGCCTTAATTCCTTCCGTTCACGGAATGAGGCTTCACAGAGTTCTCTATTCTTGTCGCGATACAAGGCCTTTTACGTCATGCTACAGTCTTTTATCATGATTGGGCTCCGCTGATATTATCCCTAGGAGACGGCAAGACTCGCGACGCTGCCAATTTCGGGTTATTCAAGGTTAACTGGGGTATGCTCCGCGTCTGCGCTTCTCGTGCTAGATTCAAGGGACAGAGCGAAGACGAATGGAACAATGGTGCTAAGCTGAAGTAAGTAGAAGTCAGTCAGTCAGCGCTTGTGATCAACTATTTAACAGCTCGCAGTTCTGACATTTATGCTGATGTCGCCTCCCGTTGGGACTGCCAAAACCACTACGGCTACGAGAAGTGGTTCGCGGGACATCGCAATGGTGCAACGGGCTTGGATAATCCCAACACTGAAGACATCAAATTCTACCGTGACTCTGTTGAGTGGATCAAGAAACAGATCGACTCTGACCCCAAGTATAAGTCTGATGATACTCGCTTCTGGGTCGACGTCACTCCTATTTGAACCTTTTCGATTCCCTTCGTCCCATTGGATTGTCAATTTGGCTGGCCGATTTGAACAAGTCCGAAAATATGTTAGGTCAGCGGTTTTGAGATGACTAGGCAAAAAGGACTACAAAGTTTATTTTTTCTGGATCTCTAGATGAGCCATTTTCGATATCGCATTGCTTTATATATATTATTTCCACAAAATTTGGTAGTCCAAAGACCATTCTCGAGCTCATTAACTATAGCGAGTAGATATTAGTGGATGAAATGTCAACGAAGGTTCTGAGCGTACACGATGAGCTGCTGAACAGCGTGCAACATACACATGGCGGACACTTCGACCAATGACTCCTGTCCGCTGGGGATGGATACTCATAATGTTTAGTCCTTCTAAACACCCAGCTTCCCAAAGGGCCTCAGACCTCAAAGCGTTACGGGAACTGAGATAAATCCTAGCCCAGAAACATACCACCAGCCAGCTACGTATCCTCGGAGGAGAGGTGTGTCTATATCACGGCCTTCAGCTTAGCCTATTATACGCTTCACAACGAGAGCAGAAGTGAGGATTCCCATACTCTTTTCAATCTGATCATCTCAAGGCATTGTAACACTATGGCGGGTCGACGACGGCAAGTGCCTGAAAACACATAAAACACGCCATGCTAACCGGATCGACTCAATCGCATTCGTCTGACTCAGCACTGATAGCAGGAGTCTCAGACTTTGGTCATATCATTTTGCGGCAAAAGGAGAGCCTCGAGACTGTGCAGGAAATAACTGTCAGTGCTTCACCATCGCATCTTGCGTTCGACCCCAGCAATCATCATATAATTACAGACACTGGTTCTGTCTGTATTCACAGCCGAATACATACAGAGGACCGTACAACACACACACCGGCCTCCCAATCATGTGGATATTATATCAGCGGTGACCGGTACTGGCTTATGTGGCAAAAAAAAAAAGAGACTTCTTTGGCTACCGGTCTCATATCGTGCTCGCCGCATGATTTCACTTGGATCTACTATTGCAACTAGTACTGCATTAGGACAACTTTATATATTTCGACTCTCTGATAGATAGGCCTATAATACTGAACCTTTTATATGATTGAATCATTCTAACTGAGTTTATAAATATAGCTCGCACATAGATAAATCAGGCTCTGCTTTGCAATAGGATATTAAACGGCTGTCCATATTAATTTGAATGACTGGTGATGAACGAGTGTTGGGATTCCCAAATGTGGCGCAGAAGCCTTCAGCCACACTCATCACCGACGTCAACCCACCAGCCACACACCCCTGCGAAAGCTCTCCGTCACCTCCAAGCTGTCCTCAAGACCGCCTACGCCAAAAACACCAGCACCAGACCACGCCCACGCCCTCCCTTCCCTCTCCAACAACATCTCCGTCGATACAATGTCAAACTACTACGCCTCGCAACAACCTCAATACCCGACAGGCGGCGCCGCTCCCAACGCCGCTCAAAACCTCCAATTCTTTCCTTCCCAATACACCAGCGCCTCAGGCACATCACAGCAGCAGCAGCAAGGCTACGGGTATGCCAACACAGGCGGTTATGGCGTCGGCACGCCTGCGCAGAACTTTGCGACACCCGGGTTTAGCGCGCAGGGCGTCAGTGGGAGGATGGGAGAGCAAGGTGGTTTGAGGACGGGTTGGGTTGCTGCTTTTTCGTCGGAGGGGTATGATGGCGAGCCGCCTTTGTTGGAGGAGTTGGGCGTTAACTTTGGACATATTCAGGCAAAGGTGAGGATCCCTCTTTCTGCGATGTTGATTTGGAAGAATGCTAACTGGATTTGAGACGCTCGCTGTGTTGAACCCCTTTCGACGAATCGACTCGCATATCATGGACGACTCAGACCTCGCCGGACCACTCATCTTCTTCCTACTATTCGGTTTCATCCTACTCTTCTCAGGCCAAGTCCACTTCGGCTACATCTACGGCCTTGCGGCTCTAGGCTCGATCTCCCTTCACACCATCCTCTCCCTCATGTCGCCCTCCGACGCCGGCGCGCAACAAGTCAACAGCTACCCTCAGTACAGCAGCGATCCTTCTGTTCCTCCCCAACCGCACGACGGCCAGCAAGGCGGCCATTTCTCCTCGACCTTGACATACCCCCGAAGCGCGAGTGTATTGGGATACTGCCTGCTGCCTCTCGTAGCGACGAGCTTGTTCGGTATCGTCATGCGCATGGACACACCCATCGGAATCGTCGCTACCACGGCTGCTATTCTCTGGTGCACTTACAGCGCGAGCGGTATGTTCTGCGCGGTGGGACAGATGAAGCGCATGCGAGGACTTGTCGCTTATCCTCTTGCGCTGTTCTACGTTGGATTCGGCATCATGGGTATCTTTAGCAGTCGAGGAAGCGGATCTTTCGCCAATGCTGCTACCAAACTCAACGCTTGAACGAGTCAGATCCGACAGCCAATTCAATCACTACAAGGCTTTTGCGCGACTTTGCGCTGTGAAGCTCGATGATGCAGTACATGACGATGCCCTCAGCGGCAAAGATACGATGGACGTCAAGCGTAGCCGCACAGGCTCATACCAACAAGGCGTTTAGTAGGATACGGAGACAGAATACGCAAGTTACATGGTTCGGGGCATGTTCACTTTGTACTAGAATAATTACATTTGTACGTCACGATTAAAAGAACGAGGAACAAAGACAGGGTGTGTAGTGTAGTGTAGTGTTGAGAAAAATACTCTCAAAAGCAAGTTTTCAAGTTATGCAAAGACATCGTAACCATCTATATATGCCACACAGCAAAGCACCAAAAACAATATGCATCCTCCTTAATCATGAAAGCCTTTTTTCTGAGTCACAGTGAGAATCCGCCCATTCGATTCCCGGAACCATGGAGCCCGCCGGTCAGTAGCGGGTTAAAAGAAATACAAGTTGTTGGAAAAAGCTGCCCTGCAGCAGCGAGATTAAGTTGGGCTAATATGAAAATTCCAGATCCGTTCGCAAATCCGTCGTGGCATTTCGTTGCTCGTTTAAGCCTTGTCGTGAACGCCGTTGGCGCCGTTTGTCGCGGGGGCATCTTCAGCCTCGCCAATGAGGACAGAGTATTGACCGCCAGCACCTGCTCCAATGATCTTCTTGCCGCGAATAGCAGTGTTGTCGATCAGAGTAGGAGTGTGGATATCGTCGATCGTGCCTTGGCCGGTTTGGTAGTTGCTGGAGAAGCCCCAGGAGTAGACCTTGCCGTCGGAGGCAATGGCGAAATTGTTATCGGTACCGGCGGCGATGGAGACGATGTCCTTGACGTCTGGAACATGTTAGTATTGGTATCGGACGTGTAGATGGCTCGTAGTACTCACCAGGCTGGACTGTAGGCTTGAACAGGATACGGGCGTTGCCTCGCTCATCGTAAATGGCGTTGTCCTCGGACAGCTTGTCAAACTCGAAACCGACTTGGTAACCATCGACACGACCCCACGTCAACAGATCACCCTTGTCGGAGCAAGCAAGGGAGTGGTGCTCGCCACCATCAATCTCAGTGATGTTGTAGTCGTCGAGGTATGTCAGCTTGGCAGGTCGCAGGATAACGGCGTCGTCCTCGCCAGCGTTTGACTCAACACCAATCTCGCCAAAGTTGTTAAGACCCCAGCCGTAGACGACACCCTCCTTGTCGATAGCGAAGCTGTGGTATGAACCGCAGGCGATCTTGGCAATCTTTCCTCGGGGCAGACCAACACCCTGTGGGATGAGAGAAGACATCTTGTTGCGCTCAATGATACGTCGGCCGAGCTGGTTCTGTTGTCCGCAACCCCATGCAACGACGTTGCCCTTGTGGTCGAGAGCGAGAATGTGGTTGGAACCGGCGGAGAGAGCCTTAATGTTCTTGAGGTCCTTGATCAGGACGGGGGTGGGTTGGACCTTGACGGTCTCTGAGAAGCCGAGAATACCATCGCTGGATCGGAAGGTTCCCCAACCGTAGACCCGACCATCCTCAGTAAGGGTGAAACTGGCGCTGTCACTGGCGACAACCTGAACGAACTTGGTGCCGGGGGCAAAATGCTCCTCGGAAACAGCAGTGGGTGTGCTCTCCTTGGGGTTGATTCCAGTATCGTCCTCGTCTTCTGAGTCGGAGTCTTCAGCCTTGTCCATGTCGCGAAGGCCACCATCCCAGTTGGTGTCTCGTCCGAGAGCTCCCTGATCGTTGACACCCCATGTCAAGAGCTTGTTGTCGTGTGTCAACGCGATAGCGTGCATACCACCGCAAGAAATCTGAACAACACCAGTAGTGGCGGCAGCGAGGTTATCATTGAGTCGGGGTCGCTTGACGTCGATGGGCTTCTTGTTGTTGACGCGCTTGCTTCCGAGACCAAGCTCACCTGATGATCCTTCACCGAAGACGTAAACATCGAGAATCTTGGTAGGGGCATCGTTGATCTTCTTTCCGATACCGGGGAAGGTGGACTTCTTCTTGGGCTCAGCCTTCTTGGCAGCAGCAGGACGAGCGGCCTTTTTAGCAACAGGCTTCTTCTCCTCAGGCTCTTCGGATTTCGCCTTGGCCTTAGACGCAGCGGGTTTGGCGGCAGTCTTTGCCTTTGCGGAGGGCTTAGCAGCGGGCTTGACGACGCGCTCTGTGGTCTTGGTCTTCTTGGTCTTGGGGACCTCCTCCTCTTCTTCCTCTATCTCAGACTCTTCGGCGCGGGTGCGCTTCTTGGAGGCGCCGTTTGTAGCAGGCTCGGCCTTCTTGGTGGCAGCTTTTGTGGGCTTCGCATCCTTCTTTGCAGCAGCGGCGGTGGTAGTGGCCTTCTTGGTCGTGGCCGTCTTGGTGACGGCCGCAGCTTTGGCTCTTGGTGCCATCGCGTGAGGATGTGTTGTGATTATTAAGAATTGGAGTGACGCGCGCGATGACGGGGATTGTTGCGCTTTGTGATAGCTCAATCAGCGATAATGATTGAGGATAGAATCAGATTGCGCGAGATAGGGGGCGAAATCTGATGATTCGGTTGTGATGATGTTGATGATGAAAACCAAGCTCGAGAAAAAAAAAAGCTGATTTAGGAGCGCGATGGGTGGGTTTTTTCCTGCCAGAAGTGATCTGACCGCGCTGGGGGTGTGATCATTTGCGGGCTCGACAGGGGGATGATGCCTGGATCTGGCGTCACCGCTCGAAAGCTTTGGCTAATTTGTCCGGCAGAAAATGGTTAGCGCAATTGATATCTGGTGACAGCTGCGAAAGCGGTGAATCGAAGCTGAGCTGCTGTCAGTTCATTTCGTCCATTCGATACGCGATTCACACCGGTCGCGTTTGTTGGCAGACGAATGTTGCACTGCACAGACAATAGACTGGTCTTTTCTGCAACTAAACACAAGGTTATTGTCGCTACCCTTGTTCTTATATTCCGACAGAGCTTTGGGGTTTCTTCATCGTGACCCGCTTCCCTTTGTACTCGACAGTAGTTCGCCATTCTTTCTCACGTCGAGTATGTGATTGACACGCTACGATGTTAATGACAGGACCTGTCTCATCACCACGTGGACTGTCGCTGTTCGCAAACGCAATCGAATGTGAGACAACCAAGTAACTTATGTTGTTTTCCACACATCCTGCACGAACTGAATTATTGTTGTATATCATAAATGTTCTTCAATTCTCTGTGTATCTGGTATCGTTTGTCTCGCCGCCCCAGCCCAATGCTGTTATCATTCCTCAACGCCGTCCCAATAATTCATCAATGCTGTATTTTCTTTAACCCAATCACACCCGTTTCTTGATGTTAAGACATTTATTTCTTGGTGGTGAAGTCGATCTCGTTGGCAGGGTTGAAGCCACCATCGGCAGCCTTCTCGCAAGTGCAGCCACCTAACCCATAAACGTTAGCAAATCAGTTGATATGGAAACCCAAGACATCTCCACATACCAGCAGGACGAGATCCGCAAGCGCATGTAGCACCACTAGGAGTAGCGTTCTCAGTAGCAGCGCGATCGCAGGTGCATTCGCCGGCAGGACGAGCGCGGCATGAGCATCGAGGGCCGTTGACAGTGTTCTCGACGGGAGCCTTGGCGCATGTGCACTGGAGAGCGGACTTTTGACCGCATGAGCAAGTGGCCTTCTGGGCTAGGGAAATTGTTAGCTTTGTGCTACTCAAAGGCTGGGAAGGATGATGTCACATACCACAGGCGCACTCAACGTTGTCGCCGGAACGGCAGCAGGTAGTGGGAGCGTTGACAACCATTTCGACGGATTGGAGTATTGGAAGGTTGGTGTTTAAGATAGTCGAAAGCTTGAGTAATTGAGAGATTGGGAGGGCAATGAATTCGATTGCAATGTGCTTGATTCTGTCACTGCTCGTTGGATGCGGCTACTCGTCGTATTTGTACTTTATGGCTTTCAGAGAGTTCGACCCACTTCATGTCAAGCTCCAGAGCTGCGGATCTACAGACTGGTAATCATGTTCTCTCTGATTGGGCAGAGCGTGCTGATAAAGCATTGACATCCAATCAATGATTGCTTATTCTTTCTCTCTCGACTTTCGCCTCCAAGAACATGCCACGCTGAATACAATCCATGTCATGCGTCTGTCAGCTAACGAGCTAGAACACACTAACAGCTCTCAGCAGTTTCGCTCAGCCCGTTATTGGATGATTGACTTGATAATGTTTTAGACAAAGTTTCCGCCCTTTTGTTATTTTATCTCTTTCATATTACTGGTTCACCTGATAGAAAGAGAAAGGAGACTACAAATCGTTCGCAAAGTGACTACCTGTAGTTCAGTTCCTCGCAGTTTCAAGTCCAACCACTATAAAAGCAGAGTCTGAGCTTATCTGTGAACCTTGATTCTATTGAGATCCATCCGTGTAGGTGACAGGGTTCCCCGGATGCAAGTGTTTTATTTGCTGTCGGGTTTGTACAGCACAGTGATACTCATGAGCTTGTCAATTGCTGCTAATACTATTTTCCTTCAAGCAGATTAGAGACCAGGACATGATAGCGGTGGGATTGTGAATGCAGATTGTGATAACACGACTTGTCTAGGGTAAGGTGTGTGAGTCGTGCGGCTCGGATAATATACTTATATATATGCTAATAAATTGAGCTTAGTCATCGAAAAGACAGCGGTCCTATAGTTTAGTGGTAATGACGTCGGATTTTGATACTCATCAGAAACCTTCCGAAGACCCCGGTTCGAACCCGGGTAGGACCTCATTTTTTTTCTTAATCTCACCCAGTACTAGCCCCAGACATGTCGGATTTAAATCCTACTTTTTACTAATTTATGTGAAGTCTATGTTATAAATAGTACTATCAATTTCCCATCTCTTCCATCTAATAGTAGGCTCATTTACAGCCATTACGACATAACTATCTGTTGAGATTGTTACAGGCTTCATTTTACCATTGCCCAAGAAACCACTGTCAAGCCCTATATACCCAACTCGCTGATACTTGCAACTTTCCATGTTTGGGAAAACGAGGACTAATACGTCTTGCGGAACCCTATCATGCTTGTTTTGTTCCGTGAGGATGCCGAATAGTTCCGAGGTTTGTTGCCATCAAGATACCTCTTCCACATTCACAAGGTGCTGAAGCTCAACAGGAGCCACGAGTTGCACGTCCCCAAATGATTTGTCTTGAGATACAGGCCAGGCAAACAGTTTGGGTTTTCCGTTTTCACTCAAGGTGTATGACTTTAACGGGAAGACCTTCGTCTTCAGATTGGCAACTTTTCCACGTAGGCGCAAGATGTCAGAAAGATCTTTAGCGTTGTCGGACTTGATAAAGAATTCGAAGTATGATTCATAGCATTAGTCCAAATCAATTCGGTCTGGTGTTTAGCGGAGCATTATTGCCAGGACAAGTATCAAAAAGCCAAGCCTTTTACTCATTTGTTCACTAGCAACTTCCCCATGCAATCCAACCCGCGATATACTGCAAACACTGCGGTGGTCACAGGAAGTGCGATTGCAAAGTAAAGCCAGAATCTGTCTCCTCCTGGGGCAAAATCACCAGACATACTAAATAGTGCAGCAACATAAGCCAACGGGACAAAAAGTAACCCCAAACTTGTAATGTTGCGAGTTCTGTTGGCTGCATTTAGAGAAAGTTGCTGTTCTCGGAAGGCTTGTCTATTGCCAGCTATTCCGGTAAGTCCAGTGATATTTGAGTTGATCTTGCTGACCCAGTCGCGTGCATTCTCAAATTGATAATGAAGCATCTGAAAATCCACATTAACATCTGTCCAAGACACAGCTTGGGCAAAGTCGGGACGCTGGAGAGGAATTCGTAGCTGGGCAAGTATGTACTCCAGATCGTAACAGTACTGATGAAATCGCTTCTCTAGAGTTTGGCAGCTGCTCCAGTTCGCCTCCACATCTGCAAGGTCTAGTGCCGCGAAGTCGTAGTGTCTGCGCATTGGTAATTGAGATCTGATGATTATTCGGTGCAAATGATCAAGATGCCTGCTGTAATGGCTAGCAATAATCTTTTTGATGAAGAGAGCGATAGTATCTGGATCGTTGGTGAGGCTCGGCAATGCTGAACAATTCTTGACATAGAAGCATAAATCCTCCGCGAGACTCGTTCTAGGTGGACCTTGAAGCTGTTGCACACGGATATCGACTGGGAGGAAGTCAACATAACCCCCATCGACTGGTTTGGTCATCACAGGGTATCTATACCCCTTGCGCAGCCCCTGATCTTTGATCGTGATGTGATGCAGCGGTGGATCACAGATCACTAGACCTAGTTCGGTAAGTCATAGAAGCAGGAAGGTTCAAGGCATGCGTTACTAACAGTTCCAGCTCCCGTTTTTCCTTTCACTCCATATCAAACACTTGCGGTTGGCTGAAGCAACCTTATCGAATTCGCCATTGATCCTAGTAGTGCTGATAGCTCTCCCAGTGGCTGAGCAAGCAAGTCCGAAATAACCGATCAGCTCTTGAGGCAAAGCAACCATGTCGCGATAAGGTATTGAGATGTAGGCTTGTGTTGTGAGACCAGTAGCCAGTAGACTGCTGCATGTATCGGTCTTGGATGCTGTGCTCGCTGTGCGTTGGTATTCGGCGAAGAATGACGGATCAATCCAAAAGTGATTGCCTAGAATAGTCGCCACATCTTGGTTCATACCTTCGAATATATACGCCGTTCCTAGGGATTCTGGAGTCTCTATTGGGCGTGAAAGATATTTACTCAGAAAGTCAGACGCGGAATCCGTTGGAGACAAGAAAGCAGCTGGTTTCCCATTGCGAAACGTAATCACACGGACGTTAACAGGTCTATTCTCCCACGAGACGCCGAGCGACAGTGGTTTTGGGTCTGGGAACAACAAACGGGGATCGAATGAGCTGAGATCATGAACGTACTTGCTGTACGGACTGTTGCGTACAATCCATGTGACATTTCGTGGCTGCATCTTGGCATTTATAGCATAGGTTAAGTCCCGTTCATTTTAGGTGATACAGAGCGATATATCTCTGATACTTATACTTATATGGGAGTAGAAGACCTTGAAAATGAAGCAAAAAGGCAAACAGATATCATTGTTATACTGACACGTAAAGCTTACCAATTGGTTGAAGGTGTCTAATATGCATTAAGATAGAGCTCTTAGAGGCCGAGGGTTTGAAAAAGGTTACATCGTTACAAAATGGTGAGTAGGTCGTTATTAGGGATAAGCTGCACTTTGAGATAACGCAAGTAATCCGCCATTCCCTAAATGAGTATGGTATGTTTATTTGTTAAAACAATAGTGCCTCTTCTGCGCATAGCATTTCGTTAGTAATTCTTAATTGCATTACTTTTCTGATGTGTGCTGAGAGTACTCACAATATTTGTATGGCGACTAAAACTAAATCATGACCCAATCGATAGCTGATAGCCATTTTTAACTACTAACCCTTGTCATGGACGTAGACAAGGCCGATTTCGGAGGGCGCGGCGCGATCAGTTCATCAAGTTTCGGCAAATCATTATGCATATTAACCAAGAACTTGATCAATTGAGTATTTGATCTGTCATACCGAGCGTGACTGCATTGCAATCCATCTCTGTGTCTCTGGAACGCGCTTCATTGCTAGTATAACCGTCGCCCAATATCCTGTCCGCCCGCGCTATTTTTGCAGTGAAGGTCAGCAAAGCAACCTTCATCAACCTGACCCAACAGGACCCATCTCAAAGATTACTCCCCAGACATTCCCCAAACGTGCACCATGTCTCCTCTTAGCCCACTCCAGACTCCAGAGTCCACCATCGTGGTAATCGGGTACGTGCCCATTATACTGCTCCCCGTGCTGTGAACTAACGTCTTTAGCGCTGGAATCATCGGCCTCACCAGCGCCCTCAAGATCCAACAGTTGATAGCAGACTCTTCACCCACGGAACCAGCTAGCATTATCCTCGTCGCTAAAGAATGGCCAACTTCAATTCCTGGAGCTCCAATTGCTCACTCGGCTGATTACGCTTCCATGTGGGCTGGCGCTCACGTCCGACCCATCCCCGCATCAACACCCCAGCTTCGCCGTGAAGCGAAATGGCTAAAGGCCACTGTCGCTGAGCTGGAGAAACATCGTCAGAATGAACCTGGGGTTGGGATTCGTCGTCTTCCAGGAATTGAATACCTCGAGGATCCATCGGATGATTACATGAAACAAGATGCGCTGACCTTTACCACTGAGACTGGATTGCCAGGATATCGCAAGTTTGACGTTCATGAACTTCCCAAAGGTGTCAAGCTTGGATTTGAGTATGAAACATATTGCATCAATGCACCTTTATACAGTGCAAACCTGCTCCGCAAGTTTATTGTTCAGGGTGGTAAAACTGTTCAGCGGGATCTCAAGAGTGAATGGGAAGCTTTTATCCTTGCGCCCAATGTAAAGCTTGTGGTGAATGCAAGTGGGATGGGGTTCGGAGATGCAAAGTGTTTCCCAATTAGAGGTGACTAGCCCAATTCTGAGATCACTGATGAAAACTAAGGATGAATAGGTCAAACGGTATTGACAAATCTTACTGCCGCCGACAAAACTATTACAACCCAAAAGAAGGATGGGACATGGAGTTTCGTCATCCCCAGATCGTTCAACGGCGGAACAGTCATTGGCGGTACCAAAGAGATAGGTAACTGGGACCTCGAGCCATCAGAAGAGACGCGCGCTAGGCTACTCAAGGCTGCACAACTTATCATCCCCCAAGCCTGTAGCCAGAAACAAGATCTTGAGTCGTTGAAAGTCATCAAGGATGTTGTGGGAAGGAGACCAGCTCGTGAGGGGGGCATGAGGGTCGAGACAGAAGCAAAAGATACCACCTGGGGAGTCAAACATGTCATTCACGCTTATGGGGCTGGAGGACGTGGCTATGAACTTTCTTGGGGCGTGGCAGATGAAGTTACTGAGCTTGTGAAGGAGGTGCTCAGCCCTAAATTAGCTGCGAAAGCAAAGCTCTAAGCTTAAACTTTAATAAATGGTTCTTTTGATAAGTGTACACAATTGGAGGTGGGCCGCCTAACAGATAGCCCGATACCGCCTTTCGCCATTACTCATAGGTTCTCGGTCTTGAGATACCCTTTAAGGGCATCATCCAAAGTTCTGCTCTCCCTTAATGGAGTCGCATTGCCCTTCTTGGTCAGCCCGATCTTATTATGCCAAACAACTCTCATACCCGCAGCAGTCGCACCTTCAACATCACCAGCGCTTCCGGCGACAAAAAGAACATCCTTCGCCTCTACACCAAGGCGAGGTAGAATGGCGTGATAGGCCTCCTTGACGGGCTTGTAATAGCCGCTCTCCTCAGCAGTAATGGCGACGTCAAACTTGAACGGCTGATCATAACCAGCACTTGCTTGTTTCTCCACATTCTGGATAGCGATGTGTCCATTTTCTATCGAACAATTGGTTATCACACCAAGCTTATAGTCTTGCGACCTAAGAGCTTGGAGTACGGAGGGCACTTCGTCCCAAGGTTTGATGTCCGGCCAACTCTTCAGAAGCGCTTCTGGGGCCGATTCTGGTAGACCGACTTCAGATGCAGCCTGTCTAACTAGATCTTCATACGGAACGTATTTCCCAGTGCCGAATGTTATTTCAAGATATCGCTGTCGCCAGCGACTGCCTTCTTCGTGTGTTTTGGATGGTGTTGATGCATCCCACAGGTCCCACGAGTTGAGTAGACCAGTGAGGAGGTCAAAGACGATGGCTTTAGGTCTCCAGTCTTGTTCTGTTGAGGTAGTCATAATGAATTGAGCGAAAGAAAGATACGGAAGAGTTCCAAAGAAGAGGAAAATGCGTGGAAAGTATTGTGAATGGCGCTTTTGGAATTTAATGCCTAGGACCCCGCTGGCAAGGGCGTAGTTGACAATGCCGGGTTCACGATCCAACGGAACCACTTATTAAACCACGTCAGGCCAAGACTTATGGGTATATGTCCATCAGATACTTGGCTTCTTGTAAGCCTTTGTTAAATTCATCAATTCTTGAGCTTTTTTGTAATGATACCATACGCTGCAGGCGTCGCCACACCCAGTAAGCTGACCGAGTAAAACACAGGTATGATAATCAACTTGCAATATGAAACCACAGGCAGCCCAAACTCCTCTGCTACCAAAGAAAAAGCACAAATTTTCAATAGACTTTTCGTTGAGATAAGGACCTCTTTTCGAACCCAGAGAAACTCCGGATACCTGAGCATGGAGGAATGGAGATGCAAGTCCAGGATCAGGCGTCCTGCTACTAGAAGAGCCAAGAAGGCCCAAGAAGGGAGGACTAGTCGCGGACTTGAAGCAACCTGGGAGAGACCCCAGTGCGTGAAACATACCGCGTGGATGAAGACACCACCACTGAGGATGAACTCTGGGCTTCTACCCAGCTTTTTCGAAGCAAGTAATATTGACTGGAGATGTGTAAGTTGCCTTCACTGAGTAATCATAAGGATTTGGAAGATAATTACCTCAAATGGTATTGTCAACAGCGGGATGATAGTCACCCATCCCGAAGGCATGATAATGGTAAGGGCGCTTGGGAACGCGCAAATAATCGCGGAGACATGTAGTGCACGACCCCATCCAAAAGAGAAACGGCTCATCTTATCGCTGTATAAGTGAATAGAGCCAAAGTGGGAATTGATAGTTGTGCTTGGGGGACGTCGGTGTAGTCGAGATAGCGCATAGTTGAATAGGAAATATGCGAGGCAAGACAGAAACAGAGCAAAAGAATAATTCTGAAGGCGAGTCGTGGTTTTGCCCCAATTTGAGGGTATATACAGACAAAAGGACATGATTGATGCTAACGCCATCATACGCAAGCTGATAAAGTAGTGCCAGTTCTTCATAAGGGTGTGGTTAAAGGTTGCCACAACCCAGAAGGCGTCGGTACCAGCCATGAGACTTAATGCCAACCAGACGTCACCACAGAGTAGAGCTGCAGACTGGACATGATTATGCGGTGCCTCATTTGGACCAGGATTTAAAGGCAGGGCGGATGTGTTGTTGATACGAGCGATTGAAGAAGGTGTTGTTGTGGTTGTAATAGAAGGTTGAGATGGTATCAACAGCCCTTTGAGTCTCGGTAGACAGAGCAGAGTTGTTGTATAGAAAATAAAGGATGTTATAACAAAAAGCTGTATCAACAGGAACTTGTGTGTGGTCCTATCTTTCATATTGAAAGAAATGGCTAATGGATTAGGTCTCGAAGTCTTGAGGTCCATGATGAGATTGCCAACATGAAACGAGCAATTTTGAGGGTGCGACAATGCTTATATCGCAAACCAAAAGCAAAGACAAATACCCGGCCGAGATAGGAAAGACCAACGAGGATTTCTCTTCATCCCTAAAGTGAGTAATCATTTAATTTATATAGGAACCCCTGGAGTTTGTGGCTTGTTGAGAACCAAATTTCTCTTGGCCAGTGACTGATCGACTAGTCTTGTTAAGGCTGAGACTAATCTAGATCTTTTTAGGTGTTATATTTCTAGCCATAATGCTGTGACCATTAGGCTAGGTAGTTAAAAGTATAAGGGCTCTACAACGTTCAGCTGGCTGCTAGTGTATCTTTTACGACACCCTATTTCTCACTAAAATAGGGGCTTATTTTAGGTAAAAATACCAGGCTCAAACATCAACACTCTCATCTAGGCTCTTCTAGCGGTCAGATTTAACTGGTGTGGGGCGGTTCAAAGTTAACTGTTCAAAGCACAAATCTAGGGAAATCTTGCGAAATTCCTAATTTGCTCTATCTGGAACGCGTGCTTGATAGTGTTGTGGGGCAAATCGTCAGGTTTCTTAGACATGTGATTTGGAGGCGCATTAAAGATGGTAAAGGATCAGCCTTACACCGTTGCGTCGCTTGGCGTTGGGGAATTGAGCTAAACGGTTGGTTGGGATTATGGCAGGTGGACTTGTCTTAAGCAGGATTATCTTGCATTCCATTGTGATTCTCTTTCGAATGCAGATTGAGGATTTGCTTGAACCTAGCCACTGATGTATGCGGCGGATGGAAACCGAGATAGAGATGACAGAACAATCGTTCATTGTATATCCTTGAGCGTCATGATGATGAAGAAATTGTGACCCGACGAATGAATAGTATAGTTCTGA
Organism: Fusarium cf. aywerte; assembly: GCA_011034095.1. Classification (NCBI taxonomy): domain Eukaryota; kingdom Fungi; phylum Ascomycota; class Sordariomycetes; order Hypocreales; family Nectriaceae; genus Fusarium; species Fusarium cf. aywerte. The sequence continues at coordinate 226,346 of WETZ01000025.1, read as the reverse complement.
GATATCTGTTGGTGGAACGTGAGGATACCAAAACCGCTCCTGGGCAACCCTCATGCCATGCACGACAGGAATATGACAGGTCAGTTGATGGTGTCCACCTGAGGTTTGACCATTTTGCTTCTTATGGTTCGTTCGGTATTGCTTCTGAGGAAAAAGAAAACAAGGAAAACTTTCCAGTCAATGTCACAGGGGAAGATTTACCGAGGTCTCACAAGAAGAAAAAATCTCCTATGTTGACTGCGGTTACATAACATAGCGCCTTTCAGAACATGGAACGGGTTCCACGAAAAGACGTGGTAGTTAGTTGTGTTGAAGCCACGGGGAATTGACTTACTGACCAGTCTTACCAAAGTGCAGCAATACCCAAGGAGCTATTTATTCTTACTGGCTGCAGTGTGGTGTTGTGTCTGTAGTCTCTGTACCACGAAAATGATGATATTATCTTGAGCATCAAACCTGGTTGGTATAATTCGAGGACCCGAATCCCGAGAGCCAGCTAAGACGATGGTTCAACGAATATTACATGGAACAGGGCCAGTCTCTATGCCCTCCGAGTATGATGTTTATTGAATGTACAATCTCAATATGCTTTTCTTGAAAAGTTGGATGAGGCTACCTCAGCCTCGTTGTGCGTGTTGCCAGAACTACCAGAAGTTTGCAGCCTAGGCTTTCGGCATATGAACAGATAGCTTCCAGGCAATATAAGCATCATGTACCTTTTGCTTCCACAGTAACTTGAAGAAAGACTTTTCGAACTCAAAGGCCATCAATGCCTATGGTTACGATTATAAACTAGCTTAAGCTTTCAGCAATGGATAAAGTTCACAGTCATCTTTCACCCGAGACTCACCTTCCTCCACCACAGGCGCCTCTGATAGCCACTTATCTATCCTTTTCTCGTTCACGGATGGTAAAGAAAGAACAAAGGTGTAATAAAAGACGTTAGACTAACCCTCAAGCTCAAATGAAGGAGCCTCAGTCCTCTGTAATAAGCTTTCTCACTTGAACTCTGGAGAAAGTTTCCTCCATCCTAACTCTGATCTCAATACACTCTGGAGCACGCACTCACCTAGGTGACTGTAAAACCATGTATCAATACAGTTAAAGCATATAAATATCCGATTTCTCTTTTTTGATGCCCTCAAAAGCTCCCATAAAAATAACGTCATCCTCACATTACCTCAAAACATTCCAAAGTCATGGCTTCCATTCACGACCTCCCACACGAGCTACTGCTCCTCATCATGGAGTATTGCGGCCAGGACCTCATATCCCTGATACGGGCCTATCCGACCGCACTGATATGTTTCTCTGAGAGGAGGAACAAATTCACAAAACCACTTGTTGCTCGTATGCTAGCCGGCCTCGGCAACCTCCCCCCGTGTCCGTTCCTACTAACGGCACGTCTACACCACGCCAGACAAAAACAACAATTTGAGGATCCAAGTGCCGAAGCTGTCGAAGCAAAGGTGAAGGAAGCCTTTGACTTGCATATGAGATCCAGCCCTTACGACAAGGCTTCCTTGCACAGGTTCTCACTCTCGGCACTCTGCTTAATGCGGGGTCTTTCTGAGACTGTGAGGTGGACGGTTGATCCGTATGTACGACAGGCAGTGGAGCTGAGTTTGGGACCCAATGCGCATTTGGCAGAGTTGACGCGACGTGAGCGCTCTCCAATCATGAACGCAGGCATGATTTGGAAAGCTGCTGTGTTGCTTTTCGCCATGGAGAGTTGCTACAGTTTGAAAAAGATACTCCCGCTGGATCAAGATGATGATTTCGACCCGTACACTATACATCGGATCGTAACTGGATGCACGTGCTGGCCACTCACAGATATATGGGTGACGGCTGCATTTTGGGTCATGCTCGGTTATAACGTCACAAGATGCTCTCGGGTATTATCAAACAGATCGAACCACGTGCAGCCCACACCCCCTTCGTACGGCCACCCGACGTCGGCATGGTAGCACCTGCAGCTTAAGCTGTTTTGTTATCCGATCCGTGTCTACTTGCCGCAGCACAATTCACCTCAGTTACCGCCAAAGACGAAGCACTCGTATGCTCGCCAGCGGGGTACTTCTCAGCCGTGTAGCGATCGAGCTGCCACTCATTAGCCCAGATCCAGGTATCTTACAGTTTACTACTCACCCATCGAACAACGAACAACCATCCTGCCAGTGCAGTAGTCACACAAAGCATACCAATATATCCATTCCGCCAATACGGAGCATCATCAGCGGGAAACATCACAATGCCCCAAAACGTCCAGAGCAATCCATCACTCGCCGTCATGGAAGCCAGGGTCACACTTCGTGCAGCATCGTCGGCGGTTCGTGCAAGGATGTTGCTCGCCCAGCCATACAGCAGCGGGTTAATGCCATATGATGAGGCTGAGAGGTAGAGTACAGTGAGAGTACCTGCTACGCTTGTGCTGGGTATCAAAAGGACGATGCCGCAGACAATTTGGACTAAGCAGAGTATGAAGCCGAGGGACATGCGGCGGTTATATCTGTCCATGAAGAAAGAGACGGAAAGCTCGGCGACGATACCGACGGCGTGAGTGGGGATCGGGAGGGTGTTGACTTCGGATTGAGTGAAGCCGTCGATGTCTTTGCGGAATTTTAGGTAGAGGAGCATTAGGCCTTGAACAACGTAAGACTGCAGTGCTGAGCCCAGAATAGAGAAAACACAGCAAATGTACCTTGGAAAACAGTCAGTTTCACCATCGCAAACATAGGTGATGTTACCCACAGCAGAGGATTTCCCAGCACTCTCTTGATAAGACTCCAAGCTTGAATATCATGCCCATCTTCTTTCTTCGGCGGTAGTCGATCCAGTGCTAGCTGTCGTTCCTTTTCGTTCAAATACGGCGCATCAGTATACTCTGGAACATCAGGAAAGAAGAAGAATCCAAACGCAGCAACGGGCAGCGTGATAATGCCGTCGATCAAAAACACCCACTGCCAACCTTCAAGTCCACCTTGACCATGCATTGACTCATGAATGGCGGCCATCATGGCTCCTGCGAACATCTTACCGACTTGGCCTGCCACTGTGAATGCGGCTGTTCGCTTGGCGATTTCATTCGGCTTGCTGTGGAGAGTTGGCATAGCACTTGTAATGGGTAAGGGAAGACTTACTACCATGAGCCCATGATGTAGATTGAGCCAGCATAGGTACTAGCCTCGGCGAGACCCATCAGGAATCGGACGGCGCATAGTTGAGAATATGTCTTGCAAGCTGCACTCGCCATGGTCAAACCGGCCCAGAGGACGACCATTGAGGATAGCCATATTCGAGGTCTGATCTTGTGGATGATTATACTGCTTGGTATTTGTCCAACCAGCATTCTATGACATTCATCAGCTCTTGTATTGGGAGTGAAGGTTTTGTCACTTGTTACGTACCCAGCTGAGGCCATCGAAAGTAGGACATTGTACTGATTGCCGCTCAGATCCAGAGCCTCTTTGAGACCTGCCACCTGTCTAAATATCAGCTGCATACTTTTCAATTTTCATTGAAGACGTACATATGCATTTGCAAAAGCTTGCCTATCTGATACCTGTCAATACGCCACTTCTCAAACTCATGGTAGCGTGACTTACCTAGATGATTAAAGAAGAAGCTGAAACAACAAAATGTCTACCTCTATCAGTCCAGGCACGTAATAATACACGCGATCTATCTTACAAGGATAAAGAAATCTTCTCACTATTAGTAAAAACCATTCAGGAAGCAGGAGTGACATACCAATTTTTCTTAATAACCTCTTCTCCTCTTTACTTGTATCGCCCCAGAGATAACCAACCACTGCCGGACAAGTCAGCTGTATCGACAAAGAAAACATGGCTGAGACTCACTTTCATCTGCCTTTCTTCAATTTGGAAACATGGAAGGTTTAAGAGTGAGAAATTATAAAATGTGCGTGCATTAGACTTATATTACAGATGCCTCATATTAATAATCCTGCGCGTCTTATTGGACTGTTTCCTAACTGGTAGAGGAATTATCAACCTGTGTAGATAATTAGTCTTTTAATTATCTTACTTGTAAAGATAGAAATAAATTTTTCAAAAGAAAGCACTAAGAAGGCGAATTAGAAGTTTTTTATTAAACCGGAGCTACTATATGCCGAATAATGAACACATCAGCTAATATGGTTTTTTAATAAAACAAGCCTTGAATTGAGAGAAGGCTAGGTCACATGATTGCATAATGCCTAAATAGGCTTAGTTTACATGTATTCATCTAAAAAGAGGGGGAAAAGATCAAATAGAGTAAGTGCTAAACCGAATTGTGCTTGTTAATTGATTATCTATGTGATTGCCTGCCCATTTTTAGGTTCTGTAGTGAGCTAGGCTACTTTAGATATGGTCATATCAGGTGACCTAGCCTTACCTTGGTCTACAATCTGATCCTAGGAAACGAAGTGCTAAACCTCCTTATGCCAGTTTAAGATTTATCTCCTAGGAAACCTACCTATTTTTGAAGCAATGGCGTTTGGCTACTTAGTGCTTCCTAAGTTAGTTGCCATGCTGCCACGTCTCTTTGTTATGGCCCCCACCGATCGACAAAACCACGGGATATTTGATTGATCCAATAAGTAGTGGAATGTCTTCATTGACTCACGCCAGGAGCACAGAAGTATTATTGTCATCTATGAGTCGTGTCTTTCCCGCCTTCACTACCAGTAGCCCGATTAGGAAATTTCATTTTCAGCTGAGGAAGAAACAAGACATTGCAATCTCTTGAGCCCTGCGTGGCGTCGCTAGTTACCAGTACTTCCCAAAGCTTTAAGCTGTCATCTCCGCCCATGATTTAGAGCAGTATTTGAGCTCTTCTTTTCCTCACCAACAGAGTCATCTTGATCAAAGAACCTAACATGAAAGCCTGTTTGCTCGCGATCTCTCTTCTTATCAGCAATTGTTTCGCTGTTGCTCCCGAGGCAGTATATGGAGGCGGCTTCGACCACGACAAGAATGACACAATCAAGCTGCGCATTGCCAACGGAGGTGCTGGCCAAAGTGGCTTGATCAAGGGTGAAGCAATTCCACCAATAATTTGAACGACGCTAACGCAGACACCCAGAGCTTGCGAATGCATATATCAAAAGCCGTGTCGTGGACGGCGAAAAGCCATTCCAGGTGGCATGGATCAAAAGCGATACCTTTTACAGCGTTCAGTATCTCAAGACAGGCGAGGCTGACATTGGAATCACTTACAACCCAGCTGCGGAAGAGATTGCTATCAAACAAGGCATCGCCAAAAAGCCAAGCTACTACGCTTTCCGAGACCACTTCCTTCTCGTCGGACCCAAAGAGAATCCCGCCAATATCTCCAAAGAGGATGACATATTGACCACGTTTGCGAATCTTCACGAAGCAGCCGAAGGCCCTGCTACTGAGCCTCCTGTTCGGTTCTTGAGCCGCTATGATAAGTCTGCTACCAACATCAAAGAGACTTTGCTATGGGCCGGCATAGGACAGGTTCCCTGGGCAACTGCCTACTCAACATGGTATCACCAGTACATCGCTTTCCCGATACAAGCTCTTACAGCGGCCATCATCCTCCAAGAGTACACCATCACTGACCGTGGTACCATACTTTCTCTTGACGCGGAACTCAGGAACCAAACTGTTGTTTATAAGGCAGGCAGCGATAAGGCGGACGACCCATTGCTCAATCCAGCTCATGCATTGATTGGCGAAAATGCACCTAATGGCAAAGAAGCATCCGAGTTTATCAAGTGGCTTGTGAGTAGCAAGGGCCAAGACGTCATTGCGGGGTTCAAGAAGGATGGACAGGTGCTGTATTCCAAAGCACCAAAGGGGCATGACTGAGGTGGAATGACCGTGCTTGAACGTCTCTGATGTCGTGCACCTGATTGATAGTAAAGCTACTTCTCAGGATAAAACGGTATTGTTCGTATACAATTGTCTTCCATATCTTCAATGGTACTACAGTAGCTCTCCCGCGTCCTGCAGTTCTCCAGGTAACTGTGATTGCTGGGAATGAGTAACCAGATCTATCTCGTCGGCCATGACACCCAATTCAGTATAAGCCTGCGAAGAAATTCTTGACTTGGATCCTGTCATGTTTGTAGAGTGACCCGAGCTGGACCCTTGGCTTATCTTGTTGGTAGCTGTTTCCCATGACATGATCAGCTTCTCCAAGTCAGGAAGACAAACGAAAATAACAGCAGTCGCCATCCTAACCATGCATAGTGCATCTTTCGCACGGCTTTATACTGATCAGGAGTCCTGAGGTAGGAGCCAGCAAGACTAACTGATACTGCAATTGCACCAAGAGATAAAACACTAACAAGACTAAGTATTTGCTTAGTATGTACGATTAAATAATGATAATGAAGTAAGTAGCTAACTATCTTAAGTTACTCCACCATCACCGACAATACACTCCTCAGATCTTCCGAACCCATCGACCTGTCAATATGACTTCAGATTTTTGACAAAAGCACCAAGCATATCCAGTCTCGCTTCATTCCCTCTCCACGACCCTGCATCAAGCAAAGCACGCAGTGAGAAAAGGTGTCGTCCAAAGACAACGAGTGTTTCAACAGCCATAAACCGAAGAAAAAGGCAAGAAACACCCCAATCCTAAAATCTCGTCAGTAAGGCACCATGCAGTGCCATCACATCGTCCAGTGTCACTGTGAACAAAGAGGTTAGTAGTAAAAAGCCGGGGTCGTGGGTGATAAATCGTCCAATTGTAGGCCACTGAGCCTTTGTGTTTTCTTGTCCCCATGAATGCTTCGACAGCATAGGAAGGTATGTGATGAGCAAGTGATGCCCGTATGTGCGCCAGAAAAAAGAAAGAAAAAACAAAAGATAACCACCCGAAAGCTTCCCAGCTAACTTCCTTCCATGTCATGACGGGGCGTTACTATACACATGCAGAGAAACAAAAATTGACAACAATAAAGATAGAAGACCCTCGTGCGCCTTCGTTTCCACCCGGTCGGTTCGTCTTCCCACGACCTGTCCATCTAGATATCCGTGCTTCGTAACCGCAAAAAAAAGAACTCCAGCAAATGATGTGCACAACGGATGGGTATCAATATGGGGTGGATCAGCTCGATCATCAGGAAACAAATGATCAAGAGGAGCAGGGGCCAAGGTGTGTCTCATGCACATGGCGAAGGTAATCCCGCTGCATTCTAAAAGACGAGTAGTCGCCCTGGAGAATCACCTCAAGAATGTTGCCCTTGTTGGGGTTGCGGGCGATGTCACTCATCCTGTCACGTAAGAGATTGAAGGCATCCTTGAAACGGTTCAAGATGGCCGGAGTGTTGGCTGAACCGCCAGAGATATCGTTGGCAGGGTTGTTGGGATCGATGATGGAGAGACGATCGAAGTTCTTGTACTGCAAGCTGTTGACATGGGACTGTGGAGGTTAGCAGGGATCAACCTCATGCTGCATGTAGACGTACCTTGCGAATGTATCCGACTGGCCTGGTTAAAGAGATGGCATTTCGTTCATGATGAAAATCGTAGCCGTAGAGCTCGAAGAATTCGAGGAGCATCTCACCAAGGTGGTGTTCGGGAATGAGGCTTCGACTTTGAACCTGTGGCATAAGCTGCAACATACTGACAACCAAGCAAATAACTGAGAAGCCTCCGATTCCACCGTTCACAGGTTCATTGAGACCACGCATGAGAAGGAAGTGTTTGATCACAGTCACAAGGATGGGCATAGCGGGATACTGGTCCTTCCACTGCAGGAAAGTGTCAATGGCGTTGACACCACCCAAATTCTCAAATGAGACATCGACCTTGAGGCCGGTCTGCTTGTCCACAAACTTGACCAACGGAATTCTGGCGTGGGCAATAACCTCGATAGAGTGTTGGTCGGCCACTTGTTGAGCGACAAGGAACTTCTGGAACTTGTACAGCCAGCTCTTGGCGGAGAGGTATGTGGGGGGACCGCCGCGCATGAAGCTTGCTGAGCAGACAACCAAATCCATGTCTGCGGTCGGGAGGTACAGACCTGACATGAAGGAACCGAAGGGATGAACCGAAGCGCTAGCGAAGTTTCGTCCGTCACGTCGCATCGCCTTACGAAGGTTCTCGACGAGGTTGTCGCGGATACGCTGTTCGAAATCGCGGGGTCTAACGTATTCGTAGAAGTCCATAATCTCCTTATGTAATCTGTTTGGGTTAGCATTATTTGCGGATAGATGGGGCAGGTGAATAGGTCGAACTGCGACAAGCACCATGCGAAGTAGAATCAGGACGGACATACCGGAAGCCCATGTTGGTGGTAGCAGAGTGGTCGACGGTGTCCCAAGGACAAGGATCCTCGGTGGCCTTTGGTTGCCAGCTGGGTAGCAGAACACCTTTGGATGGTTTCGTGGTAGCCTTCTTCAGTTGACCGTAATCCGGAGGCTTAATGACGTCGTCAGCGGTACGCTTGCGGGAGCCAAGACCATCGTTGGCGAGTCTTCGAGCCTCCATTATTTCGTTGACAGGCGCGCGGGACTTTTCGAGCTCGGCTTTAGGTTCGGAGGGCGCGTTCGGGGGAGGTGGCGGCGGCTGTTCAATTGTAGGAGGGGGTTCACGGGGAGGTGGGGGTGGTGCTTCTTCATCTTCCTCGCTGCTCTCCTCGTCTTCCGTAAGATCAAAGGAGATGAAGTCTTCAGCTTCAGTAGATGCAGCCAATTTGTCCGCTTGATCCTCAAGACGCGCCTTTCGAATGAGCTTGACCATATCCTTCTTCTTTCTCGTGCTCTCATCAGGGCAGGGAAGAGCTGTGTATGGATCGGGGTTGGACCACTTGGGCGCAGCGTCACCAGAGTCATCATCGCCCGTAGTTCTAGCACGCTTCTTGGAGGGACCTTCAGCTTCGGAAGACGAAGAGATGTCCATATCCAGCTCGTCATCATCCGACAGTTGGTCTACGTCGCGGAACTTAGCGATACCGTCCTCGCCTAAGCGCTCCTCAGGCATGTTCTGCGTCGCGCCTGAAACCAGAGCGCGTTCGGAAGGGTGAGGCGGGGGTTGCCATCGCCTTCCTCCTCTACCCCGACCTCGGCCTCGACCATCGCGACGCGGACCCCTCCTATCAGGCGGAGGACCACGATAATCGGAAGGAAACTCGGGCATTCCGGGAGGCTTGTCCATGCGGAATGTGAAGTCGCCCTGGGGCACTCGAGGACGATACGAGTCTCCGCCCGATTGTCGGTAGTCATCGCGAGGCGGCGGCGGTCGAGGTGGGAGATCATGCCTGTCACCGGGTCGATATGAATCTGAGTCCCTGTAGGGACGGTCTCTGTTATCATTTCTTTGGCGCGAGTTGCGCGGGGGTCTGTTGGGTTTATTGCGCATGGTGGAATTTTGACGTTGTGAATGCGTTCTTTGTGTGGTGGATGGAATGAGGATGTCGCGAAGAAAAAAGAAGCTTTCTCGCGACCAGAATTGGCCCGCGCTAAACTGTATTAGGTCAGTCGATGGCTGACGGTGTTAGTCAGCATCATGCGTCACTGATTCTACCCTGTGGCAAGTAAAGCATTAGATATAGTGGTACACTGTAAATTTATTTTATGAGGTGAAACTTTATCTCGGTAGATCATTAGAAATCTTATTGCAAAAGGTTCTGCTTATATGCGCTTATTTAGGTTTGTGACTGAACTTTGATCCCACTCTTAAACGTTGCCTGCACTCTCAGGGTCAATTGCTACCACCTCAATCTCAACCTTCATCTCCGGTGCCCCCAGCTGCGCAACACCTAGTTGAGTCCAAATGACCTTGTGATTGGGCATCCACTTCTTGTAATTCTCTGCCATTCTTTGTCCAACTTCGGGTGTGATTTCAGTGTGGTATGAATTCACGCGATAGACTTGCTCCCAGCCCCTTCCACCACCGGCCTTGAGAGCCCTGTCGACGTTGTGGAAAGCCTGATCAATTTGTTCGAGCTGGGTCTTTGGGAACGCGGGTTCACCATTCTTAAAAGACCAGCCGCCTTTTGCCTTTGTTAGCGTTCATTGAACTTGAGCTAGAAGCTGTTGCGTTTGGAACTTGCCTTGTCCGCTAATCTCAATACGATCGCCAACCCGCACGACCTGACTGTAGCCGAGCAGGTTGGTGAGGTACTCACCCTCGCCTTCGTAAGTGGAATACTTGAGATGAGACATTTTGGTAAAAGTTTATTGAGGTGTATGAGTATGATCAGTTGATGCTTGATATTGTAGATGTTGAATGATGCCTTGACATTAGGTTTGACGTCTCTCTTATACCTACCTAGGTCTGACTTTCAAGCGATGGTCTAGCGTAAGACTTGCATGCTGACAGCGCCAGCATAACGAAAAGCATAATTAAAGCATAACGTTATCAATAACGTTAAATAACGTTACTTGGTTCAATTCTATTTCATTTTCACCATAATATCGGACAATTGTCGTATTCCTTTGGTGGACCGACAGATAATACCCCCAGAAACTAGATCCTACGACAAGCAAAAGGCCCACCGATATACGCCAAGACGGTCAAACAAGAGAGAAATCTGACAAATCTTGCAGGACCAGGGACTATTCGACACGCGGACAAATAAAGCTGTCCGTAAAATACAGTTAATAATAACCCTGGAAATTATTGATCGCCGTAGTTATGCTTAAATGGCCTTGTTCTTTCAGCTTCTCTCCCTAAATGCTTACGTAGCCCTGTTACGGAATGGTCCGACAGCACTACTAATAACATCACGCATACCTTAGTTCCCCGCTTCCTATTGAGCTATGTTCAGCCTCGGGTGGTTTCTGTCTTTTTAACCTAGCTTCAATGGCCACAGATTTAGCAACTGCATTCCACTACCGTCACGTCACCTCCCTCTCAAATGGGCTAAAATATACGACCTGAAAATTAATTCTACTCGTGACCATCCTGCTCACATGCTGGTGAGTCCTCGGCGGAGTTCTTACTATTTCTACATCGATTCAAACAAGATCATGTACACCTGCGCCCAGCCTTGCGCATTATCCCGGACAAGCTAGCCAACCTGACAGATCCAATTCATGTACTCGCATATCGAGATTAAAGTGATATAGAGGCCCAGTGCCGACCTGATACTATGATTGCATGAACGGCTTCGAGACGTGGGAGGTACGACCTCGTGGGTAGCCATCGGAATCATGAGATATGGGATGCGCAAGTCCCTTTGTACGGAGCAGACCAAGTTGCTATACAATTAATTTGATCTTATCACCAGGACGCTTAGTGAATAACCTCTCACATGCTACCAAGACCTTTAGAGGCCAACATGTTTACCAAAAAAAAGTATTTCTACTTATCGCATATAGGATCGTCTTTGCTGCTATATCACAATGATACTGGGAATATATTCTGTAGTATGCAGATCCTCTGACTTCTCCACAGCTATATTCTATTTTCTTTATAAGCTTAATTAGGACTGTAGAAGCCATTGACTCAAATGTATACTATACATTTCCAACAAATGCCCTACTCTCTTAATACAACTTGTTGATACTAACTATGACTTCCACTTCTTTACGACATATCGGAACTCTCAATATTGGCTTTAGTATAAACTATTAAACTTTTAAACAATATATAAAGTGAAGTTGAAAGTAAAGGCCTAGGATAAACTAAATGCAGTGATATCAACCCTGGTGACAAAGGCTATGGCAGCAATAGAAGAAGTTCTTAACTAGCAGGAGCTATACCAAAAGTAACATCATCGAATAGATAGTCGCCAGGACCGCAACTGGCGCCACTGAGAAGAAGACTAGGGTTTGTGGCAATTTGAGCATCTGTGAAAGTAATCCTTGTTCGCAGCTGGACCCAAGTATCAAGAGGGAGTTGCCCGGAAGAGATCAGTTGCTCGTAAGCCCAATTTCCGGTACTGGCGCGAATGACCATGCTGCTACACGAGCCGGTAGTGCTAAGGGCATTAGAGCGGAGCCAAACAGTTGCTAGGTAAGGGACGCCAGCAACAAGCTTGGAGGCATCAATAGGTTGTCCGACCACAAGGTTGGAGCGCGATCCGGTGTAGGTAAGCTGCAGCGCATTAGGCGCGGAGATGGAAGTTGATGTGAGACTGAGGGACGCAGCAGCAAAGGCTTGAGTGAAAGCCCATGGGGCATAACTGTCAGAGTATGCGTCAAAGTCTTCATTCGTAATGTATGTTGGCGCTGGTTCCGGGACAGAAGAGGTTGTTGACAGAGTTGTAGTGGATTCGGCCGAAGTAGTGATGGTGGTAAATGAAGATTCCGTCGTCAAAGTAATGAGTGTTTCTGTCGTTGTGGTGGGCAGTGACTCGGTGGTAAGGGTAGTTGTGGAGGAAGCTTCAGTTGAGATGGTAGAGAGCGACTCTTCTTTGGTAGAGAGCGAGTGTTCTTCTGCAATAGTAGACAGAGATTCCAGCGATGTGGCAGTGGCCGTTTCTGAGGCAGTCACCAAAGACTCTGTCACTGAGACAGATGTAGATTGCCTAGGCTTACAGGCCGCGCCGAGAGCACCGCTGGAGCCCAGGGCAGCAACAGAAGCCAACAGGATAGAGAATTTCATGATGCGGATGAAAATTGGAATAACCAAAAGAGTGTAAAGAATGTATTAGTTGAAAATGAAGGAACAGATAGGAGGAACAATCCTGTAGCAGCGCTTAGTTACTTATACATGCTTGCGGCCACTAACACAATACTAATAACTATTGTACAAAGCTTTTCATCAATAGTCTATCAATAGTCAATAAAGCAAGACTTATTTTAGCTTAGTTGAGTGGGACTTCGTGGAGTCTGATACATCTTATTTGTGCAACCCTTGCAATTCTTAAAATTAGCGATCCACAGTATGCAGTTTTCGACTGAAGCTGAACATTCTTGCGATAGCGCTAACTTGAAAGGGTATCCACAGTATTTACCAGGATGGCACAAGGAGATACCCAAACCGAGCGCTTGTAGATATTGTCGACTTTAGAACACTGAGATACATACGAGCATAAGATCTGCTTAATCGTCAATCTGATAAATAGCAGACAATCTATAAAATAAAGAGAATGCATCCTAAATACTTATAACTAGGGTACCTTATCTACCTTTCGTACGATTAAGGTGCGAAGCTACCTTGTCTACTACCTTATTAATTCTTTGGTTGGGCCTATGTTCTTAATAGTATCCTTTCCTGTTTACCGTTTATAACAATTCAGAATACATCCCGTATCTCTCCAAGTCTATTGCGCTACGCCGTTACCTTCAAAGGTTAGTGAGCCCAGAAGATTGAGCGCAAAGGCCACCCTTTCGCTTCTGTCAGGCATGGAAGTTGTATGACGAAGGGACTGGGCGCTGTCTCATATACAAGAGATGATCGTGTCAACGTCAATACAGGTGGCATCCATAACTGCAACATTTTTAAGGTCAGGATGTGTGTGTGTCTACCCTAAGATGTATGAGACAAATTCTTCCTAGAAAAGGCCGATCGAGATGCTTCGCAATCAGTTCAAGACCAACAATTACTGGAGATATTGTCTGCTCACGCCGGATCTTGGGCCAGGTTGATGATTCAATCACACCGACCTTCGTATTAGGCATATTACTAGGCAGCGACTGTTCAAGTAGACGGCCAGCCTAAGCAGGCTGTGCCGGTCTTGTTTGTCATCCAATCATATAGGAACTGTGCTGACGTGGCATGTGTGCGAAGTTGTGTCTATGCAGTAAGCACATACACATCGGGCGACCACTTACGCGCCGTGGATTGCCATTTCATATGCATTTGTTGGAGATATCAGTTAGGTATTGATACATTGATGTATTGGACTGCGAGGGGGTACAGCTTTAATGCGCTCGGGCTCGAGAATGCCGATAAAATAAACGCGCCTTTTCTGTATAAGTAACAACACTGTTCTATTCAATGGACGGAAATTTCAAATTAAGATTGTGAGGCTTCTATTGCTGCTGTTTTGTGAACATGGACCGTCCAGAAAAGGAATCCCACCCATCTTCGGTATCATGGTCTCCTTCTCAGTCCGACACAACTCAACGTTCAGATGTGACCTCATCCCAGCCTTCAGATACAGATAAATGGCATCAATCTCAAGCATCAGGCAGATCTTCAGATCCTCTCAAGGTCGACAAACCTTATGCTAAAAGTGGATCAATTAAACCACATATGTAAAGAAAAGAAGACAATATTTATACGTGATTCAAAGCTAATACAATCAGGCATAGTACACGAATTTCCACCTGGCTTCGAACGGACAAGGAATTGTTCCGGGTGAATTCAACCAACAATGACACAACGGGAACCGCCAGAGAAGGAGAGTCAAAGCCCACGAAACAGCACATTGCGAAGCCATCTACCAAGAAAGCTCGGCAAAATCATGTTGTCCACTTCAACTCCGACGATGCTGCTACTACGTCTTCCGACTTACTTTCGGAACAAGTTGGAGTTGGACCGGACAGCGCTGCCCTTGAACATGCAATTCATTTCTTTGGAGATGTTATCACATCTTTGCTGTGTAACGAGAAGTGGTTCGAATCAGCAATAAGGTTTCATTCGCCAGAGTTTCTTCATGAGAAGCTCAACGTCGCACTCGCTCGACTATTATACCCCCACGATGGCATAATTGATACACATGATATTCCGACGAAAGATAAGAACAATCGTTTCCAGTCCGCGGCTAGCGAATTTCTGAAAAGTCTTGCTATCCGTATTTCTACCAATACCCTGGAGAGACGATCAGTTCCGATCTTTTTCCCGCCGGATGTTCTACAAACCGTGGAGCGTTTGGGTATCTGTATGAACCTAGGCTACGATACCGCAAATGCACCCAGTTTCGGGAATTCCTGCCGGGCTTTCTCTCAAAGTCCTTCGTTTTCGTCGTTCTGCTTTAGACTGCGTCAAAATCTGTACGACATAGCTTCCCCAATATTGAGTCATATTGAAGCTACTGTTATGCATACGTTCACAGAAACACCCATCAGTTTGAAAAATGCGACTTCGTCTGCCGATTCCACCATTGGAGCTAACGACCCTAATCGACTTCCGAAAATAAGAATTGAGACGGATTGGCGCCCTTGGGAATTTCTCGAGAAACAGTTTGGCCAGCAAGTCCCACCGGTTAATTCTATCATCACCTACACTGGCTTCGCCCATTCGGCGCTTGCAGCGACATGTTCAGATTATATCACCTGGTTTTGGCCTTGTACAGGCCCAGCCTTCTTAAGGGCCCTTCAGGAGCTGATCGATAGTCACGACTCACGGACACTGCTAGTAGGTAAGCAAATCCCACGTTCTGGTACATTATAATGTCGGTTGATGGATACTCTGCATTAACACGGTGACAAAAGTGATGCAAGAAACAGTATTGCACCTCCATGTACACACTGAAACTAACACGAGGGTTACAGATGAGACACGAAATCTCCGTCTCCGCATGTTTCTTTCAGAAGAAAAATGCTTTGCAATCGAAGCAGAGGCATCCCGCAACGTTTTGGTGGAGATCGCGCAACAAACTGTTTGGATTTGCTCCGCTCTGCGTTTGGGGCCGGCACTCAACACAGCCCGTGCCTACGGTTGTAATGGTGGCATAAGGGAAACGACAGAAAAGTCCTTCCTGGGCGTTGCCAGTTCGTTTTGCGTTTCCTGCCGGCTAGAACCTACAATACTGCAACAGCTTTCCTGCTGGGAAAAAGTTGTTGCCCCAACAGCGGTTTTATGCCAGCATTTTCCAATTCTGGCACGAGGAGATGAAGTGGGACTCGAACTACCACTTCCAATGCTCTGCGCCATGACTGGTATTCGACATGCTGTAGAGTTTGAGGGCGGTATCGTCATGAAATCTGTTGACAGTATGCTCATTCCTGTCCGCCACAAGTACGACATAGTGCAGTGGCATTTCGTATCCGGCGACAACGCTGGTGAGAGATTTACCTACCAGGATGGCATAAGGAAATGTTCAAATCGAGCGCTTATGGATACTGTGAACTTTGAAACACTGAGACATACACGTGCGATTGTGGGGTGGTGTCCGCGTGCTCGCAAGGTTGTTGGACGGCAAGACGCTGCTTACGACAGTATTGATTATTCGGCCACAGGAAAACTCTCTTCTGGTGTCAGATTCTCTGGAGCATCGTTCGGGTTTCAACAAATTGGTGCCGCTCAGCTCAACTTCACGTTGGGTCCTAAAGACACCAGGGTCGTTTTTGAACGCTCCGGCACATTCAAGAAAATTCTCAGGCTAGCTGGCAAGAGCCATATTCTCCTCCAAGATACCCATGATAAGAGGGCGTGGCTTGTCAACGCCGACGATGTGATCCTTCACATCATCCAAACCAGGTCCTGCCAAGATCAACCCTTCGACCACGGAAACAAAGATTCGCAGGGCCGTTTGAACTACTCAAACACGGCCTCTGAAACGCTTGCGAACCATGAGAACTGGAAACTTTCAAGTTCAAGCGATACTGTCAGTGACATGGTATCCCAGATCTGGTCGATACTTGAAATGCTTTTGGACCAAGTGACGGCACTGAATCGGACGTCGGACCGAAGGGTCAGGATGCCCTTCCAGAAAGACATAGTCGGATTCGAGTTCATGGGCATTGTGGAGGAGCGGTCACCTCTTGACATGAAGCAATATACGACGAACAATGCCAGTGGGGGGTGGACACGCTTGATAAAGGATACAGCCACTTTGGTTCTATTTGCGAAAGGATTCCGAGACCTCATCGAACCTGAATCGTACGACAAAGACGACTGTTTGACTTGGCAGAGTGTCCCGAAAGGCGAAGACTACCTAGGCACAACTGTCCCCATCTTGATGGATTTATATGCCATGGCTGGAAGCAGGAGCGATCTTCGACACCTTACCAGCAGTGGCTTGTACTGGCATTCTGAAAACAAAGCATTTGACCACTGTCGCGAACCACAATCTCACGCTTGTCATTGTAATAGATTGCAGGATATATCACAATCTAAGTCTCGCCCCAAAGCCGCGCCAAAACTAGAGTTGAACGGGGGTGTTATTTTTGGGAAACCATCCTCATACTCAATCTCGAAACATGTCTCGGTAGAAGCCGCGAGTAGAAAGGCAAAAAGTGTGAACCCTAGTGTGTCGAACACACAAAGTATTTATGTCCACGATAATGCTTTATTTTCAGCGCCTACAGTGGATCTGAATCAAGGGCAAGGTGTCTCTAACCTAAACGGTGAGTGCTCGATTGACAACAGACCAGAAGGCAATAGTTCATGTGGTAACAAGCTAGACGGCGAGGGCTTAACTAATGCCAAGGAGGCTGTCAACGTTTCTGTTCCAAGAATGACAGCACAAAGTCTAATGGGGACCTAGCGGCGCAGAAGGTAGATGTTTTTATTACTTCTCGGAAACGTTATATGAATTAAGTTACTGGTGGCATTATATATCATATGGTATTATTATAAAGGTGGGATCTACTCAGTTGTCGGCAGTGTGAATTGAAGACTATCTGTTATGAAAAGACAGGTTGTTTCAATGTACACAACTGAGGCCTCGTGGCTATGAAGAGTATTATATTGGCACTGTCACCAATGGACGTAGTAATAAGCTTTATAAACCTCGCTACAGGGAATATAAGACCAGGCTCTTTATTTGTTTATCGTTTTGGTCATAAAGCTTCGAGGCTACTTTGTCTACTATCCTATGGGTCCTTTGGTCAGGCCTCTGTGCTTAGCAGAATGCTTTGATGTTCTCTGTGTATGTCTAGAATACACTTCGCATCTCTCCAAGTCCGTCCACCAACTCCCACTCCAGTTCAAGCTCCTGGTTAGATCCGTTGGGATTCAACAGCCCAATTGCACCAATCGTAGCAACATCGACAACGGGCGCACGAGCAGATATTGGTCGTTCGACTCTCTCCTCGATCTGAGCGACGGAATTGAGGCTTTGAAAGTCTCCAGAGATGGCCGTTGGTTCTTCATAGATGGAAAAGAACGGGTATCCGAAGCGGGCGTGGGTGTGAGCTGTCTCAGGAGATCGAGGAGGGGGGTTGCCGGTGGCCTATTTGAAGCTGGCAATGTTGAGGATCCAGACGTTGAAAGTGATGGGCACTGGCTTTTGATAGTTATAGTCATCTCGCTCAAGTTTGACAATCCCTTGACGAATTAGTCCGCCAGCAGCAACGTTCATCTCTAGACCAGGAGGGGGGAGGTTCGCCACCACCGCCGCCCCTGAGCCTCTTAACCAGGTGGATTACACTGTGCTATTTGGATGAAATTTTACCTTCAAGCTGGCATTATGATAGAACTAGATAGAACTTACGTGGTGGATGTTGTAGTCCCTCAAAGCTCTACCATCAAAAATTAAGTTAGTATTCACATGATAACTGAAAGTTATTTGAAAACTCATCACTTTCTTTCATTACTTTGAAACGTTGGATGGCGTGAAAAGTTTGCTGTCAATTGTTTTTCGCCAATATGGCTAAACGACTTCAACAACATCACCGGCCGCGTGGCCTAATGGCTAAGGCGCTAGATTTCGGCTCTCGAAGCAATTCGGGTATTCCTCAACTCTAGAGATTCCAGGTTCGACTNTAATGGCTAAGGCGCTAGATTTCGGCTCTCGAAGCAATTCGGGTATTCCTCAACTCTAGAGATTCCAGGTTCGACTCCTGGCGTGGTCGCTTCAAGACGTTCTGTTTCCTTTTTTTTTCTTTTTTGCAAAACCTCCTGGGTCAGTTGTGAAGTCTTGACGATAATCTTGTTTTGTGTTGCGAAGAGGAGAGATCATCAGTAGGAGAGCTTAGGCTTTTTCCAGATGGATATTGATATAAGGTTCAAACAAGAATAAAAAGTTTACAAGTACAAGAACTTCTAATTGAGAAAACTCCATTATTAGTATTAAGTTTAGATATGTATCCTGCCTGGATTGGTGATAGGTGGTTTAGATAATCAATAGAATTAACCTTGAAGTCGCGTACAACCAGTCGCAATCAGACCGCCCTACATATACGTTAGCAGTGCCTATTAAGTAATTCTGAAGGAGAAAGTATTGACGTGGCTGTTATCATTGCAGTAAACTGGGACAATGGGCCCTAAACAGCTACCATCTTCAGTGCTAGGTGTATCTATAAGTGAAGGGTAGTCTTACAGACGGTGGACATTAGTGATGAAAACTCACATGTTGCTCCAATGAGAGTGTTTGTGTCTTTGACAACAATACCGAGCAATCCTAATAGTAGGCTAATTACTGGATTACTGGAAATCCCAACAGTTTGACAGCATTGTAGAGCGGCTGGCGCATTGCAAAAAGAAGGATAAGCTGCTATTGTAGACGTAAGAGCAGCGGCCGGTTCTATTGCAGATACGGCCATGGATGTTGTTTCTGATGCAAAGACAGTCTCATCCGTAGATAAAGCCGTCGTTTTAACATCTGTAAGCAGTTCCGATGACGATGTAACAGCCAAAGTTGAAAAAGACGGAAGAGTCGTAGTTAAGTCAACAACCGCAGTGGTGGTTTCGGAATTGCTTGGCCGACAGGGATTCGCTCAAGCAGCCCCAATGATAACTGACAACGTTAGGGTGGAAAATCGAATTTCGACAGATTAACGAGTGAATTTGAACGATAGGGTCGGAAACAATAAGTTGCGTGTTTAGAAAAGGAGGAATATAGTTATATTTATTGTGCAGAGTTGTCAAGCGATAGTAAGCAAGTTAATGTCAGTAGTTTCTCCATGGCGTCTATGACTAGCCCAGAATTGCCCTCCAAGCGAAATGAGCTGAACATCTTGATCTTGTCATTGGTCCGGAGCATATATTTTTGTTTCGCTAACTAGCTCCGCATCAGCATTAAAATAACCGGTTCCAGTGCTTTATATCAGCCTTTCACCTCAGCCCTTGAAAGGCATCGGTGCTACCCCACTGACCCAGCGCTGAACCTTCTATGTAGTAAAATTGAAGTCGATCCAGAGGTGGGAATTCTAAAAGATTTAGCAATTTTCCCTCATGTTGCATTTTTGTTTTATTACTAACTAGGAGGCTATTATCTATTTACCTAGTTATTAAACAAAACTAATTCAATTTTTAGTTAAATGAGACTCTGAGATAGTAATATAAGATATATCTATATAATAGCGAATATTTTTACTTATCTGATAATATTATATATTATATTGCATAATAAATAAGTACTATTACCTTTTAACTTTATGCATTTATAAGTAGTAAGACTTACAAGCTGAAACGTAACTAGTATAACTATCTGTAGTTTACCGTAATAAGATTTAACCCCGCCCCTAGCTTGCACCACCTCTCAAAGTAACGTGCGATGTTTAAAGCAGTTTGGCCGCAAGATCGACTGAAAACTCAATATGCCTCCCTCTACACTACTAACCCTAGGGATCAACATACTTCTTCGTCATCTTTCGAGCACGGCGACTACACGATCGCATGGATTTGTGCACTTCATCTGGAACTAGCTGCATCGCGGGCTATGTTTGATGAAGAACACCGGCCTTTGCCTGTTCACAATTGCGATGACAACGCATATGTGCTAGGGCGTATCGGCCAGCATAATGTAGTTATGGCGTGCTTACCCGGGGAGTACGGGACTAACAACGCCGCAATTGTCGCAACCAACTTGAAGCGAACATTTCCGAGTATCCGCGCTACATTGCTAGTAGGTATTGGCGGAGGGTCACCTCGCATGGCTGACGTACGTCTGGGTGATATTGTTGTAGGTACACGGGTAATGCAATATGATATGGGCAAAGTTATTGCACATGGGCAATTTCAAGAAACTGCCCATCATAGGCTTCCTGCCCCTCTATTGCGCTCTGCAGTTTCTAACTTGAGAGCTCAACATGGGCTTCAAGATACCAGCTCCCGAGTCACAAATCTGCTACTAGATGGAATATCGAGCCACCCTCGTCCCACTCAGCCCGATCGTCTTTTCCAGGCCAGCTACCAGCATCCTGGTGAAGCACCAACATGTGACGATTGCGACCAGAAAAAGCAGGTACCACGTCGCATACGTCCCTCAGTGGAACCCAGGGTACACTACGGAATTGTTGCCTCCGGTAACCGGGTGATGAAGAATGCCCTGGCCCGTGACCGTATAGCACAGTCACTTTCAGCGCTTTGCTTCGAGATGGAAGCAGCGGGTATGATGGACAATCTGCATTGTCTCCCGATCCGTGGCATCTGTGACTACTCAGATTCCCATAAAAACAAGGATTGGCAGAGTTACGCTGCTGCGGCCGCGGCCGCATACGCCAAGGAACTTCTAGGGGTGCTTCCACCCGTTGTTGGCGAGATCGGCTATATTCGTGAACAGTTGGCTGAGGAAGAAAGGAACCATTTCCTCCAGAATAAAGAGCAATATGGCTATCGCGTCGGCTCCGTGTTTGACCCGGAAATCCAAGAAACGCTGCGGCAGCGACGGCCAGGCTTGCTTGAATCTCTTAGGTTCCAGCAGATGGATGACCGCAAAATCATGATTGGAGAAGCCCACTCGAAGACATGTCGCTGGTTTCTGAAGCATCTGGTGTTTGATAAATGGCTCAATCACGAGATTCAGTCAGATACTCCCGGCTTCTTGTGGATGCGTGGAAAGGCTGGCGCCGGAAAGTCAACCATCATGAAATTTCTCTTTCTACAAGTCAGAGACTACAACATTGCTTCCACAGCAGTTGCTTCCTTCTTCTTCAATGCGCGAGGCGGCTATTTGGAAAGGTCAATATTGGGTATGTATCGATCCCTGTTGGTGCAGCTTCTCCACAGCTTTCCAGATCTCCAGTCAGTCCTGGATGACATGGACATTATCCCTCTCAGCCAAAAGGATTGTCCTCATCTGAATGCACTGAAAGAGCTACTGAAGAAGGCCATCTTGAAGCTTGGCCAACGCTCCTTCATTTGCTTCATTGACGCCCTTGATGAGTGCGATGAACAGGAAATCCGTGATATGATTCAATTTTTCGAGGAAATACTGGACAAAGATAGCGATGAGGGTATGGAAAAGAGCACTGTTACTAAGTGTATTCAATTTCGGGTGTTCTTTTCGAGCCGGCCTTATCCGTACATCGACGTTCGGCAGGGGACCTTGCTTACACTCGAGGACGAATCAGGTCACCAAGAAGACTTAGCGCAGTATGTGAAAAGTCGCCTCAAGATTGATACTCGGAAGCGATCGATGTTGGAAGATATCAGGACCCAGATATTACATAAATCTGCGGGGATCTTTATGTGGGTTGTTTTGGCCGTGCAAATCTTGAACAAGGAGAGCTGTGACGGTGGACTCGCGATCAGGAAAAGGCTTCAAGAAATCCCCAGCAAGTTGAACGAGCTCTTCAAAAGCATATTGACCCGTGATCGAGACAACCCAGAGTCGCTACTGCTCTGCATTCTGTGGATCCTTTGCGCGAAACGACCTCTCACTCCGAACGAGTTTCGCCATGCTTTGTGGGCAGGCCTGGTAGAGCAGGGCCTTGTCGATCCTGATCTTCCAGACACTGACACCCATTCAAGTAGCAAGCTGGTCACAAGCGCTTCGAAGGGCTTAGTGGAAATCACAAATTCAAGTCCTCCAACGATTCAGTTTATTCACGAATCAGTGAGAGATTTTTTGTTGAAGGAGAGGGGTTTGCAAACTTTGTGGCCTGACCTGGGATTTGAGTGGGAAGGTCCGTGCCATGATAGGCTTCGAAGATGCTGCATGGAATATCTGAACCGTACCACGTTGCAGGCTGATTCCAGGCAAAGGATGTTGGCTCCAGGTGTGTCAGTATCCACGTGTCCGTTCTTGGAGTATGCTACCCAGTATGTTCTTGGGCATGCTGATGCTGCTTCATCCGTAATCCCTCAAGACGAATTCCTGAAATCTTTCTTTACTTCGGATTGGTTCAGCATCTTCAATCAATTTGGAGACCAGTATGGCCCAGGAGCAAGTCCTCTGTATGTGCTTGCGGACAAAGGGCTAGACAATCTCGTCCGCACAAACATTGCAAAAGAATCTGCGACATACAACGCCGACCAAGATTACGACTATCCTCTTTTTGCATCCTTAGCCAAAGGTCATGACAGAGCTGTAGCTGCGCTTCTAGGCTTACCATCGATCATCAGTGATGGCGTCAATATCACCCAAGGCCTAGATGACTACAAAGACGCTTTGGAGTCCTGGAGGCACAGAGACCGAACACCATTATCATGGGCAGCTCAAGAGGACAGACCAGGCATTGTGAAAGCCCTTATCCGAAGCGGGGCATCAACGGAGGAGGAAGACCGGGCGCAGTACCGACCACTTATAAGAGCACTCGAGCAAGGCCATTCAGCCATGGCCCAGCTCCTCATTGACGAGGGAGCAGATGTCAACGCCCAGCACAGCAGGCACGGATGGTCAGCATTAATGTGGGCTGCACGCCAAGGGGACGAACCGATAGCTCGGGTCCTTATTGACGAGGGGGCCGACCTTGACGCCAAAGATATACATGGATGGACAGCATTAATATGGGCCGCTAGTGGAGGTAAAAAGGCTGTCGCACAGCTTCTTATTGAGAGAGGGGCCAATGTCAATGCGACGAGTAATTTTGGATGGACAGCGCTGCTATATGCTTTACAGGAGGATAAAAAAGAGATAGTACAGCTATTACAACTAAAGGAATAAGTAAGGATACATATAATAAGTAGTAGTAAGGGTTAGTTATTAAGGGCTCGTTAGGCTAAATTAGTTAAGTGATGAAAGAGAAAGAATTAACTATATATATAGTAACTTAGCCATTATATATTCATTCCGGTCAAATTTGAACTACTATTAGTAATTTCTATTAGCTATAGCGCTTTAAGCTAGGAAAGTGACCCAAGAGTGTTAAGCTTTCTCCAGACTTCTTGAATCCCCTGTTGGCGATTATTATCTAAGCCAGATCAGCGCTCTAGATCAGTGAATATATTTCGTAGGTTCCAATCTGCTTGGTCAGGTTGGTGATGCTCATCGAGGCACTTGGTAGTGCTTTTGCACTCCCAAACTATGTCGGATAGCGTGAAATGGCTGACCCGTGTTGAAATGACAGCTTCTCGCAGACACCAGCCGCGACTGAGTAGGATATCTTTTCCTCGCTTAAAGTAGTTAGATAAGTATTTAAGAAATGCCCGATGCGAGTAATGCTCCTGTGAAATATATGCTTTAGGGCACCCGTCTTCATCAAGAGTTGAGTAGGACATTCGTTATCATCTGTCATCAGCTTCACTGAGGAAGCGTGTATAGCTATCCCAGGATCTTTCAACCGCGATAGTAAGGTAAACATTAGAGTAATACTGTGCCATCTTTGATGACTCGTTCTGCCAATCTTGGCTGTCGCCCTGGAAAATACATAATGAATCTATCCAGATGTCGTGTATGCCCAACTCCTTACCGAGCCATATCGCATCTTGAAATACTGCTGTGAGCTCTGACACTGGCATTGACTTCCTGAATCGTGAAATGGTATTCTCTGTTGTTCTGGCGGGATGTAGACCAGGTGGCCTCCAACGATGGCTAAGGGCTGCGTATACACCTTTCTGAGATCTATTGGTCTCCTGAAGATGTATCGTGCTACCCTCAGAATCTATTCGGATAATTCTTGTGGACATATCTAACGATTTATGCCTATGACAACAATCATGACTCGTGCCATCAGATGA
Organism: Fusarium cf. aywerte; assembly: GCA_011034095.1. Taxonomy (NCBI): domain Eukaryota; kingdom Fungi; phylum Ascomycota; class Sordariomycetes; order Hypocreales; family Nectriaceae; genus Fusarium; species Fusarium cf. aywerte. The sequence goes on along the minus strand of WETZ01000025.1, from coordinate 201,735 downwards.
GCAAGCTTAAAGCTGTTCTCTAATAAACTGAATAGGTTCGCATGATTTCGGAGACCGGTCCAAGCTACTCAGAGTATGGAGCGTCGCATTGTCTCCTTCGTTAGGCTTGGTCTGTCAGTGGGCAGTTATGTTCTTAGAGACGCGTACTCACCGAATGACCCAATTTGATATTGATATACCGATAGAAGAAAAGGTCGCCGCGACATTTATCCTCTTCGGACTCCCTCTTCCTAAACCACGAGTACTTTGCTAGGACTTGTTCATTTATCCGCGTCGACAGCCATAGCTCCTTGTCTGTACCGGGTCCCCGGTTTGTTAGATCAAAATCGACGTACTCCGCTTCTAGCGATTTCTCTAGCCTGTTATATACTGTTCTCAGGAGGATGCAGCGATGACAATTTGTTGAGAGATCCTCAGTTTGAACATTATATCCCATATGCTGCCCCCCCTTCTGGCTGGCTTCGAGGTCAATTCTAACGGACTTAAGGTAATGGCAGATCCCGCAAAAGATCAATGAAAACCTTTGGTCTGACAGATCGTGTCTAGTAACATTAATCGTGATCGGTTATGCGAGTCAGGACGTTGTTGGTTGGTTATATGTGGGAGTTCACAACTCCACCAACCTGCCTTGCGTCAGCGAATGAGTGTTGTTTCAGGACCGACTATTTCTGTCGATCCCACAGCCCGGTGATATCCCTCCAAGCTACATGGTTTTGCGCTTTTTTGATGCTCTGAACAAACTCCTCTGCTGAGACGATGTCTAAATTTCTATCTTGAGCTCTACCTCATGATTTGACGTTCACATTATGTAACATGTATATCCCTGGAATCGATATTGAATTGTCCTCGTCCCGAGTGCCATAAACTACCTCGCTAGTAAAAGCTTTCTAACTGTGTTATACTCGCATTCCAGTAGTTGAAACTTTGGACCTCTAGCAAACAGAATGATTGTAAGAAAAAGAAAGATGACTAGTTGTCTATGAACACCAGAAGACACTAAAAAACATCGCCAGCCCAAATCCGTTCCCACGCGTCCTTACAAACCTCAGTCTCGAGCTTCTTCAAAAAATCGTCCATCTTAATATCTTCCTCTCCTTCAATTCTTATCACTCCATCTTTGACGCCTCGCCAGCCTTCAACGGGAAGCTTGAGCTTATCCTGACCAACCCCATAAAAATACCGGCCTTTGAATGGCCTTTCTCCTCGTTGAACAGCATCGCACTCTGCTTGGCACTGTTCGCAGATCATGCCGGAGGCAAATGTCACATACAAATAGGCGGACCGATTTCCCCACCAGCGGAACTTGCGCTCTGGGTTGCAGAAACCGCCGCAGGTGTAGTATGATTCGTCGGAAAGAAGATCACCCTCGTCAGAGGGCGGGAGACCAATGTCGTCTTCTTCGTCGCTTGTGTCAACGCCGCTCTGGTTTTCTTCGGTTGGGGACTTCTCCGGCTTCTCGATTATGTCATCTTGTTTCTCCATGGCTTCTTCGTTTTTATCTTTTCCCACGTCTGCTTCGGCCTTCTCTTCATTGTCATTTGCAGGATGAACAATTCTCGAAAGAATAGCAGATCCGGCAATACGAGCATATTGGCGTAGTTTCTCATCGTTTCTTAAAGCTTTGCTCATGAGCGCCAACGTCTGTGCCAACATCCAAAGATACGGCGCGTCATTCCATCCAACTGTATCATTCAGTCCAGCGAAACAGTCATCTAGCAAAGACTGAACCTTCTCTTGAAACTTTTCCAGAGGTCCCATTATGAGATACATATATGCTAGTCCAACGCGATGAGAAGACATCCAGAAAGCTGAAGTTCTTGGAACGTCCAAGGATAGAGGGCGTTGCATAAAGTTAGCTTGTGAAGCAAGTCGCTCAGCTTTATACACTGGATCTCGAGACTTTCGAAACAGCTCTAGCTGAACATTCGTCATACAGTCCACGGCGCGAGTCATCATCCATAGTGCTGTGCCACCAAGGATGGGGAACCTAAAGCCAGTAGCGCGGCTATCGAGTATCTTATCCAAGATCTCCAATGCTTTTCCCGGTTGTCGACATACTTCAAAATATATCGTGGCAAGGTCAAGCCGCAAGGGTAAAGCGGCATCAAGATTATCAAGGAAGTCAATTGCTTCCTCGTAGAAGTTTACGATGAAGTCCTGTTCACCAGTTTCTGAAGCGATGTCGCAAAAGACTGCGTGTCTTTCTTCGCCCTTGTCAGCATAATCCGAAGCGATCCAGGTGATTCTCTCGACAAGGCTCCATTGCTTTAGCATTCGGATGTATTCGGTCTTATCCGCCTTTCTCTCAGCGACTTTAAGTTCATCGACCAGGTCCTCGCCAGGTGTGACGCCATCTGGGTCACTGGCTTTGGCTTTGGCAAACGAGTCGAGAGCTGCGTCCGCTTGACCAAGCTTGTGCTGAGCCCTGGCGTATGTTGTAAAGATGGTTCGCTTGAGAGGAGGAGGAACACTATTTGCGGATAGCTCGTTGACTGCAGCGTTGGCAACCTCGAAGGCCTTCTTTTTCTTTTTCTGCTTCAACAGGATTTGAGATAGTACACTTGAGGCACGATACCATTCATGGTCTGTTGGCTTGCAAAGTTCTAAGGCTCGCCTGCTTGTCCTCTCGGCTGGATTGGTGAAACCATAGTGGTTGAGGACCTCTGCAACGGCTCGATATGCTGCTGCATCAGGCTTAAGGTCTTCGTTAAAGAGATTCAGAACGCCCAGAGTAGCTGTTGCTTCTTTGTACGCATGATCATCATTGCCTCCTTGGCTTCTCTCTTGGAACTCTTGTGGGAAGTTGACCGCGGCCTGGTCCATTAGCAACGTCGTCAAGTCAGCCTAATCACGGTTAGCTCATCATACAGTGACAATGACGGATACTCGCGCAAGTTCTTACCGCGTTCAGAACTCCTTGAAGTTCTTTATATGCTTCAACGGCTTCCTTCGAATTCTGTGCTTGATACAGCTGACGAAGGAAACCTTTGGCAATGTCAAGGCGGCAAATCGGCGGGTCTTGGCCGACACGCCTCCACCATTCGACTGTGAAGCTATCGAGCTTTTCACTAATCTCGGGTATGTCAACAAACTCTGCCCACTGGGCGACCTTTTCGTTAGTAACAGATGTACCGCCACCTGCTCCTCCATAAATTACGCCGGCCTTGCTTAGCATCTCAGCAAGCCCAGTCTTGTTGGCCATAGTCTCGGAGAAAGCCTTCAACACCTCTATTTTCTCTTCCGATGTATGTTTGTCGGCATTGATTTCAACGAAGTGTGAAATCAAAAATAGAGCAGAATACTTGAGTAGACTCTCATCCACTTTGCTTCGATGGGATCTCAGCAACTCTGCACTAGTTAACAACATCCTTCGGTTTGCTTCAGACGGACCCCATCGAAACTCAGAAGATCCACTAGAAACTGTTGTAAAGTAGTGCCTCATAGAACGTTCCTTAAATGTGACGGGGAGTGGTCCATCGTCGTAAATACTGTCATGCTTATGTTCTTCATCCTGCTTTAAGTCTTGAACGGTAGTGGCTTGACTGGCTTCAATTTGCGCCAGAACCTCTGTATCGTAGCCTGGTCCACCAACTCTGAGAAACTTGTCGAATACTTCCCGGATCTCTTCGATGTCAAACTCGCTATCTTGCGCAAGGTATTTCAGAAGAGACTGGACCTCAGCAAGAGTGAGAAGTCGTCTTGCAAAAGTAACCCAATGGAGCAAGGTGGCGGACACCTCTTGATGCTTTGCCGGCATACGGCGCTGACATTCTGCAAGTAAGATATTGTAGATATCGTGCAGGTTCTTTGGCATTTCCTGGCCGAGGGCTCTGAGAACTGCTCCCTCGCGACCCAGGTTATCGAGACGAGCCAGGAGATGCTCAGCATAAAGCATGTCTAGAATAGTTTGTTAGCTCCCTGGGTCTTTGTTGATTCGCGAGAACTTACTCGGAGACACTTCTTCAATCGTGTCAGCAACTCTTTGCTGAACATAGCGACTGAATCCCTTCAGATTATTCATCGAATTGATGCGGTTCCAGACCAAAGCTCTCAGGTCTTGACTCTGCTTCGCTTTGTCCGCCCTGATCTGGATAAGCCTCGTATCTTTCGGGAGTTCATCCAATTGCTCAGGTCTCGAAGTCACAACGAGTGATATCTTGAGCCTTTTGTCGTTGTAGAAGCCAGACAGAAATTCGTGGAAGTCTTCTGGGTCTCGAAGCTCGTCCAGTCCATCAAATACAATAAAAAGGTTGGACTTGGAATCGGGACCAAAAACAGCACCCAGTAGATGTTCCACGATGTGTTGCCACATGTCAGTATTTATCTCGATATCATCTCTTGCAATTTGGGCATTCAGCCTTTCGCAAGCGGCATGATTAGACTCGGCGATTTGATTGACAACGGTTATAACACCGCACAGGAAGAAAGCAAAAGCATCTTCCTGCTCCCGGAAATAAAAGTGCGCGACGCAAGTGTTCCCACTTTCATCGTCGCTGGCTCGTTGGGTAAGTTTGTCGTGCACCGCAGCGGCTAAATGGCTCTTGCCACTACCAGGCTCTGCCGTGAGAGCGAGAATTGGACGTGCTCCATCTGGAAGTTTCAGCCATTCTTCCCATTCTGGCTCAGAGAATACCCAGCCGCACGAATCTGGGAGAATGGTTTCCTTCAGTGTCTGATACTCATGACCATCGTTGAAGACAACCGGCATGGCGTTGCGGATACTGTTCGCCGAAGCTGGCTTCTTCGCCTGAGGTTTCTCTGTGCCCCTTTCTTTCTTCTGGCCACCAAACAACTTAAGAATCTTAGCAATATCGCCCTTGATATTCTCTGTATTCTCTTGGATGGTATCAATTGTATGCCCAACACGTTCTAGCATCGCTGCGTGTGATCTCTGATTGTCACCAAGCTGAGAAGCCATCTTTAAAGACTCTTCGGTATTGCTTAAGATGGCAAACTCTGTGGCTTGTTGCAGATGTTCAAGGTTCTTGTTCATCTTTGCCCTAGCTCCACTGAGCTCCCCATCATCACCTCTAAGTAGATTAGAGATCCATTTCTTAAAGCGCCCAAGCTCGATATACTTATGTGCAAAACCACACATTGTAAGAAGGGAGGTGAATACCTCCATCAAGCAATTCTGATACGCCTTATACTTAGGAAGTCTTGTCTCTAAGATGGTAATCCTGGTAAGGAAGCTGTTCATATCCTCGAAAAACACAATAATAATATCATAGTCTGCAGAAACAGACCTGCAAGCTTGAAGCATATAGGTTAAAGCCGTTCCGATAGCTGCCGCTGGTGGAAACGCAGGTGCTGCAGCAGCGATGATTTGGTTGGCGCCCTGTTCTACCAAGTCCAGGTTTGACGAAAAGAGAGTCCTCAGACGGTCGACTTTGCCCTTGTCATGCCTGAACTTATGAAAGTTGTTCATCTGATTGACTCCAAAATCGAGCATAGACTCGACGTTGTCGAATTTGCGCTGGAGACCGAAACCGACAATGCTTTCATAGCTCTTGAGGGCTTCCTTCCATAGATCAGCAACATCGCGATCATCATTCTTCAGCTTCTCCTCCAACTCTGCCTGCGTGGATTTCGCAATCATGGTGAGAAACGGGTTTAGCGTAATGCAACGGGGACATCTGGGAAGTGATGAAGCAAGACGACGAACGGGAAGGGAGGGGGTGATATATAGAAAAATGAAACAAATAAGCTGACCATGACCAAGTCACTGTGCGGTTGCCTAGCCTAAAGCTAGAGGGAATGGAGGCTAGGAATATTACACTCTGGCCAGGGTTGATGCTCTCGTGCCTCGTTTGTTATGGAATACTTAGTCGTGATTAGTGGAGTTGTGGCCGAGCTGAAAATACATCGCATGCAGTCAGCAATTAACTGCCCATATTAATTTCATCATGGGTCAAAAGGTATATTACCGATTGGGGCATAATATTCGGTTTCGAATGATTCTTCCGAAGTCTGCGGTTAGTCCTAATCAACTCATTTAGGGTGCATTAATTCCCTCATTATGCTTGTTTTTCTTTTGTGTGCCTTTGTGGCTGTGGTTTGCACTGTTGTAAAATCGCCTCGATAGTGGGGCTCATCAATTAAATCTCAACCTTAACACCACACCAACATGCATGGACTGCACCCTTTTATTGCAATCCTTTATAGGATGAGTCGGATGGATAAAGACTCCAGGACAAATGGACGATGAAAATGACTCCGGTTTTAAGAGAAAACTAGTTAGTACGTTACCATGCACTCAAGCTGTTTCATAAACACTGGCACCACCGAGGACAGCTTCACCATCAATGCCAGACATAAGATACATTCCTTTAGAAAAGTACTTTTTATATGATACAGATTACCTCTTAATATCATTACCAGTGGCTCAACCACTGTTGCTTTATCCTTCTTCCTGCCGGCACTCTAGACGTATTTACCAAATATGCCACAACCCCACCCACTGTTAATATGACAGAAGACGAGCCAAGTGGTAAAGCCGTCAGCACCCGACTCAGGCTCAAGGTTCCAAAAGACACCCCAGATAAAAAATCTTTGTTTCATTCATAAGATTCAACCAAGGATGACTGGCTCCATGTTCGTATCTCCGCATCAAAGTGTCGAGGTGAGTACTTATCCATTTTAGGTAGCTCATGGCAGAGTCAAAAAATATCCCCGAGACTGCATTCTCATAGTGAATTTTTTGTTGCAGCAAATCTTGATCTCAGTTCTCCCTATCAGAGTTTTAACTTGAGTTGCTCGACAATTCGATACACCCGCGGTGGTTAAGATTGTTCCTCTCTCCGAATCTCAGGCCACTATTAATTTGTCACCTTGAATCGAGTTAGAACGGTCTAATTTACATATTCCATCTCTTTAGAAGCCCGTGACGTGGCATGTGATAAGATTCATCACAGGACCGCTCCAGTTAGGGCGGGACCAAACCTGAGGCACCTGCACCCTTGTGAAGCGACGCCGAGCTTAGGTTGGCTCGAGGGAGAGGGGGCAGGATGTCATGGCCTATACTTGTGCTCATAAATGGCGGAGCAAAGAAAAGGAAGAGAGATTCAAAAGCTCGTCGTATGTCGGTCATATGAAGGATAGATAGTATGTGGATCAACTGGCCTTGGATCTCTTCGACCAAGATCTGAAAGACATTGGAACTTTGGGGTGGGAACAGTACATTCGAACTTTGTGAATACAACCTACGTTGGGTAACAAAAACCTGCTGCGTTGTGATACACTAATTATTCAACAGCGCGTCTGGAATCTCGTAGAGTGAGGGTAATACACCTACAAGAAAGCTGCATCAGTCATCAATTTCAGGGACCGCAACAGGATTGAACATCGCTTTCCTTGCCACTACTAGACTAAGAATTGCTAATCTTGTAGCCTAGACCGTTCTGTATCTGATTACATAAAACTGACCTCATCGAGCAGGTCGTCTGTTCGTGAAGTACTGACTCAAGTGCTTTCTACGTTGTTAAGTTTAGCTAGAAACATGACGCCGCATCGAACTACAAGGTTAAACGGCGCAATGTTTGCTCTACAGATCGGAATAGTTATCTTGACTCTAAAAGCCTCTCAGAAACTCAACTATATACCTAGTCTCGTGTTCTCCGCACTTCCTTCTCTTGTCTCCTCCATCATGTCGATTACAATCACACATGCGGCTCGGCAAATTTCACTGGAACTGATTCGTGTTCTATTAATGCTAGCCAATTCATCGACCCATGTCTTCAACTCTCCAAATACCTTTTCTGCATGACGTGTAACTCCCCTGCAATATTCATTGCACTCGCCCTACCTTTCTTCGTCCCATCTGACTTCACCGACTCAACAATCAACATCCTTGTCTGGACCATGCACAAAAGATTGCGGACAAATTTGTTGGACCGCTCATGTTCAAGAAGGTCTTCGATGAACTAAACGAAAAGAATAGACCGTTAGCTTTGCTAAAGGTCTTTCAGTAGCCATAGAACTATACTGACATCTTTCACACCTTTTCGGACTTGGGCGGTCTTCTTCCCTTCCGTATCTTCAACGATTGTGAAGAAGAAATCAGTCCTGAAGGAACCTGACTTTCCATACCAATAAGGATCCAGTTCTGAGCGCTGGTCCGTGAATTTCTCGATATAAGGCCAACCACCGAGCCACCATGTCAGAAATTCCAAATAGACACAACCGAGAGTCCATATATCGTATGAAGATGTGATTGAGCTATCATCGGGGGAAAGATCTGTCTCAGGTGCTCGGTATGTCGGCGAGTTGGGGAGGGAGCCTCGCCTGTGACGATCGAGCTCTTCCTTCGTGCTGAACTGAGTGCAACCGAAATCAGCGATCTGCAACATTCCTCTCAAATCCCCATCGTGTCGTGGAAAATAGAGGATGTTCTCCGGCTTAATATCGCCATGCCGACCAAACAGGCGAAGTTTGTTTGGACCATTTTCGGTTTTGACGAGCGTATCTGCGGCAATGGGAAATGAGTCAGAATCGAGGAGACATTTGAATGAAGCGGTTTCGTAGCGATGGATGAAAGCAAGTGCTTCTGCAAGACCCTGACACTGCGCGGCTAACCAGGCGAGATATTCGTCAGGTTCGTTTGTGAAAGGCTCCCTATTAATCTCCTTCCAGTACCTGTGCAGATCGCCCTGAGCGCATGGGAATATGAAGTGATATTCTTCACTCTGTATATATGTTGCGAGAATTGAAATCAGGTGTTCATGTCTGTTATTATTGAACTTCCTCAGAATAGAGTATTCTCTTTCTGGATCAATAGGTTGTCCTTCCCGAGGCTTACGAATGCGCTTGACAGCGCACACCAGTGGTGCGTTTCCAGGAGTCTGGATTGCAGGAATCAGATACTGGGTCTAAGAGACACTATAGTGACCTACCGGAAAGCCGTGTTGGCCAGGATGGATGTGAGCCTTGAACACCTCACCATATCCACCCTGACGAATCAGATTCCAGGAAGTGAAAGGTGGGATATGTTCTTTCATCAGAACCTGGGGGTCATGTTTCGATTCGCTGGATGGCTCAAAATACGGCGCAAGGACCAACCACTGCTTCTCCATGAACTTGACGTAGAAGCTCTTCTTGAGGCCTCGGAGGCCTGCATTTGGTAATTCTTGACCGCTACTACGCACAGGCATCCACTTAGATGTACCCGTCTCTGGGTCTCGGCGTAATGGAAGGTCATCGTCGCAAATTCTTTTGTCAATGAACCATGTAATAACTGAGGCCTTATTGAGCAGAAAAAGGATGATGAATATCTTACGATACGATTTAAAATCTGAGTGACTATCCGGGTTTCCCGTCGGTAAGCCGCATATGCATTGGACTTCGAACTCGACATCGTGTCTAGAACCTCGCGAACGTCGAATTTCGGGATACTTTTGGTACTTATCGCATTTAGTTATCGCCTTTCTCACCGTCTCGGCGGAAAGAATTCTGACGATCTCATCCCTTGGTAGGAACCTTTCTCTCCGGTAGCCAGGATAGTGGCTAGAGACGGACGCTTTGCGAATACGTGTTTGTAAGCCTAACTCTCTGCCCAAAGCGTCGTTGATAGGCTCACGCACTTTGTCCCCAAGCTCCTTGACCTTGGTCTGTTGACAGGTTAGCACTGCCTGTGACGAACAACAAAATGGCAAACTTGCTTCAAGTAGCGACCGTGCTTGAGGAATGCTTTGTATCCCTTTTTTGACCAACGTTAAGTGGTTGCCTTCGGGTCTGTAACGTGGTTTGTTGTATTTTTCACGCCTCGCAGATTCACCAATAAGGCCTTCTGATGTTCGACCAGTCTTTGAGGCCCCTGGGTGAGTCTTATGTGCAGTTTGGGCCCTATTTTCACGCGTTGATGGATCCGGCAAGCTCCTCGATGTCAGTGTGCCACGATACATTGTGCAAGATGCGGATCAGCAATCTCCACAAATGGAGGAAAATTCCAAAGTCACACGATAGCATGAGAGTTTTGTATCGCTGATTTTGCTTCCAAAGTCACAAAAGCCGATGATAGCAACTTTCTAGTATTTCCTCGAATCAGGCTGTATTAGCGCCCTCGTGTTCCCCCTGCGACCACACTTCCGAAACTGGCGTCCGTGGCTTATTTGGTCTTCAGGCTGAACATCCATCACTGGCTGACTCAAGCCAACCCTCCAAGGCATTTCTGACAACCACCTTTGTCTCCCAAGAATGCCCCGAGTCAGGAATGCTCCAAGCCCTGGGGCACTGTCTTCATGACATGCTTTCGGCCGCACTCTACAAATTCTGGCGTTTTCCCGCAATCTTTGTCTCTTCCATATCGACACTTTACCTCGCATAATATCGCGATCCTCCGGGATACTCATAGATATGGGTTCCTCTAGATTTGTTCACCAGATACTAAGCATCACCGCACGCTTTTTGCCATATGCTCATAGGAGGCGAAGGATTTCACTCAGTTCTCAAGGTTCCGGAGCCTCGCAAAGGTCGCAAGATATCTCAGCGTGGGACATTGACCCAAAGAAGCTGGCAGAACACCTGAGCAAAGAATTCGAGCCGAACTCGTTCCAAGTTGATGTAAAGCAACTGATTCCAAACTTGACAAGGATCCACGAACTGATTTGGCTTTCAGCTGATCCACAACAAATACATTATCCGTGCACCACGGACCCTTTCAAAAGTAAGCCAACGGGAGGTCGATATGATATGATGCATCCTGCTCACATGTCAACAGAGAGAGATTGCAAAATGCCGCTGATACAGAGTCAGGCTTGCGATGTAGAGAGGTAATCACAGGGCCTAGGCACATAAGGGTGGACGCTGCAAGTGCCACGAACTGACGTGTCGATCTTCCTGTTTTTAGCAGGGCGGCTACTTCCGGAGTGTTGCGTTACGTTACGTTCCGTCAAGGAACGGAGGCTTTTCGAGATTGCAAATTTTGTATATGAAAGCACCCACTCGCATTAAATTATTGATTGATCTATTGATTCAAAAACTGAGACAAGTCTTAACCGTGATCAATCAACGGACAATGGGCTGAGGTTCGACCATGTGACTGCAGGCCGATCAGCGCCACAGCACCAGAGTGACGCTGCATCGGTGCAGCTGAGTCCAGCCTGCTTGCAGTGTCTTCCAATTAGCATTTACAGGCCCTGTGATGGGATTCGGGCAGTCAGAATTGAGATATCCAGGAATATCTGGAAATCAGGCTCTAGCCTGCTTCTAATTCCATGACAGCAGCAATCACAGATCAATTTCAAAAGGAGCAGGCAAGCAGGGATGATAACGATAAGCTTTATGGTGAAACCAGGCTCTAGGCCTGATGCAAATATTTTAAAAACTCTTGCTTTCAGCGCGAAAAGCCACAAACATGTTCCGAGTATTTCAATCTCTCATGCAACTATCAAAATACAATGCCACCTATCAATCCTACCAAGTCTGCCAAGGCCCCTGCCCTGAAGTCCCTCATAAGGGGTTTCATGGTGGAGAGTGTATTCCACAAACGAACAGTCAGCTTCTTGCCTGAACGGAAGGTAGACGAATTTGTTACAAGGGACTTCATCCTCCGGGCCTTTTACAAATGTCCCAAAAACTTATCCTTCTCCATTCCTGATCAAGTAGAGAAAGTCATTTCCTTCGTCTTACACCATGTAAAGAAGATTTTCTCTATTTGTGTGTGGGTGGATTTAAAAGGCGCCAAGCTGTATGGACTGATGGTATTTCTTATGGAAAGCCGAATTTATGACAACCACCTCCCTTTCAATGAAACAGAACTTACCAATTTCTCACCCATCATGCAGCCTGAAGAGGACACTAAGTTCATGTGTCCGGGCCAGGAAGACCCAATGTGGGATGAGGAAGATGTTAGTTGTTTTATTGAGCGTCAATTAGAGTTCTGTGTCCCAATCTTCTCTGCCGATAAAGAAAACCACGACATTGATTCGCAGGCCATTCTTCCGTTCATCGAAAAGTATGCTGAATCGGCTGATGAAGGAGCATTTGGACAAGTGATGAAGTACAGAATTCATGATCGCCATCTTGTTACTGGGGGATTAGTAAGTAAAAATAGATTGAAATCTAAATTATTGGAAACCTGCGGCTAACACCCCCAGATTATCCCGTGTACCAACTATGTTGCTGTCAAGCAGATCAAGCTTGTTGGTGCGCAAGAACAGCGCATTAAGATTTTGGGTTGGGAGAAGGAAGTAGCAGCGCTATGGAAGATGAGAGCTCTTGGCGAGACTCATATCGTCAACTTCATCACTGCATTTCGCTTGGGCCAAGATGAACACTACCTCATTCTCGAGTGGGCAGATGGGGGAAACCTGAGAAGCCTTTGGGAGAATTTTACTCAACCTTTGACGCCAGACCTAGTGAAGGATGCATTGGGACAGTTACTCGGTCTTGCTCGGGCCCTTTACAAAGTGCATAATCCGAAGAACGAAAATTCGGATCAACACTTTCGACACGGAGACTTGAAGCCAGAGAATATTCTCTGGTTCAAGAATGGTCGTAACAGCACTAGCATAGGCACTCTCAAGATCGGTGATTGGGGTTTGGCAAAGCAACACAATGATATTACCCAGCTTAGGACTGTTCAAACATCGACCGGTTTCGGCACACGACGATACGAACCTCCCGAGGAGCAGACTATACGTGGCAATAACCTCATCGTCTCAAATAATACGGGAAAAGTTGGCAGGAAGCGATCTCGCCTTTACGACCTTTGGGCCATGGGATGCATCTGGCTGGAGTTTCTCATCTGGCTGATGTACGGCATGGACGGCTTGAAGCGATTCAATCGGGCTTTCAACCAAGGCCGGAGTGAGAATCCTTCCTATTATGAGATTGACGGGAACGACGGAGCCAAAGTTCATCGTGTTGCTTTGCAATGGATGAAACATATGGCTCAAGATCCAGTCTGTCAAGTTGGTCAAACTGCTTTGGGTGACTTATTGGAGTTTATCAGGGATCGTCTGCTGGTCGTGAAACTTCCTCAAAACTTTGGATCAACTACCAATCTGGCGAACACCTCTCGAGCCCGCAGTCGCAGGTCCTCCAGTAACAGCACCACTATCGATGACGAACGAGCGAGAGATAAAAACCAATCGATGGATATCCCAATAGTGAGAGTGGAGGGTCCGGACCCGGCCGATGAATCAGCTCAAGAGAATCCCGCCTTTTCACCGACTATCCATCCTTCTGGAGCAAACAACAACGGACCACTGCATTCAGATAAGGACTGCCGCGCCCGAGCAAAGGATCTCTACGACCGAATGGAAGACATCATGACGGACGTGGATAACGCTAATTATTGGCTTCCAGGTACCCCTCTTTCCCCTCCCGGTCCTGCTGCCGAAGATGTCGGAGGGCACCTGCCAAGGATTTCGCCGACTGAGTTGTCGGCCTTTCAAGGCCTGAGTCTCGCTCCGACAGAAAAGGTGAGTTGTGAGTGGCCTTATCAATAGAACAGGCTGATATTTTCTTCTGAAAACAGACGGTGAGTTCTTAAGCACTAGGTATTGATGGACTTGAACCATGGCGATCACTAAAACTTCGGAACATAGGATGTAAGCCATTGCTGTGAAATCCGAACTGCTGAGTCTTTCTGACATTCTTTTCTTAGTATGTATGCTGAGTCTCATCAAATTATGATGATTCGCTCACGCTGACAACGTGTTCGTCGTGAACATACAGGGTGTAAGTTACAGGCTGCTTGATACTATTCTTCACAAATGATATTAACGCGCCATATAGAAAGTAAGTCGAATTACTCCTATAAATTCAAGGCCGACGATATTAGGGACAAAGTCTAATATCGTAGCGCAGACAGTCAGTCACTGAGGGAGCTTACTGATTCGAAAACTGTGGCTAAACAAGCGATCAAACAGAACGTAAGCATGGCTTGGAGTTTGCTAACTGAGCCTCCGGCTAATTCTAGACAGCTTGAAGATGTCTGGAATTTAGTTATTGATAACGAATTTGCCAACAACGTTACATCTTCACTCAGGGCTAAGAATCTCGAGATACCAAATCTCCCTGAGACTTCAAAGCTCTGTGGAAGTTGTTTGAAACTCCGCGATACTCTCTGGAAGCCAGGCTTCAATATTTCGTATGACTCCGCCACCTTGGCCGCCAATTCAAATATTAGCACCTGTGACCTCTGCAGCCTATTGTGGGCACTGTGCCAAAAGGCGGGCATCACCACAACTGCTCGTGTTCGCTTTGAGAGGAACGGATCAACTATTCTTCTGAACAGCTACACGCCAGTCGCTTCAATATTTCTAGGGCCTAGTAAGTGCTCTGGGAAACCTTCTGTAATATGCCCTCTGCTGATCAGGGTAGGTCTTGACAGTGGTATCGGCAACCAGGTCCAACTCGGCTTCCCCGCTCTTGCTGAGGCTGGAAGTCCCACGCAATTCTGTATCATTAGGGAATGGCTACAAAATTGTGATCGCCACCATCAAGCTTGCAAACGACAAGAAACTTGGGGTAGCTCCAGCGGTTTGGGAGAGAACAAGAAGCTGCCAACGAGAGTTATAGCTGTGAATCACATTGATGACGACAAGATCCATCTTGTCGAAACCACTGCGATTCATAAGGGCACCTGGGTGGCATTGTCCCATCTGTGGGGCTCAGGCCAGCAATTTCGCACTCTTAGAATCAACATTAAAGATCACATTGCCGGCATCGAAGTATCTCGTCTTCCGCGCACGTTCAGAGATGCAGTCAAGGTGACTCGGGCTATCGGCTGTCCTTATCTTTGGATCGACTCCATATGCATCGTTCAGGGACCTGGCGGGGACTTCCAACAGGAAGCCAAGCAAATGGAACAAGTTTATAGTGGCGCCTATTGTGTACTAGCCGCAAGCCGATCCCCGGGCCACGATGCTGGCTTCCTAGGGCCACGAAGGCAAAGCAGGGCCATCAGTCTCAGGCCGGCGACGGGACATGGACCGGTTTTCCTTCGCGAGGTCATCGATGACTTTCAAAACCATGTTTTGGATGGACCTCTGGGTGGTAGAGGTTGGGTGCTGCAGGAGCACGCCCTTGCTCGTCGTACGATATACTATACCGACCACCAATGTTATTTTGAGTGTGGCGATGGTATACGCTGTGAATCCATGACAAAGATGAATAAGTGAGTGTTCATATCCCCAGCTAATGCAAGATTGTCATTGTCTAATACTTCGCAGCCAACGTGCCGCTTTCTTGGCCGATCCAAACTTTCCTCGGCTTATGATGAAAGCAGACAAGGGGGCCAAGATTCTAGGCTACCAGGACCTTTACAAAAGGTATTCTGGGCTGGGACTAACCCTCTCCACAGATAGACCATGGGCTATCAATGGTCTACAAGAGCGTATCATCGCTGCTCTCGCGGTTCAAGGTGGCTTCGGTGTCTTCTTTGAGGATAGTGAAAGTGGTCGTCGACGTGGTTTACTTCGTCGAAGCTTACTCTGGCACCGTGCCAATGGGGCAGAAGCACTTACTAGAATCCAATTCTGTCCGAGTCCTGACGGTAACAAAGTCCCATCTTGGTCGTGGATGGCGTACACCGGCAGTATAGACTATATTCCCGCAGAATTCGGGGGCATAGATTGGGAACCTGTGCAAACTCAGTGGGACCCTAGTCCAAACAAGGCCGATGATGGCATCTTGATCGCTGAAGCGAGGGATTACATTGATGATGAGAGAGATTCCACGCTCCTCTTTGATTTCTTACCACGTTTCAATCAGAGCCTCTTGAAGTGCGTTGTCCTTGGAAGACAGAAGGGGACCCAATCGGACACACAGAAGATTCATTATGTGCTCTTAGTCGAGCCCATGCCACTCACGAGTAATCCTGTAGCTTACGAGCGAGTGGGTGCTGGGACTTTACTAGGAAGATGTATATATGGAAACAGTGAGAGGGTTTGTATCTGGTGATCTTT
Source organism: Fusarium cf. aywerte (assembly GCA_011034095.1). NCBI lineage: Eukaryota > Fungi > Ascomycota > Sordariomycetes > Hypocreales > Nectriaceae > Fusarium > Fusarium cf. aywerte. The sequence continues at coordinate 185,824 of WETZ01000025.1, read as the reverse complement.
TGGTGAGCGCTGATTAAGTATCTTCAAATGCGGGAGCCAGCCGTAAATATCTATCAATCCCACCTGTTCTTACACTTGCTATTAAGTCAGTGTTTGCTCAGAGCAAAACCAGTAAAATTCCAGTATGTTTCAAAATAGCTCGCAGTTCGGCTTCTGCTAGCCCAGCTTTTATGATTTTGCCACTGGTGGAATAGTCGGAAGAACCAGAGAGTCGGCCTATACACTTTCCCTCATTACACACAATATATCACTGCATAAATCCTGTGCCGCTGCAGATAAGTTGGAAGCCGCTTAGTGGCTCAATTTGTGGGTGAAAGAGACATAGTGCATGATGAAGGTGCCTGCTATTCCTTCGCAAAGATCAGAAGCCTAAATTGCCGCAGCCTACATCCCATCGCATATGTTCATAACATCACAATCATATCTTTTCGGCCGTTCTTAAAACATAGCCCTGTGTTTGTGTAAGATGCTAGGGCCACTAAAGCGAGTATGATAGGATTTGTTCCTTCTCGCAAGTAAAAGAAAGGAACCTTGGTCTAGGGCTGTTTTCAGTTTACATAAAACCACTGACAAACCCCCAACACAGGTTGGTTGACCAGTTGCAGTCACAAAAGCCCCTCAGCACAGAGTAACCACACAGACAGACTGGGCTTAATATCGGGCAACGTGGCAAGCTACCAAGCAGTCATGGAAGCATGGGCGTGTCGGGCATATAGTTACACACGTGTGACATACTAGTAATTGCGAGTGAGGCACCTACTGGTCTGATGTGTTAAGGAGGGGAACCGAATGAATAACTGTTAGCTATTTTTGTTTCCGTATTTATGCGACTACAAGCTTTATCCTTAAATCATAATAGTATCGAGTTGTTGCAGGTAGGTTAGCCCGCTCACCAGCCTATTTCTGCTCAATCCTTGAACCAGTTGTCGTGCTAGACAATACGCTAAAAGATACAGAGAACGTATTGGCATGTAATCAATTTCAACTACTTCAGCATGGTTCCTAGATACGATTAACAGAACCATTAAAATCCCTGCAATGAGGCCGGCCATGGGAATATTACTGATTCCTGAGGAAGACCATAAAAGAAACATAACCCATGGATCCAACCTCTGGTATAAAGTAGAGGGAGCTCCTGGGGATCGTCCCCGACACAACGATGGACTTGGAGAGAGACGTGCTTATTTAGATCATTGCTCCCGAAATCCTGTTGGTTGCAATGAATGGAGGTGAATACATAAGAGTCTTCATCGAAAACCAAAGACTCAACATCACTACCTTGTGTGCCAGAATCAATGTCTGTAAGGCTCTGGTCGTCGTCAATACTCATTTCACTATTCGTCGTGGTCCCATCACTATCGACATCGTCGTCTCCAGACTCAATAATGAAAATAGCAACGGCCAAGGGCCCGGAGCCGGGGAAGGCTATGGTCGCTGTACGGAGCTTTTTCCCCTCTACGATAGCCTCTTTTATTTTTTGAGCCATACTTAGCTGCCATTGCTGCACAGGTGTGCATGGTTCATCAATGTTGAGGACATTGATGATGTTCTCGGACAGAATTTGATGACCGTCAGCCAGCTGGTCAACTAACCATTGAAGTGGTTGCTGTCGCCGCTGATACCGTTGTCGCTGATACGGTCGTCGCTGATATCGTTGTCGCTGATACGGTCGTCGCTGATATCGGCCCCTCCGATTACGACGCGAATGAAAGCTGGTGGTCAAGATCACATAGTCCAGCCGCCAGAGGTAGCCTCTCGTCTCCACCCCCTCTTCCCTAAGGCTAACATTCGAAAACCGGCAGCCTTTGTTGAAGGTAAGCCTCCCTATTCTGGTCGGAGATTGCAGCTTGTCATAAAAGTGTATGTGTAAAAAGTCGATCATAGATATACCTCTTGCCCACATAACATCCACTCTTTCCCGGGGATGATTATTGAGGATCTCTCCGTTCATCAAACAGAGTGCAAGTAAAGATAAGCCGAGGCTGTGCTTGTCTTTTAGCTTCATGCTATCCAAACGACTGGCGTACTGGCAACAATTGGCGATAATGGCTAGTCGATCCCACTCCCTTTCAAGCTCATGGTCGGCTATATCCATGATGATAGTGGGGGTCATTGATACTGGAGCTGAATCTCTGTCCTTGGTAATATGGTCGTCACTGTCATGGGATTGAAGTAGAACTTTGTACCTCCCAGCTCTGGAAATTATACTCTCGCAGTCGTATGACCCTGGCCAACCATATTCGTAAGCCAGGCAGAGCTTTGTTGCTAGTTCGTAAAACTTTGAAGAATTTATACAAAGCTCCCCATCTAAAGATCCGACAAAGCGGGATATTTTTTCTGTTTCGATGTTCGCCGAATTAGCCACAAGAAGCGTCATCTTCGACCCAGCTCGATAATTTTCCTGGTAGGTCCATCCTCTGGAGAACCAACGATCGGAGGTGATATAGTGCAGAAGATCAAGAGCTCGACGTGTTCTTTCCAAAGATTTCGATATCCGGTATCCACCCCCGCAGTTTACCACAAACTTGTTGGAGAGTATTTCGGTGAGCAGCTCCAGCTGCTCAGAGTTTTCTATTCTTTGCGACAGCAATGCCACTGGGTATTTGCTCAAGCTATAAACCCTGTCCATGGCTTGCATTGCTGTTTCTTTGTCTTCCCCCTCCTCCTGCTCGATGCAATGTTTGTCGATCCAGAGATGCTTCACCCTTTTATGGTTCATGTAGCGCTGCATACGACTAAAAGCTGTATCTCTCATGGATGACGGTAACAGATTGCCGGAATGAAAGTCTTGAACCAGATAACCACCGCTGGTAACACACAATTCTTCAGAGGAAGGCTCCCATGTATACGACAGAGCAACGTATCGTCGCTTCCTGAATGCATTAATGGTTGTGACCCTCAGTATGGGTTGCGCTGAGTTCCTAGCCTCGCGAGCAGCATTGCGTTGGGAAGGAATATCGAAATATAGGCATGTGAGCTCCTCCAGGAATTCGACAGACTTGTCTTGTGCTACTTCATTTTTTGAGATATTGATCAACTGTGTCGTGATGTTGGATTTTGCATATTTCGCACGAATCTCGAGAAGGGAGTCTTCCATATCGTCGCCTATCTTAGAGTGCTGTTCAATACGAAATTGACTGGATTTTGACGATCTCCAACTACTGCTATAAACTTAAAGGCGAAACGCAAAAGTGTTGAATGTAAAGTGAAATCCTAAGCAATAATTGCAGTTCATGTGCTTTTACTTGGAAAGTCAACAGTGAGGCCACGGACACGGGGTGATGCAACATTTATCAAACTGTACCGTGACATTCGCTCGCATGTGATTAGTATGTCCTCAATGCTATCTCCTCTGTTTTGTCAATATATGTTTTGGGCGGACGCAGTGAGATCTCACTGCATGTTCTCGACCGGGCGGACAGGGAGCAAGTGACCAACATCAAGGTAGCTGTGCATTCGCAAAGGTATCTATATCTGGACGTCTCACAGCTGTGGCTGCATGTCGAAGGGAAAATAAAAACTGCCATTGGTATTTAGATGACCAGACCCAGCAGCCTATCAGCCACTATAGAATCCACCAATCCCCACGCACAGCCTATTGACTTATATCCTAACGCTGCGTGTATGGCAGACTGCAAAGACGATTCCACAACAACAGATACCGACGGCATTATTTGCACACATTATCCCTGCAACTCTCCCCACTACAAGCAAAGCTTTGCGGCAGAGCCATGGCTAATTACAGTGCAACTGAGATTAAATGGAGATGGGCAATGGTTGGACAGCTCGGCACAGATTTATTTTTATTTTGCCAATAACCATCTTTGCCGGATGTGTAGAGAATGCAATAGAGGTTACAGGAAGCCCGAGCTTAGTTGAGAGTGACGAGTCATGGCGGCGTTTCTTGTGAAGAAGAAAGTCTATACGTCAACAATAACACGCAACAGATCATGCGTAACCCGAAAGAAAAGCCAGAGTGTGATTGTGAAACACAACTCACGTGCGACGATAGCTCCTCCGAGGTCTACTATGAACTGAATGAGGACGATGACTCCGCGGACTCTGACGTCGATATCCATATCGACGATAAAGTCGATGCTCGAACCATTATTGAGGCACTCCTAAATAACGCGTTGGGTCAACATAAGGATTCAAAAAACAATCCTATCCCCTGCTCTCTGCCACGAAGAAGACATCGTCACCGACCTGGCTATAAAAATATATTTTCCGGGGCTTACAACATCAAGGCTAATACTAACTCCAGAATATTCTAGATACCATTTGGATCAAGCTTAATGACCACATGAAAACTCATTTCCATACCCCGAGAACAAAATGGATTTATCGTGCCGAGCTGAACTTTCAAGCCAGGTGCGGAGCCAAGGAGAAATGCCCGTATTTACCCGCAAGCTGGCATGGAAGGGTATCTTACGAGGTCGCTGAACCTCGGGCCTGTATCAGGGAATATCATGGACATTAGGCTTAAGCCTTAGTGTTGACTGGGCAAATGGCCTAAGAGTATATAAGAGCCTAGTCAATAGTAGTATGAGATGATTAGTCTGCGACTCGCCTCGTATTACCCTGAGTTCGGGACCTTTCCGTATGATGTAAAAGTCTGAATTGCCGCGATTGCACAATTCAATCCGCAGGGTGTTCAGACGGCTGTTTATCCCGATCAGACACGGAGTGAAACAGCACTAGACCTTGCGGTGGGGGGGTCAAAACCATCCCAAACTAAACACTTGCGAGGAACCATAGTTGTCGCTGTTGGAATGTCCACTTCCTCGTTCCTAGGACTCCGGCGGCTAGTCAGGCAGACAACAGATTTTTCGACTGTAAATATCCAAGTCTCAGTGGTTTCGGACCCTGTGTTTAAATGAGCATCTTCGTGTACATTAAAGTTGCGTTAAGGGCTTTATGGAAAGAGAGAGGCTGGTTGCGAGACAGCTTCAGTATGCAGTGTTTTCTTTTGTCTTTCCTCTTCAGGTATTCCTATACTCTCTGAGGTCTATCCCTTCAGATAAAAGCAAATCTCTCTATTCAAACGATACTATACGCTCTAACCCTAGCTATCTACTCTTGTTCAATAGGTCGAAAGAGACATATATTCCATGGCCATTGACAATATCATCCCCAGACAGTACCCAACCCTTTGGAGGTATAACTCTAGCTGGAATACCTTCAGGGACCAATAGCTCAATCGTAGCAACGCCTTCCCTGTCTTTAATGCAAAATCCAACTGATAAACACCCTTTGGGAATCTCAAGCGAGTACTGTACCCACGCCAAATCTGAGAAAACAGGCTCTACTCCAATCGTTCGCCAGCCTGCTTGAATAGGGTAAACTCCAGCAAGATACCTCGGGAGGAGAAAGACTGGCCAACTTGACCATCCATGCATGGGCGAAACGTTGCGGAAGCACGGTGTACCGTTTGTCTCGATTGCTTCCACCAAACCAATAACCGTCTTAAGAATTATAGCCGACAGATCCAGGAGTTCCGGTAATGCTTGAGGATTGTGTGGATATGTTGTGGAGTTTGAGATGTTATTAGATATAGCACACCGAGACACGGCACCGCAAGACACGGCACAGCTAGACACGGCACAGCTAGACACGGCGTTGCAATTCTACTGTTTCCAATTGGGTTTGAGGGCAAGAATCTAATCAATCTGAAAAGTATAATAAGGAGTTCAACTCACTCAGGAAGAGCTATTATCGACATCTTCTTATCATCTTCTCAATAGTTTCCATTTAGAAAAGTTTAGTTGAATACTTCAGTCAATTAAAGTAAGTTGCTTCCGCTTCTTCGTCTAAAGACTGCAATCAAATTCGAAACAACTAAAGTAGAATTAACATTGAAAAGAATATGAAGCTCACGATTTTCACCCTCACGGTTATTGCCAGCATTGCATTAGCAAATGATACTGTGCAGCTGCCTCCAGATGCGGAAAAGACTTGCAGGGACACAGTTATTGGCGGCGATGGCGGGACTGCATGCTGTACCTATTCAGACTGTGGTTGGTGCGGCTTCAAGCAGCGTTGCTGTCACCGATACGGTAATGAAAGCCCTTACTCTCATGGGGTTTGCGAGTGTGGAGTCAATAGCTTCCCACAGGGCACTTGCACCTAGGTATTAGCCAGACATGGTTGCAACGAGTCACGGAGGGTTAGGGCTCGACCCTGGAGAAGGAGTCTGAGGAATAGCTACCCTATCCAAGGAAGGCAGCAGCAAGGTAGTGACAATAAATGCTGATACAGGGCTCTTTTGGGTCTTGTATTTGGAATGAATACAATCTAAATCCCTTAACGATGAACAATTTGAAAGGGCAAGTGTAATGCTAGTAGCAGCAGTAATTCCAGCTCTAATAGCGTATATTAAAGTTGCTGTAATCAGAAGGCTCGTGGTTGAACCTTGGGCCTGGCTGGCCAGGCTTTTCCCTCTGTGGAACTGTTATGATCCAACATCCCGACACACGTGAGATGGGCCGCAAACGAATACCCTGATCTCTGGGGATTGCTAACGTAACTATTACTAACTATTGAAGGTAGTGATAGACCAGCAGGAAGGGACTTTGCTCCAAGATTCGAGTTATCAAGTTGTTAAAAAGGAGCTTCTTCTTGGGCATTTTTACTTCCATGTCTCAACATGTTCTAGTTGTATGGTATTCAATTAACTATTAAGCAAATACCACCCTGTCCTTCCTTTCATTTGTCGATATGCCCGCTCATCAAGATCTGGAGAACAATAACAGGCTCGAGAAAGCCGAAGTTGCTCATACCGAGAATTTTATTCCTATGCAAGCTTACCAGACTACAACATGGAACTGCGCTGGTAAAAACTCAAAAGCTATTATCTGGGCTTTATATGCCAACTGTATGTCTACCTAACGATATAACCGATAGACTTTTACTAAATATTCAACCAGTGGGCGCAACTCTCGTTGGTTGTGATAATCTTGCTCTGGCCGCCTGCTTGGCATTACCTGCTTCCCAGTAAACATTCCATCTCTTATGCTAGAAACTTGCATACGGGCTCTAATACTTCTATAGGATGAAGTTTGCCAGCGAGGTTGATGGAAACCTCATCATCCCTGCCTACTGGTAGTCTCTTTGCAATGCCATGTATAACATCATGCAGTTGTTCGGGTCCGTTTCAGCGGGCTTTGTTCAATGCACTTGAACGGCGTTTTGTATTCATTTCCGGAATCGTTGTTGTTTCCGGTGGAATTACTTTGGCTTACCTTGCAGAGACCCCGGCGCAGTTCAAGGGAGCGAAAATTGTCTCCATCTTTGCTGTTGGCGCGTTCCAGTCCATGACACAGACTTATGTCTCAGAAATTACTCCTTTACCTTTATGGGGCATTGCCTTGTCCCTCAATATTCTCATGATGGTGAGGCCACTTTACTTTTCGAGTTATTTTAATCATTTCTAACAGGGACCATAGAACGTCGGCTTTCTCGTTGCCATTTCTGTGACGTTTTCTCGAGTCGCAAGCACGGACGAATCAGCGTTTCGAGTTGTGTTCGCGCTGCGTGGGCTTTTCCCGGAATCCTTGCTCTCGGTCCCCCATTTCTTCCAGAGTCGCCATATTACCTTGTCATGAAGAACAAGCCCGATCTGGCTATGAAACATTTGGCGAAGCTCCATTCGCCAGACGAAGATCTTGATTCTCGTCTCCGTCAAATCCAAGAGACCCTCCAGGCTGAGCGCCGCACAAGTCTTGAGAAGGCATCCTTTACTGAGTGCTTCAGGGGAACCAACTGGCGCCGTACGCATATCATCTTGATTTGCATGTACATGCCACAGATCGCTGGCGCTAGCCTGTCGTCAAATGGCCCATACTTCCTCTACCAAACTGGTCTCACCAGTGGCTTGATCGTCAAACTCATGCAGATTGGTATTGCCGTTTCCATCTTATCATACATGGCCAATGTTTACATGATGACGTTGTTCCGGCACCGAGCCCTTATGTTCTTTGGTATGGCCATATGTGCTATCATCTATCTCATCATGGGAGTAGCTGCGTCTTGTCCTCAATCGGAGACGACTCTGCTGGCTATTGCTATTGTCATGCAAATTACTTGTCTTGCCTATGGTGCAGCGATTGGGTCAAGTCTCGCCGTCGCGGGTGAGGTCTTTGCTTCCAGGTTAAGGGCTAAGTCGAAGGGAATTACATTCGCATCTTCGGCCATCATTGGCACTGTATGGGTTACAGTTTTAGCCTACATGTTCAACAAGGATGAGAGAAATATGGGTGGGAACGTTGGCTGGGTATTCTTCGGGATGGCTGTCTTGATGATTTTGGTTGTTTACTTTGATGTTCCAGGCACTAAGGGAAGAACATTCCACGAGCTTGATATTATGTTTGAGAAGAAGATACCTGCTAGGCACTTTGAAAATTACAAGGCTGAGTAGTATATACAAAAGTTACTGTAAGGTTGAAGATGGGTGTACGAAAGTGTGATCAATAACCATGGAAGGCAAGGGCAATAGTAGCGAGGACTTTGTTTTGTGCAGGCGATAAGAAGGCGCGAATCTGAGGAAATTCTTATTGGACGGCTTCTCTGAGCATTTTGAGACTTCTGGGCCTTGCATGCAAATAGTTGTAGGTGAGCTCAGCTATGACTTGTGGTGCGACGTACATTCACAAACACCGTGAAGACTCCTTAGAATGGAATGGGAACGTGGAGTCATTCTAGCTCTGATATGTGTATCTTAGCCAATCCGCAAAAGGCACATTGAGAAGCACTTTGTCTGATGTTTCACTTTCAGCTTGCCTGTCCTATGCATCATCTTTCCTATTGTTGACTATATCTAGATAGTGCCTAAGCTGATGCATGGTACTGGTCACATTTCAGTGGTGATACCCAGTCTAGATTGTTACCTAGTTGCCTAGCGTTTATCCCGCGAACGTTCGAAAGCATGTGCACTGTTACAACCCAACAGTCTAACGCGTGTGAGATGAGACATAGACCCCTCATCCTGTCACCCAATAAACATTTACCTACCTCGTGCTAGTTAAACGCATGAGATTTAACTTATATAATCAATACAGCCAAACCGCCCTTATCGGCCGAAGAATTGTATGCACTTCCTATCACATCGTACGATATCTTACATCCAAGGCTGGCTGAATCTATACCTAGCTAAGCTGAATGGGGTTGCGGCTGACGATGAGAGGCTTGGTCTAGACCAAAAAGGTGTTTTCACATACCATAGCGGTCAAGTTAACAGCTGGGCAAAGAGACAAGAGCATATAGTTTGGGCATGGCAGGGCAATGTCCAAAATAAGTATATGCGATCGTTCACGGGTTTGACTTCCGCTGTGATAGGAAATACCTTGCGCATTTTCGAGACTCCTAGCTGGCCCTTGAGATTGGCAACACAAGGGCGCCACCCGTATCTTAAGCGACTTCGGACTTGACCCTTTTAGGTACTCTATGCATATAGTCGATCAATATTCACCAGGTTATATCTAATAGTTTAAGAATGATGCATCCTTCTCCGGTGGTTATCTATGCATAGGATATTCACTTGGAGTGGCGTTGTGATGTTGACGGCATGGTAGGTCTATCCATAGCTTGGCTTGATATAGTATGCCTCCTTGAATGTAGGTTTATACTAATGTAGAAATTTAAGACTTGTACCTACTGTAGGCTCAGAACGAGATATAAAAGGACGCTGGACACCTCTTTCACTGGCTTGTTTCTGCATTCTCATCATCTAACCATCCAAGAAATCCTCAAGAGACCGCTACCCTGAACAAACGTTACCACCATGGACAAACTCAACCAGGCTCATGAGCAAGGTGTCGTACTCGGTCTTCGAGATGTTTCGGGTGTGGTAGAACGACTTGATATTGATGTCATGTTGATGACGCAACCTGATACCTTCAACCTCTTTCTCATCGCGTTGATGGAACTTCAGGGCAAGGAGGTGCCTTGGGATATTGACCCTGGCTATTCCTTTACATCGCAAGACATCATGTCTTGGTTTCAAATCGCGGGTAAGTCACTCAGTCAGTTGATGTATCAACTACCAATGTCTGATCAATTTCAGGTATCCATGGGCTGCCAGGCGAAACTTGGTCTGGGGAAGAGGACCGCGGGAAGCCAGGTTCCACAATCGAGAACGGCGATGGAGGGTACTGTGCCCATGGAGTTCCAACCTTCTCACCTTGGCACCGACCTTATCTTGCCATGCTCGAGGTATGCCGATATGTATTCGCCTGATGATCTTACACTTACTACCCCGTGCACGTAGCAAACATTGTTCCGCCAAGTCACCAACGTGGCTAAGAGATTCTCCGACTCTCCACAAGTCACGGAAGAAGACAAGAAAAAGTACGCCGCCGCCGCCAAGGAATTTCGCCTTCCGTACTGGGACTACTATCGTCCTAGAGGGTACGAAATCACCATCCCAGGAGTGGTAGACGGAACGACGACAACATCGCCATATGATTATCATGCGCCACAGATCTTCACGTTGCCCGAAGTTATGGTCAAGCGTCTTCCTGATAACAAGCTTGTTAACATGCCGAACCCATTCTTTCAATACGCATTTAGTCCTGATGACTCAAAGAGAATCCAATGGGAATACTCTACTCTTAATGTGAGTCTCATTTAGTCTCGCGTGAAGAGCACCTAGCTCATATGCTAATGTCACAATAGATTTCACTGGATCATGCCAAAGATTGGACTTTTCGCCATGGAGGGTCCGAACAAGCCTCTGTTGAATCTATGAACGGAGTCCTGAACAAGATCCGCGAGGACGAGATGCGTTGCAGTCTCGTCATGATCGAGCAGGGAGCCTACAGTAACTTCCGAGCATTTTCAAGCAGCGGCGTTAATGTCGGCCAAGATTTCAAATACCCAGACTTCAAGGAAATTCTTCGGAAGAACACTGGATCGATCGAAGGTCTTCATAATGATTATCATGTCTTTGTTGGTGGTTTTGAGGGAAAGCGCTATGATATCAAGTCTACTAGTGGCCACATGAGCTGTGTTCCTGTGGCGGCGTTCGACCCGCTCTTCTGGATCCATCATTGGTAGATTAGACTAAATTCTGTGCAAGAAGCCCGGCAGCTGATACAAGAATGTAGTCAAATTGACAGACTATTGGCCATTTGGCAGGCTGCTAATGGTAAGGAGCATTGGTTCAATGACTTTACAGACGAGAAGTCCAAGGCTCTGGGCAGGTCCAACCTGCTCCCATTCCGCAAGTGGCCTCTGGTGGAGGACAAAGCAGACAGGTACTGGACTCCTGACCGGGCTTGGGACACTAGTGACTTCGGGTACGCCTATCCTGAAACGGCGGGTGGAAAGACAGGGGATCAAGTTCGTGACGAGTTCGCACGAAGGTACGGCTGGAGCCGAAGACTGGACGTGAACCAGGAGTTTGGAACACCCCCAGTGGACATGCAGCCTTTGAAGGTCTCAGAAGCTCAGGTCTTCCAGTATACATATGGTGTCCCTTCTGGAGACCTCTTGAAAGATTTGGCCCCACAGCGCCTTCAGTCAAGAAGCGAGCAGGAGGTACTGACAGCGGCAACCCCATCCTCGCAGTTCTCGCAGGAATGGTATATCGATGTTGTAGTCGAGAGGTAAGCATAAGGACATAACATGTTCAGGACATCTCGATTAACAATTGTACAGAATGGCGATGAACGGATCCTACACCATTTTCTACATCATTGGCGATGTTGAAGGCCAGTCAGGTGTGGAGTGGTCCTCACTCCCTGGCTTTGTTGGAGTTTCACATATCTTCACTGCGCCCAGTGAGGCTTGCGATAACTGTGGACGCCACGAGGAGCAAGCCAAGCTTGTTACCAGCACGACTCCCATCACGTCACTACTACTTGACTATGCAAACGCTGGACAATTAGGCAGTATGAATCCGGAGGACGTTGAGCCATTCCTCGTCAAGAATTTGAAATGGCGTGTTCAGACTGTAAGTATTAGCATTACTATTGTGATTGAAGAATGTAACTGACTGATTGTTACAGATTGACGGTAAGGTCATCGACCCTCGAGACCTGGACAGGGAGCATACGCTGAAGCTTGGCATCAGCCGTAAGAAGGCGCCCATGCCGGGGCAAGTTGGAGACGTTGATTACTCATTCCACCCCAAGATCATTAAGGACATCATCGACAGCTCTTCACCCACTATGACGTCTGTGTCTGCCTAGTAGCCATGAGGCGGAAGATATCGCACCACCTGAATTATCTCAGATAGTTTTAATGCAGTTTCACATACCTTTGACATGGACGTATACGTGACGGCTGACTCCTAAGGGATAAACTAGTCTATACTATGTTCATACTAGCAGATTAATAAGGTATAATACAGATAGCTGCCCAGAGCTTATATCTGAGCTTTGTTAGATCTTGTTCCTAGTATACAATAATGCTTCTTTGTCCATGCAATTCAGTAATGAAATTTGGTCATTGTTCGCTGACTAATGCTGCTGTCGCGTCTAACTGGCCAATCACATGATCCCAGCGCCATGCAGCTGACGACTCTCCGGCAACCACGGAATTAGCTTTTGACTTCACATCCACTATGGATATCATGCATACTGAGACGCCCATAACTTTCGGAAGTTATGCCACGATTAATCGAGTCTGTCAGAGATGGCATACTGGACTCTTCAGCGCGCTGCCAGCGATGGCTTGATACACCCAACGGCCGAGGCGTCTTGAAATGTACCATCGCCTACACCATTGCTAGCCTCGCGACATTTGTACCTTTCATTGCGAGATTTCTTGGAAAGCCAGAGGGAAAGCATGTCGTCGCTACTATTACCGTTTATTTCCACCCTGCTAGGTCGACCGGGTCTATGATTGAGGCTATTTTGATCGCTATTGTCGCTGTGGCTTACGCAGAGATTATTTCGCTACTATCTATGGTCACTTCGGTCTTTCTCGGTTCAACAATGCATCTCGTCACCTTGTCGCATGTTCTGGTCGTCGTGATATTTATTGGTGGTGGTTTTGGCTTCATGGGGTGGATCAAGCAGAGGATGCTTAATCCTCTTGTCAACGTTGGGACTACGCTCGCATCACTGGCTATCATCGGTGTCGTCACGAAGGAAAATCACGTCATGTCGAATGTGTTCTCGAATGAAAAGGTGCTGCAGGTCTTCAAGATGTTGGTCATGGGAATTACCACTACGACTCTGGTCAACGTGTTCCTTTGGCGCACTTCCGCTCGAGCGTCACATCGGGAGACAATGAATCGCGTTTCAATTCCCCTAGGGGATATGCTTTACATGATAACGAACAGTTTTCTCAGTGGTTCCGAGGAAGGACTTGTATCGGATGGCTTCACAGCTGCATCTACGCACTACTCGAAATCCTATGCTCAAATGATGAAGGATATGAGGGAAGCCAAATTTGAGCATTACTTCCTCGGCCACGAAGCGATATATGAGCATGAAAAGTCTGTTGTGCGGTCTATGGAGACACTTTCACAAGCTTTAGGTGGTTTGAGGAACGCGACTAATACCCAGCTCGAACAGTTGAAACATCCAAAGCCACTCAATTCCGATACGTCTGGGACAAATACACCAAATACTGCCCGTGAACTGTTCGAGCACTTCAATGAATCTATAGCTATGTCAATGTCAACTGTGCGACAGAACCTGTGTAGAATTTTACACGAGCCACAATTTGGTCAGCCTCCTCACTACGACATCAATGTCGACGAGGACTTACGCAGAAATCTGATGGATTCTCTGGACACTTTCGACGAAGCTCGTTCAGACGCCTTGCAAGGTCTATATGATCGTATTGAGCAGATGGCTTCGTCTGACTATAGTACACGGGCGAATCTTGAGGAGGTCGCCGCTGCCTGTGGTCACTTCACATTCAGTCTGCAATCCTTCGGGGAAGATGTTCTGCAATACCTCGACGTTTTAGATGACTTGCAGTATGTCGTTCTTCGCAAGAGTCGGAGTTGGAGATGGCTTCTTTGGTGGAAGGGCGATGAGCAAGAGAGCAACAAGGCTATTAGACTGTTCGAATCTGCTGAGGCGGATACACTGATGCGTAACAGACAGCGATCTATCAGCACACTCAGTGGGCCCGATGCTTCTGCTACTAACGTTCCCAAGCCTGTAGATGTGAGGACATGGTACCATACCCCAGATCTGAACAAGATACTCGCTTGGGTCTGGAGGAATGTCTCGGCGCTTTTCAAAAAGTTGGCCAGAGACGATAGTAAGTCTTTTGCTCGCTATCTCCCTCCCTCATCTAACTCTATATAGTTCAATTCGGCCTTAAAGTCGGTATCGGTGCAGCGTTATGGGCCATGCTCGCCTTTCTTGAGGAAACCAGAGAGTTATACACGGAGTGGCGCGGTGAATGGGGACTGCTTTCCTTCATCATCGTATGCAGTTTCACAGTCGGTGCTTCAAATACCGTCAGTCTAGCTCGCTTCATTGGAACGTTATTCGGTGCCTTATTCTCCATCATCAACTGGAAGATCAGTCACGGCTACGCTCTAGCTCTGATACCGCTTGGATGGCTGACCAGCTTCATCAACTTTTACCTCGTCATTCAGTATGGCAAAGCTTCATTTGGACGTATCAGTCTGCTTGCATACAATGTCTCCACGCTCTATGCCTACAGAGTGAAGAGGAAAGCTGATGGGCATGACACAACGGACGATGAGGTTTTTGATCAGCCTGATATCATGGAAATCGCCAAACGTCGAGCTATCGCTGTTACGGCAGGTATTATCTGGGGTCTCGTCATCTGCCGTGTTATATGGCCCATCTCAGCCCGTCGCAAGTTCAAAGAGAGCCTCTCAGTGCTTCATCTGCAGATGGGCCTTATCTGGAAACGAGGTCCTCTCACGGTACTCTTCCGTAGTGAAGGATCGCAAAGCTATCTCAAATCGGGTGAGCAAGCTACTCTACAACGATATGCTGCGAACCTGGACAGTCTGCGTGTTTCAGCCGCATCAGAATTTGAGCTACGTGGGCCATTTCCTATGGAAGTATATGGCCGTGTTCTGAAAGGCACCATGCGTATTCTTGACAGCTTTTACAACATGAGTCTAGTGGCTTGTCGAAAGGGCCATTTGACAGAAGGAGAAAAGGCATTATTGCAGTATACAGCTCGCGAGCGGTCTATTCTATGTGATCACATCTGTCAGGCTTTTCAAGTCGTTGCTAGCTCGACGATGCTTGAGTATCCTTTCGCTGACGCCACTCAAAGTATTGTATCAGCTCGCGAAAACTTGCTGAACAAGATCTTTGAGTTTAGGAAGGAGCATCATAGGAGGTTGGTTGTTGACGATAGTAGCGGCTCGGATGAAGTAATGGTAGAGGAGAAAGACTATGCGCTGCTGTATGCTTATGCTCTTGTGACGGGACAGGTGGCTGATGAGTTGAGAATGGTGGGGAAGGAGATTGGGAGCCTTTTTGGTGTTTTGGATGAGGATACTCGGCTTTTGCAGTAGTAATGTTTAGATCGTATACTCAATTTCACGAGTAGATAGTCCCTGGCTTGCAGAGATAAATATATTAGACATTGTAGTAGAGGATTGAAGCGACCGAACAAGCAACTACCCATGACCTTTCAAATGCAGGAGATATTCCGACCCTCGCTTAGAAGTTGTTCTCCAGATAATCATCCATTTGACGTTCACCAACTGCTTCATAAGTAGGACAAAATACCTCATCTATATCATGAGCGTACTTGCAACCAGCCTTGGCACAAGTCTCCACGCTGTAACTGAAGCTGTACTGCAACGCGATCTCAAGACCCTGCGCATCGAAGAAAGCTTTCTCCTCAACTGTGTGCTCGTTCCTATGCCAGGACCAGACATGTATGTCGTGTCCGCATCATGCAGCCTTCGCAGCAGCGGGCACCAGATCTGCATCTCCTGGAACCAGCGAGCACCCGTTTAAGTCCAAGACACATAATAGAAGTGGATTCAAAGGTCATGTTCATCACAAGATTTGTGTCGACTTGTTTTTCCCGGTCGTCAAAGACGCTTCGTTGAGATGTCACATCCTCCAAACTGTGACGACTGAGGCTTTTGAACGCTTTGTTGATGTGACTCAATCCGAGTCTATAAGGAAGTGCAGTAATTATCTTCCATATAACTGACACTGACGGCAATATAAATTGACCTCAATTTTACTTCAGGTACAATAAGACAGCCTTATTTGTTGCAGGATGTTTATTACTAAGTTGGCCTTGAAAGTCTATGCAGCTATCCGGTGTAAGATTCAAAAACTGACATATATCTATAAGCACAATGCATATTTACTATTTTTAGCTTATCTATCCTCTTACTTCTCTTCTTCTTCTTCTTCTTCTTTTTTTAATGCCTCTTAAGGAAACAAATACCTTGAATCAGCAAACTACAATGTCACTCCGCGTTATACCGGCAAGTTCAAGTACTTCAGGGTTTTGTTCCTGGTGCGAAGAGTTTATGAGAAGGGAGCCATCAGATGATGAGTGCTTGGTACAATCTCACGAGGCCATCAAGATGGCGGCCAAACAAGGATGCTTTATCTGTGGCTGGCTTGTACTGACCCTTGATCTCGAGACACTACACAGCTTATATCTGGATATGCCGAGTTCCTCAAATGATACTTTAATGTCTATAAGCTACACACAGGTTCCCACATCCGGCTGGGCAACCAATCCTCGTTTCGGAATATTCAATGTTATTGATGATAGAGGTAGCCTATTAGAGCTTGCTACGTATTTATGAACTGGGGCTAAACATTATAGATCGCTCTGCGTCTTCTGATGCTTATTACCCTCCCGAATCTCTTCAGGTTTCAAGTTCCTCTTTTCGCAACCTAGTCACCAAATGGATGGAGACATGCAATGATTGCCATCAGCATTGTAGGAAAGGCACGGTAGCAAACATTGCCTTTCTACCTACCCGTTTAGTCAAAATCATCGATAAGAGGAGTCTCCAGCTTGTCTGTTCCTCGAATCTGGACGGAACTGTTGACTATGTTGCTTTATCGCATCGTTGGGAAAACCATCAACCTCTCAAGCTTTTTCAGAGTAATCTGGCTCAACTTCGAACCAAAGTTCAAATGGAAAGTTTGCCAGAAACATACAAAATGGCTATTACAGCTTGCATAGCATTGCAGTTCCAGTACATATGGATTGATTCGTTATGTATCATCCAAGATTCAGAAGAAGACTGGCAAAAGGAGGCAGCTACCATGCATCTTGTATACGGAAACTCTGCCCTGAACATATGTATGCCTGGTGCAGCTACAACAAGAGATGCAAGGTTAATAAAGCCATTGGCTGTCAGAGTTGAGAAAGAGAGCGAACCACCAATAAGAGCTCACATGGTCTGTGCTCAAACATGTCATCGGGACTTGTTCTTCAGCCCCTTGAGAGATCGTGGATGGGTCTTCCAGGAGTCGTTCCTGTCAAAACGGTCTCTTGTATTGGGGTGCGTACAGCTTTGGTGGCATTGCCATGAGCAGCTTGCCTGTGAAACCTTTCCAGAAGGAACAGATTATGGAGCCAGATTTGGGCCCGGAGTAGTTGAAAAGTCCGAATTCAATGCAATGAAACTTGGAGGTGCGTTATATCTACCTCTTGGGGCAGGGCGATAAACTGGGCAGCCTGAAAGGAGTGATGGTTCTGAGTTCTGACTACTTCTTAGATCCGGATGCAAGCGAGTATAAGGATTCTTATTCAGGCTCATCGTACCAGAGCTGGTCGGATATAGTAGTACAATACGCGGGTACTGCACTGACCCATGAGACAGATAGGGTTATTGCCTTTTCTGGAGTCGCACAAGCATTCCGCCTGTCGCACAACATAAACGGTCAATATTTGGCTGGTATTTGGAGTTGCAACCTGCCCGAGGGACTGCTGTGGTATCGGCATTGCTCGGCTGTATCTCGTTCAAACAGTTATAAGGCTCCTTCATGGAGCTGGATGTCGATTGATGGACCTTACGATCTTGACCAAGAGTTCGACTACGCAACTAGATCTTGCTGCTCGATCGAGCAGATATATGTACATCTAAGGGATGAAAAGCACGATACTGGCTTGTTAGACGGCAGTGCTCTTAGAATTCGTGGACATCTTGTTCGGCCTCTCCCAGATGGCGCTTCACTTGATACATTAGACGAATACATTCTCGCGTGTCATGTGAGTACTGAAGAGGAAGTAGTTGATGGGGTTTGCATGGTGTATCAAGATGAAGAAGGGCCCGATGGAGTTCCCTTCATATCTTACCTTGATGGACTAGATCAGGAGTCCACACATGTTGGTTTAACCTCAGGAGCTTTTCGGCAGACAATAGCTTTTTCAGAGGCAAAAGGATCGATCTTCTGTTTGCCAGTTGTCTACAGCCATGAGGACAATGAAGAACCTTATGCGTCTGGACTCTTTGGTCTTATCCTCTACCACCCTTCACACCAACCTGGGATCTACCACCGCGTCGGTTATTACGAATTGGAATGCGAAGCAATTGCGGATTTTGAAACGCTATTAAGAGAAGAGCATCCTTTACAGTCTATTATTATTTATTAAGTATTATCATTATGTACATATTTATTTATTCTCTATTTTGAGTTTGAAGGAAGATTATATTACGTTTATAGCGCGCTCATATAGGTTATAGAACTGAATGTTACCTATTATCTGATGAATATACAAGCTAACTTAAGCAGATATAGGTAATATTAACTTAGGAGTTAACCTCACAGAGAAGAATGTCTTAGCTGTAGCATTTTACTACCTATAACCCTCTCCCTTCTAAATGCCGGTAGGATATGAATATATCTGCCCGACTTAGCATATTATAATCTATTACTGCTATTACGTATGTGGTCTGCAAAGATCATCATTGTCAGCTCCACCATTCTGGCAGCTATTGGCACACCATTCGACATAATACAGGTGGGCCTTCTCCCAATACCAGCGATCCTCGCATTTGAATGATACATCCTTTATGTAACCCCTGGTGTAACTGTCCGGAAGCCTCTCCGAGTGCAGCTAAGATCAGATTTCGTCTTTCGTCCAAACTAAAGGGTGATAGTTAACAGGTCATAGTTTGATGACGGGTGTATTATGAATAAGAAGACGGGACATACAGTGACCTCCGCTTTGTAGGTTATAGCTACAGTACTTTATGCCATCTTTACAAGCTAGCCCCCTGACACTTGCGGTGAAGATCGCACCGGTGGCAGCGACGATGGTAGTGAGTCTCATGGCTGTGGTGGTAGAGTTGGATGTTCAAGAATAAATACAGATTCTGAGAAGCGTTGCAGTGATGTAAATAGAGATGTAGCTTTCTCAGCCGTCTCCTAGCTGGAGGTTGCGGCAGGAGAAAGCTGTATTGTGCTCCCACGATGAACATCTGTTTCGGGGAACATATTTGGTGTAGTCGCCCACATCGAGTCTAAGGCACAATCTCTTTGTTAGGAAACGTATGGTGACGAAATAGGCGTTAGGCACTCGCTGCTTCTCCTTGCTCAAGTATTATGTAGTTGTTCTATGTTGCCATCGGAGAGACAGGAGCGCTCCAAGGCCGACAAGAATATATATTCTGTAATGCTCCGGCCCCAAGTTCTCCACTGGTCTTAGCACTTGTCGAACACTGAAAATATGGAGTACAGAAGAGGTCACTGGTCTCATCAAAATCTCGATTTGAAAATCAAATTCCTCTATCTGACGTTACTGCCCAGATTGCTAGGATAGGAGATGGCACTGCCGTGCCGACTTAATTAATGGCTTCTGGGCTCGACGTTGGGCTTCTGAATTTGAGAAGGGTAGGGGATTGTTGGACTTGATGGATATCCGTCACATTATGTTGCTTATAATAGAGAAATCGAGGATGAGCTTATTAAGACGTGAGGCAGAACGTCTTCTAGCTGAATCTAGATGCTTGTAATTGTATTTCGCACTAAGAATAACTTGAATGCGTACTTACGGGGCCGTGGTGTTCGGTGAGCCCGAGAGGGCTATTAAGCGCTGTTAGATGAGGTTCTGACGACATAGCAACCTTGACTCTGTTTCTAACATTACTTACCCCTTTCAATATAGCAAGACTTTTTCTTACACTAAAAGAATCTAAAGCTTTACTAACTACAGGTTGTTCTATCATAGGATTTAAATAGATTTCGGGCTAGATGTACGATATAGCTAAGATAGGCATTTCTATCTTACTTATTTATCAAATATCTTATATCAGGTTGTTATTATTGTTCTATAGATCTGCCTACCCTTAATTAGCTTACCTCAGACTTACAGAAAGTAATTCAGTGCTTCGTTTAGCACCCCAGTCCGAATAAAGTGATTTCATTATAGCACTTAACTTTCCCTCCTTGATCCAATAAGCTGGCCCAGCGACAGCGTAGTCACAGATAGTCACACCAGTTCGCAGAGTCTCTCCATCGCAATCAATTGTCAAGCGTTGTTCATGTGACCCGTTCCCCGCGCCGTGAAAATGGAGGAGATCTAAAGGCGTGTGACCGTCCGTCGAAAGAGCATTTATATCCGCACCATGCTCGTGGAGAAATGCGCCCACGATTTCGGAGTAATGAAGGCTCACGAGATGGAAAGGAGTTAGCCCTTGAGAGCCGCCTCTTGCGTGGATAAGACAGGGGTCCATCCTGTAGAAATACGCGAGTGTGTCGAGGAACTCGGCTCGACCAACAGTAGTCACTACAGAGCGTAAGATTACGTTGCATATAAAATAAACCATGCTGGTATTGAGGGAACCTACTAACGAGACTTTCGTCTGAGGCAAGTATGTGAAATACGTTAAGGCCGGTGTTTGTGACGATCAGTCTGGGCTTCGGAGTAAGCTCCATTAGAAATCGTATAGGCTTTATCCTGGGAAGCACAGATGCCAATGTAGACTGTTCTCCATCGTCAATAGTGTGGTCACCTTTTAAGCGGTAGACGTCGTAGGTCGCGCCTTTGTCGAGGAGGAATTGAGCTAGGCCAAGGTAGCCGTACTCCATAGCGAGATCAAACGCCGTGGCACCCCAGGGATCGATGTAGCTCAGCAATTCCGGACCTCTGCCGGCCCGCTCAAAGTGTGAATAAATCCGTGGAATAAGGTCTGGCTGGTGGTGAACTGCACTGACTAGGAGATTATAGTTGGTGACGTCTAGCCGTTCCATCATCCAAGGAACGATGGTGTCAATTGCTTCAGAGAATCCGCAATCAATAGCGGTAAGAGCGGCATCGATACCGCTCACTGTGCTCATAGTCTTCGAAACAGATGCCCCAGAACTGTCAGAGATATCCAAAATAGCTCTCATGGCCTCGTCTTTCCCGTAGTAGCATGCGAGACCCAAAGAATCGTGCTTAATAGCACGGTTCACAAAGGGCAACTCGACTGATATCTCCATCTTAACCATAATTTCGATGATGTTATTGTATGCTTGATGGTAGTTCCTGCTACCACAGGTGAGGGTACTTGCACGAGGAGTTTGCATCAATCGTAGGTATGATCGCGCCAACTCATTGGCAGGTTCAGGCCTTGTCCTGGTTTTGTCCACCAGTGGCAGTGTGTGCCCACACATCATGATGGCATTGAGCATTTCTGAGACCAGTTTGTCATCGACTTCGAGAACTGCCAAGAGAAGCGGGCTACTAGTGCCCGGGCCGATGGCGGTAAGTAGAGGATTGGAGCCGAATAGCAGCAGGGTCTGAATGGCGGCATTTCTCGCATCGGGATTCAAAGGATGTGTCGTAAGCATCGTATTCATCAGTGCGGTTCGTGCAGTTGTCCGGTTCCTGATATCGATGTTCAGGGCGTGTCGTACACTCATTATTCGACACGTAACCTCCATGATAAGATCCGCAGGCAAGAAGGCAATATTCTGAAGCGGACAGCTTCCCGGTCGGAAGTGAGGCTCACATAGCTTGTGCCTTTCCACAAGATAGTAGACTACATCCACGTGTCCAAAAGCCGCCGCAACATCCAGTGGTGTTTCTGAAATCGAGCTGAGAGATCGAACATCCGCACTGAGCTTCTCGACGAGGTACTTGACGGCGTCGAGGCGTCCAGCGATTGCCGCGTAGTGAAGAATAGTCCAGCCACTCTCTTGTCCCATGGATTGGTTTACACTTAAACCTGTGAAGTAAAGGCCCAGGTTCTCTTCATACCGAGGCCCAAAGAGCTCGTGATGGTCTAAGCTAGTTTGTTGATCGAAGGCTGCCCAAATCTTCGTCATACGTTTAGTGCGGTATGTGATGAGGGCTGTATCGCACAATGTTCTGGATGACCTCCATAAGGAGTTTACCGTGTTTTGCTTACCAAAACTTCCAATAGCTGTAGCAGCCCATTGTGACACAGCCACGTCATTGGAACTGCCTTCCTGGTCAACATCCGGAAGTCTAATCGTCTCTGAGAGAGCTATGCAGTCTGCTTGTGCAGACGCACAGCCCCACTCGGCCGATATCTTCATCCACTTGAGGGCATCCTTGTCACTGCGGGCTATTCCGAAACCTTCCATGTATGCCACGGCGAGTTGATACGCGCAGTCTGCTCCTCGTCGTAGTTGAGACGCTGGGACGACATCTGAGAGGACCGTGTATGGGGCGATGCGCAGCTGGATTGACTGTAGAAGGTCTGCCTCAAGTAGTAGGTCGTTGAGGATTTCTGTCTTCAGACCACTTGTCAGGCTCGCGCGGAATAGCTTGAAACTTTTGCGGATCTTGGAAACGCTGTTGTTAGCAAGGAACCCCTCAACCCGCAAGGTACAGATAATGTATGAGATATCAAGGAGCACGTGATAAAGAATGCTACTCACATCAAAGACTCCGGGGCTCAATTCTGTACCGAAATCAGGGAAAGCCGGCGGCACCACTGTACAAGGCCCTGTTGATCTATTTCGGTGCTTGATGTCAGTGTTGATGAAGGCGAACAGCAGATGATTGATTTTGCATACCTTACGCAGATCTTGGGCCTCCTGAAGTAATCTCTTCCTCCAACCCTACCAGAATAATAAGAGTTGAACATTTCTTGTTGAGGGTAGTGGAGGTAATTTCGATCTTGGGAGTTTTCTTGAAGCGCTTGCACCCAAGGGCCTAGCAAGTCAGTCGCGTCTCTGACGCGCCGGCTTGGATCGGGCTGTAGTGCCAGTTCAAGGATATTGTCAAATATTTCAATCTGTGCTGGGTGATACATGCTGTTCATCGACTCATAGATCCGATTGTCATCTGCACTTACGTCAAACAACATTACTTGACAGTCTGCAACTGCCGCTTTCGCAAGGCCCAGGGCCTCACCTGACAACTTTCGTGCACAAACATCGTCCTTGCTCATCGTGACATCGTATTGGTGCATACGCCCGCGGTGAATAACTTTGGTAAAGATATCCCTGCCTTCGAGTAGGATGAAGGCAAAGATCAGCCCGGCTGAATAGATGTCCGTCCTCGGGAGCATGTCCTTTGAGATCGGGGTACTTGAATAAAGCTCTGGCGCACCCCAGAGAGGTGTCCAAACGTCTGGACACACGGTATTGCTACTGTGATCGGAGAGGATGAGAGACCCTCCAAAGTCAGCTAGCATGGCGACAAATGTACTTTGTCCAATGAGCGCTTCGATGGCAACCTGACCAGCTTCTATTTCACTCTTGAAGGGACGGATATCTGTTTCTCGTCCGTTCCGTCTCCTGATGAGAATGTTCTGGGGCTTGAGATCACAATGCACGACGCCATGATGATGCAGTGCTGCCAGTCCGCAGGTAATGTCAAAGAGGAGACTCATCTTGATCTCAACGAGCCCCTGGTGGTTGGAACCAAGGTTTAGCTCTCGGTAGAATGAGAATAGGTCGCCACAATCGCCCTCTTGAAGCACGAGGTTCGGCTCTGCCAGGTTTGGTCCGCTTCTGGGCGGCATGTGTGATACTCCAAACAAGAAAACAATATTGGGATGACCTCGGAGGTCGCCATGGGCCAAAATCCGCAACTCATTAGCGAGCAGTGCAAATCTGTTTGGCCCTCGACTGTTCGGAGTCTTTTCCTCGTCATGAGGCAGCAGACGTTTCACTGCGTAGTATTCACCTGTGCGCTTGGGGTATGGCTTGTACGCAACCAGTTTCAGAGGCGAAGTGTCGTTGAAAACGTTAAAATTCCGGCCTGGGACGTATCTATGGACTTCGACAGACCCGTGGGCTCCTTGGCCTGCCGAAATTGACCACGGTCTGTGGCGAGTCCTTGGTTTGAATGGTGGATTGATGATGGAGACGGCGGCCATAAACGAAGACATGCTTGTCACTGGCAAGGCGCTTCTCAACTCGAGCGTTTTCAGCAGCTGTGACAGCTTACTGTCACCCTCCGTCGGCCCTCCATCAGTTTCATTTCTCCGTATCGGTTCGACTGTCAATCGGTCCTCGGTGTCCAATATCAGGGGCTCCGAGATGTACTCAGTTTCTCCTTCGTCGTCCATTTCGAACTGGCACCGGTAGTGGAGAAGGTTGGGGAAAAGAAAGTAGCGACAAGTTGGTGATTGAGTGTTTGGGATTTCCTACCGTGAGTATTCAGAGAAGAGCGGGATGCAATACATCTACCTGCTTTGCCCAAGCCCCTTAAGCCTGATACCTAGGTACAGAAGTGCGGACGCGTGGCGCACCCTCTACAACCTCAGCCGCAAATTGGTGTGCTTATCCAGCAGCTGAATGGACGGCTGTGCCTCCCAAAACAAATGCGTTTTCAATAGCGCGTCTTATTTGCAGCATGAGTTGTGTGATAAGGCCTCCTGTATGAATAGACCATACCGAGTGTCTCATCACCCGGATGCCGTACGCCAATGCCGCAATGAAGTCTCTCCGCTGGATGAGGCTGTAGAAAATAATCCCAAACATCTGCATCACCCACCCGGCTTTTACGAAACCATCTGCTCTTCCGACGCCATCGCATTTACTGTTAGTCAGAGGACATTCTGTTAGTCTGCTGTTACTTCCACTCTTTTTCAAATTTTCTTCCACGACCAGACCGATGAATACGGCCGCTTTTGTCATTGGGACATCGGGGCTGATCAGTGTCGCCGAAGCTTGTGTGAAAGTTGCTCACACCATTGATGGCATTCAGAGTTTCAAGGAACACAGAACATCAATGTACGCTGAATACAACTTCGAGCAAGTCCGGCTGACTCTCTGGATCTCTCACGTCCTCGGCGTCAATTCATCAAACCTGGGCTCACAGACACTCCAGCTCCGAGGCGATCAACTGCCATCGATACTCACCTCATCATCGCCCATAAATCTACAAGCTCCTCTGCAGAGCGCTTTGGACGAGATAGCCAAGATTTTGCAGCGCTTGAGTACTCTGGTAGAGAGGTTCGGCAGCACAAACGGCGCCGGATCCATCAGCCCAGAGCCAGGCAATGATGTTGGGCTGATGAAGCGCGTCATGTTCCAAACAGGAGTATATAAACCAGGCGGTGCAGATGAGATCAAAGCTCTCTTGGCGGCGCTGAAGAGCTGGAACGACAAGTTGGATGGCATCGTGGAAAGTAGAATGCGCCACCATCTCGTCACCAACATGCATGTATCGCTGCTCTCATCTGCAGCGACTGACCGAGAGCTTGAGGTCATTGAAGAGGCGGCACAGACGTCGCACCCGGACCTTCGCGACGACGCGGCCTTCACCCGTGAACGTCTCCGGATAAATCAACGGCCTCGCGGCAGGGTCAGCAACCTCAGGGTGGACACGGACAAAATTGTTCCCAGCTCTCCTCCTGTGGACACCGTTGGACATCTTCGGAAGTTAGGGACACTGGAGAGTGAATCGTCTGGTGGGTTCATAACACACTTCTAAACAACGGCACATGCGACGAAAGCTAAGATTTGACCATCTAGTTCGGATACTACAAGAATGGAAGCTTGGCCAGACAAACTGGACAGACGATGAAATAACCACAGCTTGTGATCGAGTTGACCAGTTGGCCAGTATACTATGTCTGAAAAACAAACCGAGCCGTCTCCGAAGCCTTGACTTGGTGGCTTACGCCATCAGTGATGGCGGGGAGGGTGAAAGAAAACGGCTGGATTTTTGTTTCATGTACCGCCTGCCCACTCTTACCAACAGTAACTCCGAGCCTGTAACTTTACAGGCCGCGTTGGTTCGACCGGAAGGGAAACGTCCAACCCTTCCTCAACGTTTCAACATCGCCGTCATGCTGGCAGAGTCGGTGCTCCAGTTTCATCTCAGCGACTGGCTTCACAAAGCTGTCTGCAGCAGTAACGTCATCTTTTTCACCAATCGCCAGACTGATCAGTTGGATTTTTCAGCCCCTTTCGTGGCGGGCTTCGAGTTCTCCCGTCCTGATACAGTTAGGGATCAGACATTAGACGCTTTCAAAAGCCTCAACTTCGATGTTTACTGCCACCCGGACCTAATGCAAGTCCTTACAGGCGATGGAACCTCAGGCAGGCCGAGATACCAAAGACAGTACGATATCTATGGACTTGGTGTCATCTTGCTCGAGATCGGATGCTGGATGACAGTGGAATCCATTCTTTCAAAGAGGAATTCCGGTGATATGACCAGGCATGAACGGCTTCTGCAGGTTTGCACGCGCATGTTGCCATCGAGGATGGGGTCGAAATACAAGGATGCTGTGTACGCATGCCTTACCTGGTCCCCAGATAGCGAGAAGACTGAATCCGGTTCAGCTTTTAGACAGGATCACGTTATCCGTCGGAAGACCCAGATTGAGGAATTTGTATGCATGGTTACGAATGTGTTGATCGAGTGCCACTGCATTATGTAGTCTATTAGTGTATATCGTTGGCATCGAATGGGATTTATTGTCTCGTTTAAACTAGGAGCAATGAAATATTTTGTGTGTATCTTTCAACCTAGCTCTAAATTCAGCATTTATCAGAAAGTTTTAGTTCTTAGTTGATAACACAGCTTGAAACACTGCAGATGATGTAAATGGTTTATGAAATTCATACAATTCAAAATCCAACGCGAGTACTAGATAAGCACTCATTGCTATTTGAGGCCATAGCTCACACCGGATCCAGGATACCATCGTTCAGCTCTTACAAGCCATGACGGAGTTGCAAGATCTTAAAAGGCCCAGAACATAGCGCGAAATTGCCACCCGTCATGCTCAAACAATACACGACCGTCATCACGATAAACATTCCACTTCTCGCCCTCCTTGTCCGCAAATCCGACTCTTGTATAGAGCGGTGATCGTCCAGCATCATCAGCCAAGTTCCACTTTATGACATGTCCGCTTCCCCCAAAGGTGGCTGTGAATGATTTATTAGCAAATATGTATTGGAAGTTGAAATGAGAGCAATATACCTTCTCCGCCATTTTCCCACCATGTAAAAGATCCATTGGAAACTTCGACATAGGTATCAGGCTGCTGACCGTCATTGTTACCGAATCGTGAGTAATATGCGATTCCGGAAGCTTCGAACCCGTTGCGCTCACGGTTGATGAAGTATACACCGTCTGTAGTAGTACGCTGGATGCCCTCCTTAGGGTATAGTCGCATGGCAAAGACCTTGTCAAGGTTGGAGATGACTCGGTTCCATGGTGCAGAGGAGCCATCGAGTGTCATACTAGCATCGTAGGAGTATTGCCTTGGCCCACATTAGCACATAAAGACCAGGACCAGTGTTTGATACTTGAGGCGAACAGGGTACCGGATTTGAAACAGTACAGGTACAGGGAACTCACATGATAGATGTTCGGTCGTATCTCGAGTTGATGACGTCCTCCTGCTTCGCAGATGCAAATAGGTTGGAATCAACTTTAGCCTGGTCCCATCCATAGACCCTCTGATAATACTCATACACTACCGGTTTGTTCCACTGAATATTAGCAACTGGAGACGCCTGTTCATGGATGAAGCCAAGTGCGTGGCCGAATTCATGACACACCGCTGAACTAAACTCCAAATCACTCATATCGTCGGTCATTCCACCGTAATTCATGGTTGGCTGGTCCTGGCTGATACTATGGCAACTGGTGCCGATGTACGACCAGTAACCATCTCGATCAAAAGAGATGCGGATATCAGAATCTCCTGGGGCGTCACGCTCCATCCATTTGAAGGTTATGTTCGCATAGCGAGTCCATTCATTAGCAAACTACACTAAATCAGCATTTGTACCGGGTCGTCGAACAATTACTCCTCGAACGAGTCCCTGTCCGATAGAATTTATTGTGTGGATGGTTACCTGCATGACCTTGCTGCGGACGAAGTCGCTCTGCCTATTCGAAACTCTTTAGCAAATGTCAAAGCATCGAGACTGGAATATGGCATACCCCCACATGTTAACAACAATCTCCGATCCATTTGGCCAATAATGCTCCTTCTCGAGGGCCAGGCGATCCTCGCCAGGCTGCAAGTTCACCTGAGCGCAATGATGACCACCGAGGAAATCTGAAGTCATTTTGATGGTTGGATTTGGGGGTGGTTGGTTTGAAATAATGATGTTGGATGCAACGAAGAGAGGTGGAAATGATCTGAATTGTTCAGCTGCTGTCCCTGTTGAGAAGGAAACCCGCGAACCTTTATAGTCTTTAAGATGAAGCGAAATTTCCAACAAGCTATATCCAGGAGTACCTAATAGGCAGTTAACACATACCTGCATGATGTTGATGGACTCTCCGCCGTGGTATCAAGGGTCAGGTAATCCATCTCACCGTAAGAGTATCCTTGTGAAATTGCAACAACAGCAATACTACGTACGGCGGAAGTAACATTGACGAGGCGCAAATGGCGGAGGTTGCGACTCTCAGCCGCAGGTCTGTTTTCCACGACCAGGTCAGTCGTACTGGTCTGTGACTCCCTCCGAGAGCTTTCAATGCTACCACAAGCAGAAATGGAGCAATGAGTGGATCTATCAGCTGTAAGAATTGTTTGTGGCGTCATCATCAGGGTCTCGACCGCAGGCTGTAATATATCTCGCTTACTTCTCTCTTCCTGTGGAAACAATTTTCCAGGATACTCTCACGGACCGACAGATTACATACACAGTTGACAAGAAGATCTGGCTTTCCAGTAGCATTTAACAATCTATATAGAATTTTCGCAACACAGTCTGCCTTTCGGGATATACAGTTGTATTCTTACACTGTTCCTTTTTAATAGAGCTCCAGATGCTTTAACACACTTAATTGCTCAAAACATTGAGGTGGGCTATGCTGACTGCTGACTGCTGACTACCTTGGATGATACCTGCATGAAGCTGAAGCACTAAGGGAGCTGATCTCGGCATCCTTGCCTACACTTCATTTAGTAGGGGGACTTGCTGATGAAAGAATAGGATAATTCATCTAAAAAGAGAAGTATAGCCTTTGATGACGTGGTCCTAGTCATTCGGCAAAAACTCACCGCCAGGGTAGGTTGCTCTTTGACATGGCTCCGAAAAATAATGGGTTTCGCGATTCGTTCTGGGGATAAAATATAAAGATGTGGCTAGTTGAAGAAGAAGATCAACCAGGGCTACTACATAGTTGAACAAAATCAGGCGCAATTAGTGGTGTACGATTAACGTTTACATTTATCAATATTAAAATAGTCCCCTACTAAGCTAGATAAAAGACCAGGCCGGATGCACTGCCTTAGTAGGGCATTATACAGGATTGAATCCTTCCATATACTCTTTAGTCCTCTCTCATTGAGTGCCTTATGTGTGGTGACCAAATTGACGGAGTCAGAACCCACGTGGTTTGGATCTGTGCATCGTTCCATGCGGTTTCCATCCATCGGCATCTGCTAACTTAGTCAGTGTAACCCAAAATGTGCTGTAGGGCTGAATGAGATCTAAGATATCTGATAAAATTTCATGTTGACGTAGCTATCGACATCGTGTATCACTGTTCTCGATCTAGTTCCATACTAAAGCTACTCAATCTATCAAGCCACAGGAATCAGTCTCGGAAGAACTCCAGTCGGACAAATCACCACAGTCTTGAGCGTCGGTATCAATAGCATTCGTCCAAAGACGAAGAAGATTTCCCAGCCCTACATGTTTGATCGTTTCCTCGTCCGGCATCCAACAATGAGACAGCTTGAGCAAGTTGTTCATCTCTTGATAAACATCTGCCATTGTTGGTCTTTTGGGTGATGGAGGTTTTGGGGGAGGGCAGATAAAACCTCCCCTAGGTGGACGCCACAGGTGCGGAGGATCTGGTGGGAATGGCACGGTGCTCATCCTCAGAGTTATGCCAGGGCCACGAATAGAATCCCAGGTCTCGGGCGTGACGGTCATTTTACAATCTGTAAGTATCGTGTAACTGCCGCTAATGATCCAATGGGGCCTACATATAGCGAAGCGGCCGAGTGTTGGGATCAAATCTCGTAGCATCTAGTGTAATGAGTAAATGTCGCATCCAAGCCAAATAAAGGAATATTCCAGCATACCTGTACAGTTTCGCAGGAGGTGTAAGGAACAGCCCACTTGTCGTTATTTGTGTCAATGATATAAATAGGCGCATAAGAAGAGCCGAGCGTGAAGAAAAGCGTGATTGACATCTCTGAAGTGTAGCAAACCGCGTTATTGATTCCAACTGATAAATCAGTTTTTCTAGCCGACATAGCAACAAGAGTCATCTCCCGAGAGCTCTTTCGTTTCACATTGGAGATAGCCTCGTCAACGTCCTGACGAATTATGTGGTCAAGTGAGGCGTATTGTTCCATCAGGCCGGGATGTCTGTTCCAGAAACGTTTGGTGGTCAGCTTCCGCAAGGTGGGTAATATTTCCTCTTCTTCTAATGGCAGCTTCGCGACATGTTTGTTGCCGTTTCTGATGTAAAGTGTGTATGCTTCGATGTCCTCGTACTTCCATTGATCGTGAGAATTGCGCGAGAACAAACGCTGGAACCAGTTTCGAGAAGGGGTGCCCACGGAAGAAGTGGTATCTGAAAGTATCGAGGAATCATCCCCTTTCTCTTGGGGAATTGGTTTGACGGTAGCAGGAGACACGTTTCTGGCTTCGGGCTTGACCTCCTTCTCGGCGTTTGCACTCTTGTCCCTTTCTGGGGTATTAGCATAACGGCGTGGTTTCAGAGATTAGGGTGACCCAACTTACGTCACAGCCTTGACTTGTACAGTCGACGGTGCGATAGTGTCAGAACTAAGACTCAGTGTCAGACAATAATATCATACGCCTTTGATAGAAGACTTTACCTTGACTCTGTAATCACACTTCCCGTTTCTCCAATAGAGACTGTGGGCGAAGGTGGCGAATCGTCTTTCTTTGTCCAGCGTTCCCTCTTCTCGAAGTATTTCTTGTAGTATGCGATGCGTCGTTTAGCAATGTTCTCAGCAGAAAATCGCATCGATCTTTCACTCTCCCAGTCGCCCGGAGAACGTGTTGTAGTGCTGGAAAGCTCTGGTTAGCATCCTCCATCAAAGACGTATCGCAAGGAAATACAAACCTCAATTGAAACTGAGCAATACTACCAAGAAGAAAGCGCAACATGAGCTCGAACTTGACTTGCCTCAACTCTTGTTGACAGATCTTGAGACGAGGTTCTAGCCATTCCCAGGTTTTGTAACCCGGATAGGTCTTAGCCGTCAAAGAGGAGAGAAGAGTCTCAGCCTGTTCTTGTTCCATGTTGCCGATCTCCCTGTCTTCGTCATTGTGCTTTTCCCTTTTAACAAGTAGGACAAGAGTTCCTTCGTACAGAACTCTGCACGTCGCAGCCAAGCTATTGATGTCGTTTATGCAGACTTCGCTGAAAGCATCGTGAGCTTGTTGGGACAATTCGTGAACTTTTCGGAGTGTAGCTGATGTCGAATTTACGAGGGACACAAGTTTAGGAATGCCGTTTATTCGAGCCTTGCGACATGTCTCAACATGCAGGTCAAGACAGCTTGATAGTTTGGTACCCAGTTGGGCAATATCCAGTATGTCCAAGTCTGCCATTGTACCGATAGCCACAAGGAGGGGGGGAGAAAGTGATGAAAAGGCTCGGTCTTGAAGTTGAGTGTCTAGCCCCTCTTTATGCCGACATTTCCTTCTTCGATCTGCTGTGATGACTGCCTTGTATTGTCTCACAAGTGCCCTTCAATACCTGCAGGCTAGAAAACAGACCACTCATAGATATTTAGTCCGCACTGCTGCCTAGGCTATATTATAAAGAGTAACTGAACAACACATCATGCATAAGCCACAGATATTATGATTTGTTACAGCCCAGGGTACCACTCTTCTATTATATACAACCAGTCTTAGGGGGTCGAATAAGAAATGACCGGCATTTTCACCAGCACAATGGTAGTTGACTGATCAATTCTTATTCGAGGTCAGGGCCAGTATAGTCAAGTAGTAATTTTGTCTCAATAAACCCTTACGCTTTATTACTGAATGTCTATAGAACTGTCGATTGGCTCCTTTCCTTAGTACCTCTAGACCTCAATCCGATGGTTCTGCCAGCCCCCTGTCGTATATAGTTATCCAAGGCCTATACAAGAGGTCACTTCTGGCCTCGACATTACATAATACTTATAAATACTTACAAGAGTGAAAGGGCATCTCTATATATATTAGATTATATCTCATAAATAAAGTAAGGCTAATCAGCTATAAGGTTTTTCATCTCTTATAGGATCATACAGCAATATGAATCTAACAACCATAACTAATCGGTACTTATTATTGCTGCACCTATCATAATCAAACTCCTGCACGTATACTAGTCTTTGATTCGTCAGCTTGGGGACTCCGGATATGCTCAGGGTGCACTCAGGGTCTGCTCAGGTTAAAGCGGCAACTGCTCAGAGTAGTGGGCGAGATGGGAAACACTGTAAATCGGTTATCACATTCTGTATTGGGCTGTTTTGGCTCGGCTGTGCGAGGTCATCGCCATTCCGTCCTGCACGGCTTGTCACGATTTAATGATCAAAAATATACTCCATACAACTCTAAAGTTTGTCTAACGGAATTTATGTCTAGCCATCACCATTGAAAGCTCTCCTCAAAATATTGTAGCCCTCTGATTCCGCTTCTTGATAGCTGGTGCACTGTCCTCCTGGCATCATCAGCCATTTGCGCAGGCCCGCACGCAACAACCGCAAGACTCTCCCCATCCATCCTCTCACTCGCCTTCGTCACCACCAAAGCGGCTTCTATTCTTCCCCTCCTAAGCGTGACCTGCGACGGCCACTCCTGCAGCTCGTCTTGAGGCGTATGCGTCGTCAGATGAATCTCGACACTCAAGTTTGCACTGCCCAGCGCGTCGGCTATGTCTGTTCTGAGAACGTCGAGTGCAAACGCAGGCTCACGGACTGCCCAATGGATCTTGACTGTTCGTGGTGATGATGGGCCTGTGAGAAGTTGAAGGTATGACAGTGGAACGACTATACCACTGCCTCCTACAACGAAGATGACGTTGTCGAATAGATGTAGAGGTTGAGTGTGGCCATATGGTCCGTCGACGAGGACGCGCTGAGGAACATTCTTTGGCCATTCTTCTGAGGCTGTATCTCTTAATCGCGATGTAAACCCATCATAAGGTCGAATTAAGAATGTCATAGTCCTTGAATCAGAGAAGATCGCTTCTGAGACGTCTGCGTCTGGGCTCTGCTCGGAAATACCGCCCTCAAGGAGAGGAACCTGCTCGCCGAGTAGCTTTGCCCCACGCTGCCCTTCATCCGTAACGGATGCGACTGTGAACGGATGACTCTCCCAGCAACGTGGCCCATTCAAGACGTGAATGTAATAAAACGTCCCTGGAGCCGGTTTGTACAAACTCGTTGACCAAGGAATCACGAGTCTGACGATATTTGAAGTGGGATGGTAAACAGATGTAGCCCACGTGTCCCAGAGCTTGGGATTGAAGGCTGCTATGCGAAGAGCACGTATGACACGGTCAGCTACCCAGACGAAGCAGGGTACCCAGAAGAAGACGTCGTATTCGCCTTCGAAGATGGAGACGTGGCTGTTTTGTTAGCGTGGGCTGCTAGAAATAGAGGATTGGGCTTACGCGAGCATTGTGATGAGGAGAATAATCGACATGATAATGTGAACGACCAGGAAAAGTTCGTATTGCTGGCGACGTATCCAGTAAAATGAAGCGCCGACGAGAAGTGACATGACGATAGTGGCCTGAGTCAGACATTATGAGCTGAGAACTGGAACAACGTTGATGAAACTTACGATTTCGCCAACCCACCAAAACATATAAGACCACCAGAATACATAATAATCCCAGCCGCCCTCTGTCCTCAAATCAGCATTTGAATATCAGCCGGTGAGATATGAGCGTACCGATGTAGATCAAAACAGTATAACCAATTGAATGCACAATGGCCTGAGCCGTCGCAATTCGAGCGACCCAGCGATGGAAGTTATTATACGTCCCAAAGTCCCAGCCTGTCAGCCACATGAGTAGGTTGTTCCTCATTCCGAAAAGCCAGATTAGCGGGAAGTTGGCGAATGAGATTACTCCTGTTCTGTCGGAGGAGTAGCGAAGGATTTGCTTGGCCGTGGAAGGGAAGCTAGATCTGTCAGCTTTGCTGTTTTCAGGAGGGGCGTGAATACTTACTACATATTTATCGGCACAATCCTATATCCATGGATACTCAATACAATGTTGAGGATGAGAAATGCTAAAAGCGTGAGAGATTGTATCCTTGGGGGAACTGTGCCCCAGCCGACTTTTTGAGCACATCTGTTTCCGAATGTAGCTGGGACTGCAATTTTGTTCACGGTTGAAATGTATAAACTCCAAAATCGTCCACCAGATTTTGATGAGTGATTACGGATCATGTTTGAGTTGGCGATTTGTTGTAAAAGATGGTTGAAGACACCGATTGCAATAACGACGATCCAGAAAATGATCATAGCACGCCTGTTCAAGATCAGCAAGCGATTCGTTCAAGCTGAGTATTTCTCTTACCCGTATAAATCATGATATGTGTATGTATATGCAACAGAGTCCTATACAAAATTAGTCTCACCCGTCATCCTCATATTAAGCCTTCTTACCAAAGTATCCCACCAGATGCCAAACCAAGTCTCAGAAGGAATCACAACCTCTTCAAAAGTGATCGATCCTTCCGTCTCATTTCTTTCCAATCTATGGATCCTTGATTTGTCCTTGGCCGTATATTCTGAAATGATACTAAAAGGCGGAAGAACAATATGCGCCTGTTCGGTACACGTCTCATTCAACGGTCCGAGACCTGCATCCCTGGCCCCAGGCATACAATACTCATCAAGACATAGGTATAGCGAAATTATAGCTTTCGGGCTGTAACATGTCCTTGTCATCCAATTTGTCTGGTTGTGTAGCATGTCATCGAATTGCACTGGTTTCAGAGACGAATAACATGAGTCGTAGCATACTCTCTCGGGAGATCTGTCTTCGGCTTGGGCGGATGTGATGCATATTGAAATTATTGTGAGCAGAGAGCTCAGAGATTCGAACTTCATGGTAATGCTGGTGGCCAGAGTGAAGATGGAGTCCGAATGGGGAGGTCGAGGCGGAGAGCCGGAGCCCAGGGGTCAGTCGGTCAGGTCGGTCTTGTGAGAGATTTTTATCAGATGATCAGATAAGAATTGGATGCACCTAAAGTGTCACGTGTTTTGATTCAACAGCCAAGTCACTTGACTTCTCCACTGCTGGATTGGCTGATTCAGCTTGGCATTAAGTAGTCTTGTAGTCACAATTGAATAGCGAAACATAAATAATGAAGATATAAACAAAATTGCTAACTATTCTACATGAAATCGTAATCTAAGTCGTATGTACAGTACAAAAGTCTATCTTATTTGCCGAAAAACTTTACTCGTTGCTGTACTGGGAGTAGACGCAGCTAGTGGCATCCTTAATCTCAGAGACGCGGGCGTTGAAACCAAGGCACTCCTTGTCGGTGTTACCAGGGTGCTCAGCACCAGTAGCAACCCAGATGCTCCACGAATCGTAGAGGCCGTCGTGGCAGGCAGTGAAGTTGGCTTCGTCTTGACCAAAGACGAGGTTGCCAGACTTGTTGATCTTCCAGCCCTTAGTCTCGGCGTTGCGAGGATAAGACTTTCCGCTGGTGTACTGAAGAACACCTTGACCTGTATAACTCGTTAACAATTATTCTGTAGGGATCTTTAAGACAGTAATGACTTACCCATTCCGGATCGATCGGTGTAGGCAATCTGCTGCTCCTTGCCAGTGCTGTAAAGGAACAGCTCACCCTCCTTGCTCAGACGGAAAGTAGCAGTACCCTGATCCTTGCCGCCGACACACTTGGCGCCCTGCTTGTCCTTGGGCAGATTGAGATCGAAACCGTTCTGAGAGGCACTGAAGCTGGAGAAGTGGATGGGGCTGCCGGAGCGGAGAGCGACAAGACCAAAGGTCTTGGGGACGGGAGAGCTCTCAGTCTTGGCCTCGCTGGTGCAGGTGGCCTTGGGGCTGGGAGCGGCGACGGCGAGACCGCTGAGGAGAGAGGCTGTGAAGAGAGTCTTGAACTGCATTTTGGTGGTGGTGTTTAAAGGGTTGATTGAGAAATTGAGTTGTTGTGGTTGTTGGTGATTGACTGAGTGATGATTGAATTGAATTGGATGCTGGATGATGAGTTAGGAAACGGACGGCATATTCCTGCTGTTATATAATTCTGAATACGAGCTTCCAAGAGATATTCATGACGATCCACTCGGAAATGAGTCCATGCATCGGTACTTGACATCATATCCATGGATTAGGGGTCCCCGCACTAAAACAGGTCATTCTCTTCTTTTTTGGCCTCACATTAACGGTACTAAACTAAACTGGACACGGGTCAAGCAAGGCTCAATTGACCCAAGACTCTAGAATTGGTTCGCGGAATATTCTTGGATCTCGTTCCCGTCTGCCGAAGCTGCCGATACTTCGCCACCACTCCAAAGATCTGCCATTGCACAGCCTCTTCGCCCCCAATGAGGGAGCTGAAAGCTGGTGGAAAGCTGAAAAGGAATACGAGGGTTTTCACTCTCATGCACGTGGTTCGCTCAATACGGATCATCTGCCGACAGCCGACTCTTTGCATTACTGCAATGTCCTGTTCCTATCCATCCCTGCATATATCATACGCTGTAAACAACATAGGTTCATCTCGAAATGACTAGGTATATCGTCTCAGCTATAGTATCCACTGACGTATGCCCAGGATCAAAGCAATGAATTCTCCACTGAACTTCAGGAGACACCGATCAGAACTATACGTCGGTTATGGACCTCTGAAAATTGGACTCTTTCTAGAATGCTTAGGAAAACCTAGCATGAGATCATAATCCTATATTTTGCATCGATCAAGCTGCCGAAACTTAAAAAATATACGGGGCGCAGGTCTAGATGCTCTCAGGCAAGCCACGTCATTGCCTCGCCTACCGATAATTGATAGCCATGAGACTAAAAATAGAACTGCACTGTTATGCTTTTTCTCTCCCGCCTTTGACTATTCGTATTTTTAGTCTATGTTTTTGTCTATCTATACCTGAGCTTCAACACAACAACCGTGCAACATTGATTCACCGCTAATTCTTGACAAACTCTTGAATCGTCTTCTCAAAATCCTCAGGTTCCCGTCCCAAAAGTTCCTTCAATGTCGACGTCACACCAGCCGTCTCTCCAGCCCGAATAGCTTCCCACGCGGTAGCCCAAGTCGTCGCCTTTTCCTCTGTCCCAAAGTACTCCTTGATCTGCGGCAGCTTGACATACTCCTCAACACTAATTTCTTCAATCTTGAAGTCCTTTCCTGCAGCGCGCGACAGAACCTCAACAGTCTCAGCCAAAGTCCAGGTCTTGGGTCCCGTCAGAGTGACGATCTGGTTCGTATAGGCAAAAGATGACGGAGATTCCACGTATGAAGCGATCAGACGTGCAGTGCCTTCTCCTAATTCATCTCTCTTGACCCAGCTCACACCTGGGCCACTTCCATCATGAGGAATAAGGATCTTGGAAGGCGGGTTCTTCAAGTCCAGAAAAGAAGTGTAGATAGGAAACGATTCGCTGTAAATACCCTCCCGCACACTCGTAAACGTAAGGCCCGAATTCTTCTGCGCAAGTTCCTTCAAGTGCCTCTCACTATCAAGATGCGCGCCCATAACCTCCGCCTTGGTAGTATCCTCATTGATCGAGGCAAAGCCCAAAGACGAGTAAAACACATGCTTCACTCCAGCTTTGACCGCCGCGCCGAGTGCTTTGGTGTGCACTTTTGTCCTGTACTCGTGGACATGGCTGGGATACGAGATGAGGAAGAGCACGTCAACACCGGCAAAAACGGCCTCGAGATCTTCGGCGCTAGACTCAAACGAAGCCTGTCGAACAGTGGTGCCCTTTTCTGTGTATTTCTTGGGGACTTTCTCGGGATAGCGGTTGATCAGAGTGACTTTGTCGTTGGGGACTTGGGAGAGAAGATGGGTGTATGTGCTTGTGCCTAGGGCACCTGAAGCGGGGAAGATTCCGATTTGCGTCATAGTAGATTAAATACGAGGTTTATGTTCTTGCCTTTGACGGTTGTTTGGATTGATGATGATGTAGGTTAAGTGCGATGCTTGGCAATTTTATGTATCTTTGATGTTCCGTGGAGTTGCACTCTTAGTAATCTATCTGCTCAACATGACGTATGATGGTATCTCCACTCCGAAAACTCCTTCGGTTATTTATCGCGACTCCGATAGCTCCATCAGGTTTTGATTGGGCGACGCTGGAGTTTATTACCACAACCAGGCAAAGTCTTTGTTCTAACCATAAGTTACGTCTCTAACCAAGAGTCTTCTAAGTTATCACGATATATTAAACCAACCCTCTTATGAGGTATTAGTTGTAGAGATGGACTTCAGATGGCAACATTGTGGC
Source organism: Fusarium cf. aywerte (assembly GCA_011034095.1). Taxonomy (NCBI): domain Eukaryota; kingdom Fungi; phylum Ascomycota; class Sordariomycetes; order Hypocreales; family Nectriaceae; genus Fusarium; species Fusarium cf. aywerte. The sequence goes on along the minus strand of WETZ01000025.1, from coordinate 147,052 downwards.
TTCATCTTCTACTACGGCTCGGCATCTGCCCATAACAGTCTACGTTTGGCACAGAAATCTGGCTGTGTATATCAGCTCGGGAATCCATACTGTTATTTCTTTATGTGGCTTTCCTCAATCTTTACAGCTGAGGTCCGAAAACGTGGTTAGGGTCGTCTTCGCCAATATTATTGTTGAACATTACCAAGAAGCAAACAATCACAAGGTAACAGGGACTACATTACAAATTTTTATGGCTTACAGCAGCAAGCTGGTAATATTGCAGGGGTCATATCTATGGCTTGCAGTAGTCCATCCGTAGTTCTATATTAAGTATCATCAGATCTTAGGATCTAGATCTCGAGCTAGTTCTTTTACAGCTGGGCTGAGCTGAAGCTAAGGATTCACTCCGCTTTACAGCTGGACAAGAATTTTACACCCAGATAAGAAGCTGGATATAGTTTTTATCCCCTAGACTTTCTCCAATCTCTCTTATATCCTCTCATCTTCGTATGGGCATATTCCAGCCACGGAACTACACCTGTCTTGACATCTCCTAGATCTTCCCACATTGTATCCTCCATAATGGTATATGGCTGCAGCTTCAACCTCGTGAGCATTTCAATAAAAGTCTTGTCAGAAATACTTAATTCACAGAATTATAGCCCCTCGGGCGCAGAAGGCATATCATTTCTACGTGTAGTAAAAGCGAAACCTAGGCAGTATATAAACCCGATCATGAGAGTCACGGCAGTCACCTCGCGGTAGCCAAATGATGGCTGAAAATGTCGCAAAAAGCGGATGAAATAGAAGAAGCAGGGTAATTGTTGTCTAAAAGTCACAAGTCGTCAGCAAGGTGGGTACTTTTGCTTTAATTCGGAACCAGTGAGAGTCCTTGACTTTTTCTACAGTAAGGTTAAGGCATTACAGCTAGAACCAACCTAGGACACAGCACTATAACTTCAATATCAGTAGGAAACAAGCTCAAACAGTATTTGCATACCCTCTTACTATGTAAGCTACGCATACAAGATGTTCGAGTCGTGGCTGCTCGTTATATCTATTAATACGAGCCGTTAAAAGAGGAGGCTATCTCAAGAAATATACCAACTCCTCGAAATATTACCCGGTCCCAATTTCTAAACTACGAGAGCTGGTATCCATAGAGTCCGGTAATATTATAAGATCCCTAAATTAAGCATATCTCCGATATTTGTCATCGCAATGCATCCGTATGGCTGGATCTATCCGACACATCCGGCCTCAAACCTTCTTGACCTTATCTCACCTGCGACAAACCGAGCAAATCTTATTCGAACCTCGAGTGCAACCACACTCCTAGTGCTATGTGCCAAAATCCTCTATCTCGTGTCTCGCTTGGTGCGTAAATATTCTGGCTTATAGATCCTCTGAATGACACTGTTGTGCCAAAATTTCTTTTGTATCCTCCGCTTTTAACAAAGGAAACTCCAGGATTTAGACCTTCACACACCCAAGATGGAAAGTTGTAAAACGACTTGTTCAACTTTGTATTGAACTTAAGTTCATATTGCGATCGAGTATTCGGCTAAAATTCCAGATGTGAGTTCTGTTGCTGCGGTAATGTGGTGGAAACTTAGGATTAAAGTTTTCACAAGAATACCTAATAATGCCTGATCGGCGGTTTAATTACCTTCGTATCATAGCTAGAGAAATTAAGGCGCGTTCCAATGATTGCATAGGCAGTGAAGGGGCGCGTTGAGGGTTGAGTGTTGAGTTACCTTGTCTAACACTGGCACTGACCGCCAGAGGCATCAACTTTGACAGGTAAGATTACAAATCGCTTTAGACAGGCAGTCACAATTAAACATTGTTAAAAGGCACAGATCACAGTAAAGGCACAGTAGTTTAGATAACTTAATCGTATCATTCTGTTTGAGATATTTACATTATGCTCTCATATACTTCCGCATTGTCATCTCATCTTAAGATCATATCGCCATGACCTCCTAAACATTCAGGTATAATTATAAAAGGAAAATTCCTCCTCATCAAAAAAGTAACAATAGTGGTAATAGGGCGACTGGCTTAGACGTGGTCGTCGTGCTCAGTCTTGGGGACGACCTTGAGGTCACCAGCACCCATGGTCTGGGCGAAGGTCTCGTGAGGTCGCCACTTGGCGGAGGTTCGGGGAGTGGTCTCCTCCATCATCTTATCAACCTGCTCGAGAGACAGACCCTTGGTCTCGGGAACGAGGAAGTAAGTGTAGACGAAGGCGCAGGTGCAGAGACCACCCCAGATGAAGAAGACGGAAGACTTGAGGTTACCGCGGTTCTCACCGACCATGTAGGGGGTGATAACGGCAATGATGGTGTTCCAGAGCCAGTTAGAGGCGGTGGACAGACCCACACCACGAGATCGGATGGGGATGGGGAAGATCTCGCCGATGACGATCCAGGCACCAGGACCCCAGGTGGAGGCGAACCAGAAGATGAAGATGGCGATGAAAGCAATCTGGGCGTTGACAGCGCTGATGTTGTTGGCGATCATGCGGTCGGGGTCATCAGCAGTGGGAGAAGGGTGGGTGTGGTTGAAGCCGACCGTGACACCAATGATGGCGACGAGGAACTGGCAGACAAGCATACCAAAGGCACCGATGAGGAGGATGGATCGACGACCGAATCGCTCAACAGTCCAGAAAGACAGAGGAGTGGAGCAGACGTTGACGAGGGTGAAGACCAGAGAGATGAGGAAGACGTTGTCGATGGCACCGGTAGACTTGAGGAAGGGAGTAGAGTAGTAGAAGATGAAGTTGACACCGGTCCACTGCTGCATCATCTGCATGGAGGTACCGAGGATGGTTCGGCGGAGGTTAGACTTGCCGTCCCAGAGGCTGCCCTTGAAGCAGTTGGCCCAAGAACCGAACCAGGTGGTGGAAGGAATCATTTGGCGCTCGTACTCCTCGTTGGCGACAATCTCAGCGATCTCAGACTGGACGTACTTGGAGTCCTTGGGCTGACCACGGACACGAGCGAGGGCGTCCACAGCCTTCTCGATTTGACCACGCTTGACGTAGTATCGAGGAGAGTCGGGGAGGAAGAAGAGACCACCACCGAGGATGACAGCCCAGGGGAACTGGATACCAATGGGGATCTGGTAAGACTTCATGGAGTAGAAGTTCTCGGTTCCGTAGACGACACAGGCGGCGAGGAGGAGACCGATGGTGATGCAGAATTGGTAACCAGCGACGAGAGCACCACGGACCTTCTTGGGGCACTGTAGAAGAAGGTTGTTAGCATGGAATTGGAGAAGAGGGTAAACAGTGTGTAACTTACAATCTCGGACATGTAGAGAATGACAATAGCGGACTCGAAACCGACACCGACACCAGCAACGAGACGACCGACGACGATGCAGGCAAGAGGATCACCATGACCAGTGATCATCTGGATAACGACACCAATAGCGTAGATAAAGCAACCGATAATGACAGTCCACTTGCGACCGATGCGGTCGGCAAGATCACCAGCGATGAGGGCACCGAAGAAGGTACCGCAAGAGAGAATAGAGACGATGAGAGATGAGTGGCTTTCGGATAGAGCATCCTTGCCCTTGCCCTCGACCTGTTCAATGAAGAACTTGGAGCCGTTGACACCGTTGATGTAACCGGAATCGTAACCGAAGAAGATACCTCCGAAAGAGGCGAAGGCGCACATGAGGTAGGCCTTCCAGGTGACGGGGGCCTCGATCTGCTCGACATTGTCGGCAGTCTGGAGGGCGACGGAGCCGTGTCGCTCGTCGTTGTGGGTGTCTTCAACGCCCATTTTGAAGGAGGTGTTGTTGAATGTTCTGGTTGTTTTGTTTCTGGCCAGGCAGAAGAGAGAAGAAGAGGTGGGGGGGAAAGGAGGTTAAAGTAGTAGTTGATGTTGTTGTGAGGGGTGAATCACAAGAGAGAAGGAAGGAGGGGGAGAAGAGTTGTTGTTGTGATGTGATGGAACGAAACAGTTGTACGAGGGGGGGGCAGACGAGGTCTATTTAATCTCTGACGAGAAAGAAGGAAAGCAAAGGCAATTCTTGACTTCGTGTAGGTAGAGCCAGAGTACAGTAGAATTAGAGTCTAGTCTGATTCTGGTCTGTCTATTACCGATGGCATGAGCATGGGGTGGGCATGGATGAGGCAAGGTTCGGGAGCTGCAGCCAGCATCGCGCAGTGCAGTGCATCCATCTAGCTCAACCATCAGGTCAAACAGCTGCTGCTTGACCGTGCCAACAGCTAACTTACAGACAGCTAAACCAAACTAAGTCAAGAGCCCCCAGTGGTACAAGTCCCTTTTCAAGGTTACCAATTACCTACTCGGGGAACTAACTTGGGGACATACTTCGGCCGTTCACGAGCATCCAGATGCAGCTGAAAGGCAAAACACACAGGCGCGCTGTGTCTCGTCTGCGTCTCTCTTACTACGAAAATTGACCTCGGAGCATGCGAGTTTGTTAGTGTTAGTTTTTTTAGCCCCTACCTAGCAATAAGTCCCCGGGGGCCCATGGGGCACGGTAAATGGGGAAGCAGGGGTGTTGAGTAGAGAGCAGGGGTAATTGGAAAAGTACCTGGGGGGGCAGCAATCGAGGGGGGGGTGTGAGGGACTGTGTGCCCAAGGTTCTCCAGCAAAAAAAATAACATGCACTTTAGAGTGCGGAGGCGGCCGCAGACAGAGAGAGAGAGAAGCTCTGTTCGAGACAAGGGTGTGAAGGTAATAAAACATGGCAAAAATACGGAGACGCGAACCTTTTTCGATGTGATGGAGATGGAGATGGAGACATCTGGAGTTGACGGTCATTACCGTTGAATAGCATTCCGATTCATGGCCAACACTGAATACTGACACTCAACCCATACGAAGAAAAAAAAAAATATTATTATCGTCAGGAATATTTATTCACTGCATACCACTGGTATTGACACAGCAACAGTAAGTAGGGTACCAACAGAGGAGCATTGTGTAACATAGGTCAGTCATATGTCATATGTCTGGTCTCACTTATCGACAGCTAACTGAATCACTCAACTCCTTCAATTAAAGAATCTCTAATTAAAAAGAAAAAAAACCTGCACTTGCACGCGCCCAGGCTAGAATCTCTTGCATCTGGGGAATCGCGTGGGGATCCATCTATTGGGAAAGGCGGGCCCCATCTAGCTCTCTCTTTGCTACGAAGTAAGGCCGAAGCAATAAAAAAGCAGCCAGCGGCAGCACCTCATTAGTGGAGAAGCGTTGGCCCATAACGGTTTGTTACAGGGGATGGGATGGGATGGGGGGCGGACTTGACTTGGGGGAGTAGTCTCTTTTCCCCGGAGGAAGGATAAAAGAGAGGTCAATGAGGAAGAGACTATTACCCCAAAGACCCGTTGTCTCCAGAGTTTTTTCTTCTCTGGTGTTCGTTAGGTTGCGGGTGACGGTGGTGAACTCGGTCAATTACAACCATCCCATCCGGCCATGGATGCTGAGCAGGGGCGTAGCCGCTACCGTCTCGAGTATCACCGAGAATGTGCCATTGGGGAGGAGGATGGATCCATCAAAAGGGGTCTGCTGTCAGTCTGTCTACGCCTGCGCTTACAGCTACTCCATACACATACAGCCTGTTGTTGTCATTTGATTCCAATCTATTTCCCCGCGTCGGCGTTTTGGGAATCAAGAGACAAAAAAAAGTTGGAGTGTAGGAATTGCTCGTGACTGGCCAGATGCGGACAGCAGCTATTCGAGACTTGGGTAAAAGAATGGGATGGGACGGTACGCATGGTAAAATGTATGCTTACATCCAATCCAATCCACGGCTTAGGCACTTTCTGATGCTACCACCAAACTAGATCAGATCAGCGTAACAACACATTGCATCTAGAACTTAATGTACACGGAGGCGATCTTAGTCATGGTAGGCTGGGAACAGAACAATGATGGGAAGAAAAACGTTCCATCAGAGACACTCTCCCATACCGCCAGCTTGGTTCGTTCCCGTATCCGTCCATCAGCCCGTGTCGACTCCAATTACTGAATCAACCATTGATTCTGACCTGACTCTAGAACTCTTGATAGAAACCGAGTCCCGTGCACACACATTACTCTTTTCCGAGGTCAATGGCAAAAAGGAAATAAACGGCCGGCCATACTCGCGGCGCTTCTCTGGGCCATAACCCATTTCTGGGCTGGGCTGTTCCTCTCGGGTTCCCTCCTAGGGTACGTACCCCATTCAGTCATCAACCAACCCGGCTGTCCATCATCACCTGTCAAAACTTGGCCCATCATCAACACCACCACGCTTCTTTTCCCCATCCCCATCCCCCCTCCCCCAGAGTATACCAAGCAGAGTCTCTCCGAGTCGGCCACCGAGACCAGCGCAAGTCCAAGACGCAATCCCCAGAATCTTTCTTTTCTCCGGATTTTCATCTCAAGCGATAGAAGCAGTCACTTTGCGGGGGAGAGAAAGGCCGAGTTTTCTGTATTTCACCGAGAATAAAACTGTCACTGACTATGAACTCCTGCCTGAATGGTGATGGTGATGTTTGATGGTTTTCGTGATAATGTAAGGAGATTCCTTCAGCGCCAGCGAATACGGTACGGTGACCGTAACAGCCAACAACCAACAAGCCACCATCGTCACGAGAACGCGCGAATCGACCTCTTTTTTTTTTTTTTCTTTTTTCCTCTTTTGTCATGCATATATTTCCGGGCCGAAACGTCAGGGCCTGGCAATTGAGTCGAGCAGCCCAGCCAGCCAAGGCCGCACAGTGAATCCTTTCGCTACAGTACACGCTGTTGCCGGGAATTGGCCTAGTTTCTTGTGCATGCACTTACGGATAGTCGGATACACAATACTCTTCTGTCTTTGGGGTCTTGGCTCTTTGGAATTGATGCCGTTTCCGTAGCTTAGCCGCCATTACCTTACAGAAACACTCCATAAATGGAAAGCAACGTCGTTGCAGATGTCGGAACCAACAGTTGAAGATGGATACTACTTATTAATTAATTACGTGAAGGATATTCCTTCGTGCTCCAGTAAAGGAAATTAGAAACATTAGAGAAAATGGTAAGACGTTTCGGAAAGGGGTCATGTAGCGCTTGGTAACTCATATCACTGCGTGTGACTCTAGACTCCTGCGTAACAATGAGATGCCCTCTAAAAATAATACGATTTCTGATGATCCCTTTTCTCGGATCACAAGAGTTACAGTTCTGTACCTCGAGATCGGGAGATGAACAACAAATCCCCTTTTTTTTGGTCTCTCTCGCCACAGCGTGCACGTCCTGAACCAAGGTCTCGGAATCGGCCCATAGTATTAGCTAACTTGACTGGAAAGCTCCGGAGTGGCCATGGTCACGAGACAGGCAGAGCCAGAAAAAAGAACAGACCAGACCATATATCCAGTTTTTTTACTACTGTATTTGAGATAGAGTAATGAACAAAGTTGTCAACCATGACCAAGCATAGGAAAAGACGGCCTGTGCTTAGCCGAACCAACTGCACCCAGATTCTTTACAGTGAGTCTCCAGTACAGTGGCGTTTAGAGGACAAGACACACACCCCCAGCTCCCCCTGTTCCTCTTACCTTACCCTTCGAGATCTTGCTCTGATTGGTTTTAGTATAGAGAGCGAACTCGATACCAAGTGGGTCTCGGCCGGACTCACTCTGGAGCCATCGTGTCAGAAATTCCTTCTCCCAGAATCCGCCTAAACTGGGGGTGTGGTCTTTCCGAGCTTGTGACTTTTCTCGACCGATCCCTTTCTGACGAAAAAAAATACTCTTATGGAGCTCGGCCGAGACTTGATTCTCAGCTTGAACGAACTTCCTATGACTAAGACAATGTAGCCGTGTTCCGAGGCTGAAACGGATGAGAATTCCCAATTGGTATTGTTCTCCCGTTGTGAACTTTGGGATCGGATCTCGCAATTGATGACTGTGTGGCGTTGTCCCATTCCAGTCTGTCACCAGGTACTCTTTTCTCCAATTCGAGGAACGTTAGTGGGAAGGGAAGAGCCTCGCATCCAGCCACGGCGATCTGCTATTGTTCGCCTCTCACCATGGCTGAGACATACGTAGCGAGCGGGTGGACTAAGATCTCCATGTTCTAGATGTCTACAGGTAGTCCTCTTGTCTCGGAGATCTCCAGGTCATGATTACCCAGGACAACCATCATCGTGTCTCAAAGTCCAAGCCTCTTCCGTCGCTCGCTTGTCTCTGTCTGCTGGCTGTTGCTGATCGACGCTGCCATGCATCCCATCCCACCACCGTCTTGTCTCTTCCCCGCATGCATGCAACAATCGCTCAATCCAATGATATGTCTTATTTCTCATGTCTCACATTCTTGACGGCGGTCTGCAACGTTGAATTCTTTGCGATGGCTGCTTCAGAGTTCAAATTTACCAAGAGACATCTAATACACATGACCTTTTGGACGGATAGGGTTTCTACATTTCAGCCACTGGACTCCAAATGCTCAAATCGTAACTGTGATTTTTTTTGACTGGTAACATCAGAGGCGTTGGTTGCCAAGGCGCCAAGATCGGCATTGTAACGACCACTACAGTCAGTTTTTACGAATATCGTTTCCCGCTTCAAATTTGTAAAGTCTCGTGATGACATTCAGCTTCTCTCTTTTTGGCCTGGTGAGAAAAAGAATAACTTTATGTTTATGTCTATGTAAACGGCGATCGCTCGAGAGTTGAAGGTGTCGTGTGTGTTTCTGCTCGTCAGATCTATGGGCGGTATTCGCCTGCGGTGACCTATTGTGTGATTCATTACCTCGACCGACTGCAACAATGACATGATTACACAGCTGGAGAGCCCTCTCCTACATTTTACGGATCCCACGAAGTGACCTGCATTATGGAAAGATGATATCAAGCTCCAGACGATCATCACTTGCACTGTACAGCTACGAATGCTGAACTCAATTGATGCGACAAATTCCTCGCAGCGAAAACTACCCTAGATCACCAGGCTGACTTCCATAGAACGCACTCAAGGCCCAATTTTAGTACGGCCGAGTAAGCTCAAAACTCCGTACCCCAGAATCTGACTCAAGCGAGAAGCGAACACCGACGATCTATCAGCAGGGACTCCAGAAAATAATAACACCGAGATCTTTCAATCTTTCCCCAGAATCATCTACCAGACCTGACCCGACACTCTGTTCACCCACCGAGATCACGCCGACGTCTGTGTTTTAAAGTTAACGAGCCCCGCGTTTTGAAAGGATCCAGCGTTTGTTGATCAATGGGCCGAGAAATGGAGTATCTTATCTGAGATGAGATGAACTGATGTTGTATAGATAACAGATCAACGACCCGCGATAATATGGCTGGGGGCGACTCGCGATTACACCGACTGTGTTGAGTGAGCCCGAAGAAATGAGCACATCTCTGCCATTGAATATCCGGACTGCGACGCGATCTAAATAACCCAGAACTGGACCATTTGACCATCTGTCTCTGCGCTCGTCGCATTCAACCTTTCCATCGCGTCTTGAAGTCGACCTCTCCCGCTCGCGGACGTCTCTATCGTCAATGCGATAGCGCTCATGAAAACGTTGTCAAGCGGTCACAGCTCTCAACAAGCCTTCGCTCGAGGCGCGTTCGGCCCTTGAAGCATCGTGAGCCGAATTGACACGCGACACCAGGAACATACACACGCTGGACGGATAACTCTAGGCTGAGCCCTGGGTCGAAAAAAAGACTGCTTGACAAGTGTCAATGCCTTCTAATCACGGTGGTGCGACTGCATTTGCCAGACAACTCCGGGCGCATTGATCAGCTACCATGACCTATGGTTACAGTCCAAGCTTAACCCGGAGATACCACCCTGTGCGTCCATATTACAAGCTTAATGCATCGGATACAATCTGCAAATCGCATTCAAAAGTCGACATTTCAAGTGAAACACTCCGTGAACAACTACCGATTGAAACAGAGAGAAGATTCCGCGCTGCAATTGTGAGACAGCATCTACGGGTTCCGAATAGCAAGATCAATCCCGAATGACGTTTGACACATTGTTACGATTGCAGAAATACCAGGTTTCATGAAAAGATATATATAATGGCAGTTCTTGGATAGAAGTTTCTCTGTAAATTGACAGCTTTGAGAATAGTTCTGGTGCTTTCGGCTCATATCTCGGTGTCTCCACCCATTCGCAATTTTTCGCCTCTCTCTTTTCCAAGACGTCATTGGCACTTCCCTTGATTCACATGGTAAACTTGATATCATAACCTAAATTCTCGTGTGATTTTTATACAATTGAGTTTGCGAATTCATCATCGACGTAGCTTTGTCACCACATCATCGCCAACTTTGACTCAATTCACTTCCTACACCCAAGCGCATCAACTCGACTGCACATCTGAAGCTCATCATATCGCAACACCACCAATTCTCAATCAACAATGGCTGAACAAATGCAAGCCTGGCGAGTAGCCCACCCGGGCTCTTTCGAATCCGTCTTCAAACTCGACTCCAACGTCTCCAAACCGACGCCCTCGTCCCTCAAGCCAGGCCAGATTCTTGTCCAAGTTGCCCGCGCCGCGCTCAACCCAGCAGACTACAAGGTCATTGAGCTAGGCATTGCCTCGCGCGCAATCACTTCCTACCCCAAGACTCCTGGCATGGATCTCAGCGGTCGCGTTGTAGCTGTAGCACCAGACGTTACCGACGCCAAGGAAGGCGATCACATCCTCGCGCGCGCATCGCCGCTCAAGGCGTTTGGCTCGCTGTCCCAGTACACCGTCTGCGACAAGGAAGGATACACTGTTATTCCCAAGGATATGGACTTGGATCAGGCTGCCGGTGTTGGAACCGCAGGATTGACGGCGTATCAGACCATTCAGCCGTATGTCAAGACTGGCGATAAGGTCTTCTTGAACGGTGGTTCGGGAGGTGTTGGACTTTGGGGTATCCAGATTGCTAAGGCGCTGGAATGTCATGTTACTGTCTCTTGCTCAACTGGCAAAGCGGACTTGTGTAAGAGCTTGGGCGCTGACGATATCATCGATTACAAGACGAGCGACGTGATGGACGAGCTACGCAAGCGTGGACAGGTCTTTAGCTTGTGCGTCGACAACGTTGGAAACTCACCTCCAAACCTGTACGGTGCATCAAATGATTACCTCCTGCCCGGTAGCAGCTACGTTTTCGTCGGTGGACACATCTCCCCCAGGAGCTTTTTGTCTCTGTCAACCAACATCGCGCGCCCGTCGTTCTTGGGCGGCGTAAAGACCAAGTTTGTGGCTTTCATGACTGAGAACAAGGCGAAGGATTTGAATCAGTTGAGGGATTGGATGGCCGAGGGTAAGGTTAAGACTATTATCGACTCGACGTTTGGGTTCAAGGAGGCGGATAAGGCATTTGAGCACCTAAAGAAGGGATCTAGTGGGGGTAAGGTTATCGTGAGGGTTGAGGAGTAGGTTGTGTAAATATTATTGTGATACCTATAGATGAAGCGCATTGTACACTGGTGTCTATAGACTAATAACTATCTATAGTAATTTGTATTGTTGTAAAGGTTGTACTTGTACTGTATTGTGGCTTGCGTGTGATGAGTACTTAAAGCAGATATTGTATCTGCTACAACCTCCTGGTGCCTACCACCCGATAATGATGGGTAAACCCGGGTACTTGCTAACAAACCTTAGATAAGACATATGGCGTAAGGCAAGGGACCGGAGCGGCCCGAATGCTCATCATGCCCAACCGATCTGGTAACTCATGTAGACATGGCGCATACTACCAATGCCAGAGCTTGCGCGGGCCGCGTCGGGGTATCTGATGTACGACGTGCCCATCTTTGGCTGGTCCACGAAGTATACTTCCTGTTGAGGGTAGCCTTAGATGTGAAGCTCCGAATCCACGTGCAAATAACTGCTAGGGACCACCTTGCGGAACTTTGAACAAGCCCGGTCAAAGTCTGGTGAGAAATGGTTTCAATCTTTATCGTCCTTCATGTTCCCAACCCAGCAGCAAACTTCCGAGCAACCCATGCAGCACCGTGCTCTTCATACTCCTTCTTTGTAACCGCCAACCTCTCAATATGTGGATGACTCGCTAGGTTGGCACCACCATACCACGTATGCGTAATCGGATCCGCAGGTCTCGCAACCCTGACTATACAATCGTCTGGAACGCGCTGCACGACTTCCTTCTGTAGCCGCTGGATGAATCCATCAAAGTGCGTGTTACCGCCCACGACGATGATGTTGGCCAAAAGACTGGGCCAAAGTCCAATGGGGAGCTCGTTGAGGGATTCTTGAACCAATTCAGCCAGACCGGGTTGCCTAATCCCGACATCGGATGGATTGAAGAGTAGTTCGGGAACGGTGAATCTCTCGTTTCGTAGTGTTAGGGCGTCTTCTTCGGACTGGTTTGCCATCTTTTTCGCTTTCGAATGTCGCGAAGGTTCGTAGTCGCATAATGTGCCCTTGGAGCGGGTGTGGAAGTCGGGTAGGATGTAATCTTTGGCGATGCCACCTCCAGACAGATAATCTGGTCGTCGGTCTCCCCTCGTGCCCTTCCATGACTTTTCTAGGTCGGATTTGAAGTCGGCTGAGACGTAGCAGGAAAGTTCTTTCATCTCGTTGACGATGTATGTATCGTTTCGCATATCGAAATGGCGGAGAGAGATCAATCGCGTGAGGTAGTTGGTGAGGACCTTGCCGCCAACGTCTAATCGCTTGACAGCAGAGTGTAGGGGCTGGCCACGGAGGAGTGGTGTGATCGTCGTATGCGAGTATCCGGAATCGATTACCATGACGGCTTCGGCGGGGGTGTTGCCAACGGTCGGTTGGTCTTGAGGTGTTCGGAAGATGTTCTGAATATCGTGGTAGGCATTAAACGTCGGCCCTGTCTGATCAGCAGTGAACTACGTGAGGAGCTAAGGCAAACTCACCTATGCCGCGATAATAACTATCGAAGCCATATTCCTCAAAAACTATTTGATCGCAATTTGTTTGCAGAATAGGCAGTCCATTCGGTGGCTCAGCGAGTATTAACCTTGACTCGGTCGGGTCAAACCCAAATGTCTTATTCTCAAAAATCTCACGATCCCATATCTCTTTCTGTGCCTCCCAATTGACGATGAACCCCTTCTCCACAGGCCTTCGGAACTGTATCTCTCCGAAATCGCGACACTTTTCTATCTCGGAAGCGACGTAGACTTTGCGCGCGCGGTCGCGGGCGATGACGTTGGGGATGATGCGAGGGTCGTCGAATTTTCCGTCGCGTACGAGGCCGGCTTTGATGGTCGCGGCGCCATTGTCGAGGACGAGGGTTGATGATGGGCCCTTGGGAGGCGCCGGTTTGGCTTTGCGTCCTCCGGCCATGGCGGGTTGGGGATTTGGAGGGTGGGAGTGTGTTGATGATGATTTTCTTGGTGGTTTGGATGCGACGCGATTTCATGTGGGGAGGGTTACATAAGCCATCATGAATTGTGGTCATGATGCCAGTTTGATGGACCAAGCACTTACATGCCAATCATGGGTCAAAAGATCGTGAACTCAAAGCTAGACATTTGATCTAATGTCATGATACTAAATCTACGCAGATGTCCAACAATCGTTTACAATGGTCGCGTCCCAAGTGGAATCCTTGGCTTTGCTGAACCTTCAGCACCTCACCCTATAGTCTTATTGATGAATAACTGCGAGCTTCAATCTGTTCAGGAACTTCAGGACAGAGCTGGCCAACTACCACACCAATTTTCACTGCTAATTTAACACCTCCCGGGGAATCGTCATAGGGCAAGCGTCCCGGGGCTTGATAAGAAATGAGGCAGCGAAGCACATCCGTCTCCCTTCACTGCAATTTTAACCCTCTCCAAAGTCCTCACATGGCAAATACCATTAGGCGAGCACAACTTCTTCACTGAATTTCAACTCTCCCTAAAGGCTACTCAGCACGACGGAAACGACGCACTGTACGCGCATTTTGCTTTCACTGCAATTTTAGTCTCTCCCAAAGACCTACGACAGGGTATCCATAGATATGATAGCTATGACGCCATCTTCTTTCACTGCGATTTTAGTGCCCTGACCACGAGTATTCTTGTGAATATCTATAGGTAGGTTGGACGGGAAGCTGGCTGGACCGACATGTAGCAGTGCTGGTGCCTCACTGCAAGGCTTTTACACTGCAATTTTAACCCCTCCCAAGGGTCGGCCAAAACGAGGGAAAGATACACTGCCACTAGATGCAAAGGCAACCAGCGTCATGTAGGTCGGGTAAGATGTCATATACTGCAGCTATAACTCGCCCTAAGAAGCTGTGACAGGGAAAGCATTCCGACTTCCGTTTAAAACGAGGCGGTCGCAATGCTTTGTGTTCTGGTTTCTGACATAGAGACCAGGAAAGCCCTATAAACTGTCGATTGGACATGAGCAAGTCTTCACTGCAATTTTAACCATCTCAAGGGACGGTAGCAGAGTTAGGCGACCATAATTTTCTGGCATTTTCGCTTCTCACAGGAAACAAAGTTAAAGACAAGGCTAGAATGATTGGATTGCCTTTCATGGAAACCTCAACTGACTTCAGGAATTTGCGACAAAGTAGCAAGCATTGACCCGGATCTAGAAGTTGGGCCTTCAGTCTCTGCGAGGGAAGTTCGTATGCTGTGATTTCACTGCAACTTCACTGCAGTTTTAACCCTCTCGGAGGGTGACCGGGAACGTTGGGTTGACTGTACAGCCGCCAATTGCAAAAGTGCCTAACAGGCACAGGTAGAGAAGCATGTCCAACAAAAGCATGGAATAGTTTCTGGATATTCCCATTCTCTTCTGAGCCAGTTCCCTGAAATCCCGATATGAGACTGATTCTGTCTCGTATCGTGATATTCACCAACCTTAAGAGTTGCAACCCAGCGAGTATGACATGCTGGCTCGGTGAACTTGTTCTGGCTTCCGAGAAGGCCAGTTTGGAGAATTGAGCAGGAAGTCACTCATGGCAAGGAAGCCAGGCGACAATCCAATCGCCAGCTCTTGTCCGCTGCTATCATCCACACCGGTCCGGAACGGTTTGCGCAATTTGCACTGCAATTTTACCGCCCTCCCAGCCTTAGCCAGATACCAACTGATGTACTACCTGATGAAAAGAACGTTAGTGGAGGGGAGACTTCACTGCAATTTTAACACACGCCGACGGCTACTCACTCTTGATCGCCAGTACACTGGGCCAAAGACCTTACCTCAAACCGCACCTCCAACTCTCCAGCATTCTTTCGC
The DNA here is from genome assembly GCA_011034095.1 of Fusarium cf. aywerte. Classification (NCBI taxonomy): domain Eukaryota; kingdom Fungi; phylum Ascomycota; class Sordariomycetes; order Hypocreales; family Nectriaceae; genus Fusarium; species Fusarium cf. aywerte. The sequence goes on along the minus strand of WETZ01000025.1, from coordinate 131,843 downwards.
CATAAACTCTCTCTCCGTAAAGGTGTAGGAAGATCTTTATTCTCTAAGCAATAAACAAACTCCTTCTAATGACATGGCCCGGCTTGCTGTTTGTTACACCTTTCTCAAAATCCTCTATAGCTCATCTCTAGATCGGGGCTTCTTGGGCTGACTTCCCACATCCCACTTGGAAAAGTCGCAAGCAGCAGGTGTACCGACCTCCATCTTGTACACGCACTTCTCACTCTCACTCACACGCCAAAGCTCCTCGGTCTCAGCACAGCCCAGCCAGACATCAGTCCTCCTCTGAGGTCCATTCCAGCACTGTTGACCATCCTCGTAACGCAGAACCATTCTCTCTCCCTTTCCGAGACTCTTGCCGTCAATTCGCTCCTCTTCGTCCGCCATCTCGCGATCGATACGCTTGAAGTTACCCATGTTGCTCTGTCCGTGTCCCTTCTTGGACTTTTGCTTGGTGCGGTCGAGCCAGCACTGCTCGTAGGTGTATTCTCCTGCCTCGATGGAGACACACTTGCCCTTGAGGGCGCGGAAGATGTCGTCTGGGCCGTAGTCTGTGTCGAGGTCGGATTTCTCAACGGAGAGGGCGGTTTGTTTGTCGGTGAGATCGCGGTTGGCGGCGTCGAGGGCTTCGCGGGCGGCGCGGACGAGGGTAGATTCTTTGCCTGGGGAAGAGTTGTCGGCGAGGATGCCGTTGGTGATGGCCCAGACACGAATGGAGTCGAGAGTGCCGTGGAGAAAAGAGCGGACGGGAGGGGGGAGGTAGGCCTCAAAGTTGTAGACTGGATGTGTTAGCAGAGCATCATTCCGTGGGGGTGTGTTGACTTACGGATATCAGTGTCGCTTCCCTCATCCTCCTCAAACTCACTCCAGTTAATTCCGTTGCTTTCACTATCCTCCTTGAGGACACTCAAGATATCCTCATCAGCAACCTTCTCCTCAACATTTGCCGCCTGACGAGCCGAGTAATCCTCGAATGATCGAATAGCCGCCTTGACACCCTCGTCGTTGAAGTTAGGGTTATAGTCGGTCTTGAACTTGGTAAGAAGCTCCTCGAGTTCGCCAACTCGCTCCTTGAGTGCATCACGCTGGTTGACCACATTATCGAGAGTGTCACGGAGCTCGCTGATGCGCGTCTTGGCCAGTCCAGTAAGAACACCAAGCTTTCCACCGCCATTGTTACCACCATCGCGAACAACCTTGCCCTTATCCTGCTGTTCAGCCTCGCGGTGCTTCTGGGCAAGCTCCTCCTTCTTGACCTCAAGGGCAGCAATCTCCTTATTGAGGTCCGCCACTTTGTTCTCAACCTTTTGTCGCAGGTCCTTTGCCTCGTTGACCATAGCAGCCCTTTTCTTGGCCGCATTTTGCATGGCCTTCTTCTTTTCGTCTTCTAACCTCCTGTACTCCTTGCCGATTTCCGCACACTTGTTCTCGCACTTGACACCACCGACACCAGCATACTCCTCTGAACCATCACAGCAGAGCTCGTAGTCGCATACGCCGTCGTTTACGTAGAGGAAGGGCACGTACATGCCAATGTGGCCCTTATTCTCACACCAGAATCCAGGAAGAGCATTGGTCGTGTTTGTGGTTCCGGTGAGGGATCCGGCGAGAGGTTGTTCGGGGGAGAGAGGATCGATGTTGGCACAGGCAGCGGTGCCAGGTTCGTCTGAGCCGTCGGGGCAATCGCACGTGTTATCGTTGATTTGGTCGAGGCTAAGCTTGATAGCAGCGTTGGTAATGCAAGTAAACTCCTCCTTGCCCTCGTAGTGAGAAACGACTGCATTGCTATTAGCTTGGTGATAGCTTCACAGACCCAAAAACGAACTTACACTCAGGGCCAACACCTCTGGGCACGCCGCCAGCAGCTGCCAATGTAAAAGCGTATATAGCGCTAAGAAGCGCTACAGAATTTGGATGTTGCATTTTTGTCGGTAATCTCGTGTATGTGTAAGTGTCGGTCTTGTGGTTCCCTCCCAAGATGAGAGATCGGTATGGACTGGAAGTTAGAGTTGGCCAGGTCAGCTACTTACGAGGGTCCGTCAGAGCACAGAGGTCTCCACTGAAATAACTCCCTGAGCTTCTGACGCTCTGGGGAGTTTGGCCCCTGGACGGTAAATGTTCGGCAGAAGTTATAGGACGGAATTGGGCCGCATGGGGAGGGCACTAGAGGTGGGGGATGAGAAAAAAAGACAAAAGAAGAGGAGAGAAAATGCCCCTCCAAACCTAAACACCAAGAAAAAGTGTCTGACGCATCATCGACAATACCACTCCATACGGATACTCAGCAGCGAAGACTTCATAATGGATCACACTCCTACCGACGAAGAGGCCCGCAAAGCTCTTGAAACTCTCATCACAACTGCTTCAACGCTTCTTGAACAACTCCAATCCATCCTTACTTCCATCCAACGCAGCCCAACGACTCCCTCCGCCTCTGCCGCCGAAACAAAAGACATCGATGCCCTCGCTCTCGCCCGCGACTGCTCTTCCCTCATCCGCGCTCACGGCACAAAGATCTCTCTTCTCGTGATAAATGAACCATTCACGCCCAGCGCCATCGCCACTGTCGTCCGCGAGCTTGTCAAAGGTCCCATCCCTGGCCTCGCAACCGCCGCGCAAGCCTGTGAGACAAAACTATACACGGCTGTGGTGCGAAAGGAGTTGGCTTATAGAGTAAGCAAGGTCCTCGCTGAGCTATCAAACCTTCTGAACCGCGTCCCAAAGGATGGAAAGGTTCTGTCTGGCGTGGGGAGGGACAGCGGGTCTGGCAGTCTTGCGCTGACGGGTATGCTGTGGTCTGCATGCGATGAAGTCGTTGCGCTGGCGAATATGGGCGTGGGGGGATTCTTTGTCAAGAAAGCTGAGGAGTGGAGAGATACGCTCAAGGATGTGATGGAGGAACTGAAAGAGTGGGGAGATGAAGAGGACGACGAGGATGAGGATGGAGACGATGTGGATGATCTTGCAGACAAAATGAACGACGCATCACTCTCCAACCAAGAAATGCTCGACGAAATGATGAACGCCTCCTCCGCCATCCCACGCTCCGACCCTGATAAAATCCGCCCTCGTCTCGAGTCGACCCTTAAGCGTCTGCGCATGGTCGTTTTATTGTACCAGGCCCTTTCGAAGCGGCGCTACAAGAAGCTGCCCAAGGATACCACCAAGGGTGATATGCCAGCTAAGCTGGACAGCACTGCGAATGTGTTGGCAGCATTGCCGGATAAGTTTGGTGATCTGGCAGAGGCCTTTTATGAGTTAGATGGCGAGGAGATCGATAAGCTTATGGAGGATTGTTTCGAGAGTGCGGTTGGTGTGAGTGAAGTTCTCAAGCAGGGTTGGGAGGGGGAGAGTGATGAGTTTAGCGAGTGGATGGAAAAGTTCAAGGTCGAAGTTAAGAAGACATAGAGCTTCGATGCATCTTACAAAACAAATAAATAAAAGGACAATGTCAAGACACCTAAGAATCACTTGCAAGACCAAGATAGACGCCATTTAAACAATTCTCATGGCATATGTTACATGCCCGCTATTTGCAACCATTACACATAGCGCTGCCTTATACAAAGTACACAATGCTCAATCCTCATATGCGCTTACATCTTGCTTCGTCATGTCTTAAAAAGCCTTCTGTACATCCCAAACTCCCTCTCTCCCCGGTCAAAGATCTTCATCTAAACATGCCTCTGCTCTGTGGCAGGTCGGTAGGTCTCTGTCGCCACCTGCGAGTGTCCGAGTTGCTTATCCTCGTGTTCTGCCTCGTCTGCTGGTGCCGGGGTTTCTGGTGTGACCATAACAGCGGGCGTGGCTAGGTTGCTGCTGGGGATAATCTCGGTCTGAGCAGCAGCTACGCCCTCAACGTGCTCCGCCTCTGCATCTTCTTTGTCATCCTCCTGGACTTGTGATAGTGGTCGGGCATGTCCTGTACCGTCAGGAGATTCTCCTTCATCGCGGCGTATGGCACCAGTTTCGAGGTCGGCACCAACTATTTGGGCCAAACTGCTAAAGTTGAACATGGGCTCGGAACCAGCACTTCCACCATCACGTTCTCCATCGTCGGTATAACCACCGAGGCTCAGTCCGCTAGACCGAGGGCCCCCGTCAGTGCCCAAGTAATCAGGCCCAGTATATGTACCGACAGGGCTATCGTTGACCGAGGATCCCACCGAAGAGGCATTGCTCATTTGTCTCAGATGCGAGCCCCCGCGTGAAGGACCAGATGGTAGCGGTAGAGAGCTTGACGATGAGGCCGGTCCAGGCTGAGTGTCTGTTGTGCCTCGATCAACCCCCTTGCCCTTTCCAGTGGTGTCGTCTTTACCCTTCGGTTCTGAGGGTGATTCTGGAGCACTCGGCGCTTGTGAAGCTCTAGACATGGTCGCCTCCATGCGCAGGTTGCTGGCAGTACTATTGCCACGTCGGCGCCCTAATCCACTGAGAGACAAGCTGCTTGCGCTCGCCCCGCTGGCACTTCCACTGTAAGGGTTACCGCCTTTCTTAGCTGCTTTCTTCTCCTCTTTCTCTCGTCTCTTAGTCTCTTTTCGAATAGCCTTGTCTTCTTTGCGTTTTCGCTCCTCCTCTGACGCAAGTGATAGACGGACTGCCTCCATGAACATCATATCTTCAAGTTCCTCCATGCGGTTCCTACGTCCTGTGCCGTTTCTTGAGGAGCCTCTAGCTCCAGTTTCTGGTCCATCAGCTCCGTCGTCTTGTGCCCCGTCTTGAGCCTGGGCTTGCCCACTGGCACTGGGATTGCCATCATCATTGTTTCGTGCACTTCGTCGGCCGAGTCTAGGTCGAAGTATGGTTCTTTGCTCGTTTCCTCCCATAAGGAACGCAGCTGTATGGAGAGCGGTCGCAGCAGCAGCTCTTCGTGCTTGGTGGTTCCTCGCTGACGCAAGTTTCGCTGCCCAATCGGGACGCACGCGATCAGTTGTAATAACATTCGGCGCGTTCGCAGACAAACTATGTGCGCGTCTACGGCCGAGCGTAGGTGGTGTCTGAAGAGTACTGTTCAGCGAGGTTTGCGAGGACATAGCCGTGTTGTGTGAAGGGTTGCCCGAGTATATGAGGCCTCGTCGGAATGGGGGAGGATCATAGGTAACACCAAATTCAGGCTGTTGACAGTATGGACATGCCGACGGCTCCGAAATGAGCATCTCGGGCGGATCATCAGCGTTAAGTCCTTCGTTAGGATCTCGAGCTTCGCCATTAGGGTGATGCTCGGGAAGATGGGGATCGGCGCGCTTGATCTGAACGAAGCATTCGCTGCAGATAGGCTGGTCACAACATCTGGTGCGGTTCAAGTAAGGAGGGTATGTCAGGAAACAGATAGGACACTCATCGGCATCCTTGTACAAGAAAACCTCGAGAGGCTGGCCGTTGACGAAGGGGTCGTTGGGCAGAGCAATTTCCTTGGGAGTCAAGTCGGTTGACGAAGCATTTCTAGAGCCTCCACTGAGAGCAGCGGCAAGAGCCTTGGCCCGAGGCTTGAAAGGCGTTTTGCCCTGTCCCGTTGTGGAAGGCGATGGAAGAGCTGATCCTGTGTTTGATCCGCTGCGATCAGATGCGGCAGAAAGCGTCCTAGGTCCCATGGGGACGGTCAAATTCTGCAGGTTATTGCTCGACGCGGATGGGTTCTCTGATGCGGGAATTGGTTGGGGGATAAGCTCTGGGTCGGGCGGCGCATCGGCGGGAGGAATGGGAAGGCCACGAGCAGCAGCAATAAGTTGATGCTCAGCCCAACTTGAGGACCAATCGTTTAAACCTCGCCAGAAAGGCGCAAGCTTTCTCTCGATCTGTACAATGTCAGCTTATCATGACAAAATAATGAGTAGGAAAGCGTACCTGTAGCTGCCTCACAACAGGCTTGCTGAAGTCCTCAGTACCGGTATAAGTACCCAACGTTACCAGATAACCACCGTCAACATGTTCCTCGCGCATGCTCCTCTCTCGTTCCTTCGCTCGAGCCACACGCTCTCTTTCTAATCTCCTCGCTTCGCGCTCCTGCTTAGTCTCGCGACGTTCGAAAGGGGCATCTTGTTGATCACGGTTGCGGGAAGAACTCGGGCCGAGCCCAAAAATGTTGATCTCAGCTCTGCTGATACGGCGGCTTGCTCTGTTGTCCTGTCGATCTCGCATGTGGTCGCGGATAGAGGGATCGACGGGTGTGGAATAACGGCGAGAGGCATCGCCTTCATGGCGAGACTCTTTTGTGTTTGAATTACCCATATTGAGCTGTGGAAGACGACAGCAGCTGGGTGATGTGGCGCGATCGCGCACTTGGGCTGGTCTTATCTGGCGTCAAAGCCGAGGGGTGTTGGGTCGTAAACGTAATCGATCGGCAAAGATATCGAGGTGTGATGCAAAAAAGAAGAGGATAGAAATATATTCGAACAAGTTGTCGCGAAACTGCGTTGAGTTGGTTGTGTCTTGGTGAAAGGCGTCTGGTTGCGCGATATCGACGCAAGACAACGCACGCAGCAGGTATGTATGTACTGTATTGAGCTTGTCTCGTTATGAACTGAACGGTTACCGGATGTCCCGCGATGGATAGATAGGTAGCGTAGCGTATTAGGGTGGAAATGGAAACGGGGGAGGGGCGTCAGACGACGGGGGTCCAGGTCACCGAAACCACAGAGGGCATCTCGCTTGGACGGGAGCCTATCTGGTATGGAGACACGATGAGACAGACAGTAAGTGTTGGCCGAGTTGAGAAAGGGAGTGTAAGTAAGGTAAGATGGTGATGATGACAGGTGAGCGATAACGGATCTTTGTTGATGATTGGGGAAAAGAAGCAATGCCTGGTCTGGGCTTGACTTGACTGGAGGTTGGGGGAGGAGGCGGGTGCAGCACAACACCTGCCTCATGTGCTGTAACAACGGGCAGACCTGGCCTGGCCTGCTGGAATGGACAGCAACAAGGCCCCCTGGGCTGCTAAATTGCCCTGGTTGAGTCTGGACCTCCACCGGACTGGACTGTCCTCGGATACTGGAGCCCGTGAGCCAGGCGGGCGGGTAAATGCCTAGGTTAGCTGTCTGGTAGCCCAACCCACCTATCTCTGACTCTGAATCCGATCCCTAGCAGATAGCGGGGTAGCGCGAAGCTATTTACTTGCTGACAGCGGAGATTAAGAATAAATGATAATTGATAAGAGTAGAAGAGGACGGAAATGTATTGATGTCGATATTCACAAATACCAGAGAAAAATCGATGACTGAGGTAACCATTCCCCTCCAAAAGTTGGTGGGCTGAGCTGATCTGAGCTGTCCACGTCAAATCAAAGCACCCATCCATTGCAATGGATCAATTGGAGCTTGGGAGTTATAAGCGTCGTAAGCTATGGAGTTAAGGTAGGTAAGCTACTAAACATTTTGGTGCGGAACTTTTTTTTTCTTCGTCCCTTTCGCATGGTAGGTAACATGGACCGTGAGCAATTCCTGTTCTGTGCCTCGGTAGAAACACAAGCTTGTTTAACAGCCTTATCTATTGCATTGACAGCTCATTTCCTATATCTTGATGCCTCGTGTTTCGATTTCATGACAAGGAACAATATTCTTTCAGCTTCGCCTACCGCTTTGGCCGATCTGCCGAAGGATACAAGTCACAGATCTGCAATCAATGCCAATACTGACTCACATCCATCAACGTCATGAGCCGTCACTAGAACAGGACTTTTCGGCAGGCTTTTCAGGTAGGATCANAAAAAAAAAAAAAAAAAAAAAAAAAAAAAAAAAAAAAAAAAAAACGACATGGGTGTAGCTAAGTAGCTAGGATCCTTGAACCCAAACCATCATCAAGCAGAAAGCCCCAGGGTCATGGGAAACTCGATTCCTTTGGGCATAAGAGACAAAATAACCTGGCCACAACATGCGAGGTTAGACAAGTTCTTGGACTATTTATTTCTGACAACCTAAGATTTAGTCCCGAATGATCCGAATTCTACGTATGTTGACGTTACTTTGCTCCAGAAAGACAAAATCTGAATGGCTTCGCTTATTCTGAGCTGATGATGAATGGACAAGTACTTTGTAATGCCCACCGAAATCCGAGTTCGGCAGTGCACATGTATTGTGTCGAAACAGAAGCTGACCTGGTGACTCGCTCTAGTTATTGTAAACCCTATCTCTATACTCTTCATACAATCATCTCATCATAAAGCACGCCAAGACCTGGATAATTTACACACTTATCTGGTTGGCGCCCAAGCCTGCAACCAATCCCTCATCTTCTCCAAACTGCCCTTCTCAGCCTCCGCCGCAGCAATACACCACTCAACCTCCCAAACACCCTCGCCGGCCATCATCTCCGCCAACTTTCTTCCCCTCTGACTCCCCTCATCCGTGCAAAAGTACAAAGGTTTACTCATATCCGTAACATCAGCCAACAGCGGCTTCACCAGTGGTAAGACCTCGCGCGCGCTTGACGGCTTAGCTTCCAAACCCGCGTTGGCGCGACCTGTCTTGCACCACTCGTTCGCGCAGTGCGATTTGCCGCAGCCTGTCATGAGCTGGCCTAGATAACGTCTTTCGATGCGGCGCTTGAGCGCTTTGCCTTCTGGGTCGTGCATACTGACATACAGAGGACCAAAGCAGATGGAGCAGAGGCCGACGTCGTTGGAGGCCTGGTCGCTGGATGGTGCTTGGCGGACTTGGCCTCTTGGGCCGACGCCAAACATTGTTCTTCCACAGTTGGCGTTGCGACATACAGGTGGCTTGACGCGAGAGACCTTGTCGAGTTCGTGATGTTTGAGATGTGTCTCCATGTCTTTCAGGCGAACGATCTTATCGCAAAGATGACATTCTGTTGTACGTGTACCATCTGCTAGTTCGTGGGCTGTCAATCCGGACATGACCACCTCCGGACTGGGATTGAAGGGGTCTCCTTCTTGAGGAACTTCAAGGTGGCAGAAGCGACAGAGGATCAATTTGCCGGGGCACACGCTCGTTGAGTGTCTCGCCAAGTCAGCGAGCGAATTTGTCGAAAATTCGCAATGTGGGCATTGTCGTTCTGTGTGGAAGACGTCGTCGTGCTTCGCCTTGCTTATTGCTGAGTTACCAAATGAATCGTCCTTCTCGCAATGCCAATGCGCTTCCCATTCCGGAGAACCCTTCTTGAAGACGTTTTTGCATCCTGGACATACGATATTATTCCTCCGGCAAAAGTTCTCGTGCAGCATCATTGTTCGTTTCGGGATGAATTGTAGACAGTTGCTACACTGCTCTTCGTCGGGAGAGCGCTCTTGGTCGTTGGTTCCGTTAGATGCCCCCTTTGATTCGCCTTGAGGGCTCGGTAAATCGGCTTTGGCTCGTAATGTGTACTGCAATGTCTTCGGAGAGCCCTCTATGGCACCAGGGTGCTTGTATCCGTGCACTGATATCGCGATTTGTTCGACACCCTCCAGCTCGACATTCGTTGGGCTTATTACAATCTTCTTTACCCCGTTGACCGTCGGGGAAAAGTCACCGAAGACATGGACAGCCTCCCGTGGCAGAGCCCGTTGTCGAGAAGACTTTGGCGTGACAAACAAATCGAGTGCATAATTGTCTTCCTCAGTATTCAACTCGATGGCAAGAGGCTGGGATTTGTTCCACGAAGGAAGTGTGTAATCGACGTATTCGCCCTCCAGAACTTGCCCATCCACAGGCTTCCAGATATCAATATCCCCGCCTGTTGAACTGCCATCTGTAGATCCTCGTTGCGCGGACATGATTCGTCGCAGTGTTTCTCGCGCTTGTTCCTCATCCAAAGCTTCGATGTCGACCTCGAGATCCGTGTCCACCACGCAAATGCCATCTCCTTCAGGTGCAACCTTGTCAACGAGGAGCTTGAACTCCTCCCCACGTGCGCCCTTGACTGCCAACATTGAACCTTTGCTCAGTGTTGTAAAATTTTCTCGTAGTTGTCGTTCGAGTAGTGGTTTCCAGTCGTCGGGGTTGTAGCCAGCTTCCAAGGGCCTGAGTCGGACGTATGTGCCCTTGGGCAGCTGTCGCGCTTCGACCTTGATGTGAACACCGTCAAGCTCCATCTGGTCATTTCCCAGCTGCGCAGGGTCTTGTTCCAGATCTATCACTTCCTTCGTAGACACATATTCATCTTCTTGTATGCCCAGGGCTTCTGTCAACCATGGACTCAAGCCCAATGTTCCCTCGGACGCGGAGAACTCTCTGATGCCTGCAAAGACAGCATTCTTGTTTTTGGGATTCACGAGTCGGAATATTAACGGGTTCGGTAGTTGCTGTGCGCTATCGGCATCGCTTTGCGCGGCTGATGTGTAAGACCATGGGTCTGATCGCGTGGTAGTCGTCGAGGGTCGAGATCGTGCAGCGGCGAGAAGTTGTTCAAGAGCGGATTGAGGGAGAAGAATCTTGTCGCCTCGGAGATTCTTAGTCGCTATCGCTGAAGGGTTCACGACTGGTAATGCGCTCGACCAGCGCAAAGGTGCAGGTTCTTCCATAATTGCGCTGGAGTGGTCGAGTAAATGGTGAAATAGGCGACGATGCGATTTGATCAGTGGTGATTTGGTGGGGTTGCCTAGATGTAATTACGTAGTGGGCGGTCAAGTCATGACAAGCACAGCAAATGCGAAGGCGAGAATAAAAAAATCAGATTAATACAGTTTTGCTATAAAGTCAGAATATTAAAAACCTAAAGTAAATAGAAAGACACAGACGTAAACAAGATTCAGGCGGCAATGCTCAGTCAGCCACTTCGGTGACGTTCTTCCAGCATCGTCTGGAAGACGCATCACAATGAGTTGTCTGCCTATCGGCTTTACTAAGCCGTGTCGCTGGCGGAACATAGATGGTCCGTTACCCTAGACACAACCTACCCCAGATTTTGTGGAGGAGCTGGGATGATACTCCTTGGCTGTAGATAAGCTGTAGACAAGATGGTATCATGCAGGACATATAATCGATACCAGTCTATGTTTTGCTTCTTACCGCTCGAGTCTTGGGTATCTTACAATCTACGCACTGGCCTCAAGCACAGACGAATCTTTGAGCTTAACAACATGGTTAAAATTAGACTACAAACTAGAACTGAGACACGGCACTCAAAACATGTCCCCAAACTTCTGTGCAAACCGGGGAGAAACCCGATACAGAGTATGACTTGTAGATCCTAGCTAGCCAGGTCATGGCAACTCATCAGCAGTAATATAGTTTCACGTAGTAGTAGATTGTTTGATGAAAGACTATCGACAAGCAATCTCGTCCAATTACACTAGAACAATTGAGGCTTTACGGATACGATACACAGAATCCATGTCATGAGTCGCAGTCTTGGCATTTTGTATGATGGACTGTACTCATGTCGATCGCAACAAAGAAACAATACCAACCTCACCTTCACACCGCTATTGCTGCATGCATACAGTATGTACATCTCACTTGTGTCTCATAAACAAAGTGAAACACAAGTTGTGTTGTTTTCTGTTTCTGCAAGCTATCCATACGTTGTAACCCCCACAGAGGGCTAAATGCTGCAACGTAACCCATGGACTGAAGTGGTCATGATGAACCGGCACTTCATCCCCGGAAACACAAGTAAAAAGCAAGGTCTAGGAATACGCCACTAAAAAGCATGGTGATGATAAGATTGGTAGTGCAAGTTTCGACACTTGGAAGCTCGTCAAATGATCGTTTTCCTTACAGTGAGGCTTACTTGGTGGTTCTCTCGGACCCCGAGCTGTGTGATGGGATCTACACGTCGTTGATCAGGACAGCTTTATAATTCGAGGCGTATACACACATGCGGCACAGCATACCTCGCATATATTGTAGCTTTATTGACCGCTGTTAATTGCGTTGCAAGATGCAAATATGCAGCGATGCATACAATTTAGCCTCCATTTTGCCGTCCATCTCTCGCATACCTGCTCCTTAACCTAACCAGGTAGGTAGCTCCAAAGCTGTGTTGTGAGAAAGGGGGTAATGATGCTGTATTCTTGGCGCAATTGATCAACAAAACAGAGGAGACACTCACCCCCCGGTCAGGACCCTACATGAGCCAGCTAGCTACATACTCGCACCATTAGCAGACCAGACTAAACAACCCCCATTTAGCTCCCGTGTATTGTATGGTGCGCCTCTGAGATAAGATCCAAAAAGCTTGGTGATGCCATCTTGTCAAAGATATCTGTTCTCCCAGCTCAACAGGTCCGATCCCCACCCCATGTCTCCTCACACGGGCCGATCTCCTGCAGCCTATACCCCTCCATGCTGGCATTTTGATTCCCACCTTGACACAGTCACAAAACAGAATACTATTTTCTTTTGTGGTTTCCGGTTCAGCCGGGAAGGTTGTCTTTTTTTGGTGTTGAGCTGTTGAGAGAAACCCCCACTCTATCTGCCCATCTGATCTTGGACGTAACCTCAGATGTGTGACTGACTATCATCATATCCTCATCAAGCTTTTTTGGGTTAAGTTAACTAACAAGCTTGTGTAAAAAATAAATGAATAAAAAACTTGATGTTTGAAGCTTGATTCAATATTTTGTAGATCCATACACTCGATACACACCCTCTAAGATTAAAAGCGACTCTCAAAGTTGCAGTTGAAGCTTGGGCTTGGGTTGTACAAGTCTTGTCTCGTCTTTCCTAGCCTCGCCAATCCAATCTCATCTCAGACCATCTTTTCTTGTCCCCTTGCCGTGCCATCCCACCCAACGGAGACCATGTCCATCTCCCCCAGACGATGGAAGCTCCTTGCCTGTAGAGTAAATCGTTGCCGCTTTGGCCGCTGGCATGACATTGGGTGTCTCGTCTCAGTAGCTGCCGTCCATCATATATAGATATCCTTAAGCCAACCTCCAAGATGTCGCTCTTCTTTTTCCATCTTTATTCTCCTTTATCACCCCTAATTAGCCCTCCTTGCCAGTTGGGCTTGCCATTGATATACAAGCCATCACTTTTATATACTCATGCCAGCCTGACATGAGCCAAGTTATCGTCGACCACCACACGCGCGCAGAGATCATTCAGATCCAACCACCAAGGGGTCCGACCCTCTTTGACACTCTATACAATTCTCTCATTCTCAGACATACCCTTCCTTATCTCCCCGTCTCGGGCCTCCTCAACCTTGCTGCTACTTGTCGCGATATACGTTATCTGCTTCACGAAACTCCTGGTGTCTTCCGACATCTCGACCTTACAAGAGTCAAGACAGCGCATTGCGAAGACGCACAAAAAGAATCGGAGCGCAATCTTGCTGTCTGGCACAATGTTGACCTCGAAGACTACTTGACTGAAGATGAGTGAGTCGATAACCCATAACTATACCCACATCGCATCCTGGTCCACTACATTGCGACCACTTTAGCCGGCGCATTTACAGAACAGTAGCTTACTGAACCCGCAGCTTCTACGCCGGTCCCTTGAGGGGCATATTCTCTACCTTGCGACAGCGCGACATTCTTCGCCATGTCCAATCCTTGATCCTCGACGGCCTATCGGTCACGGCCGAGCTGTGTCACGACATCATCAACGACCCAAACTACAGCGTGCGCATGCTCTCGATCCGTGGTGCCCAGAACCTGAATCATGGAAAGCTGCGCGCCGCACTAGCATACGCCTGTCGCAGCTCGCGCCCGGACAATACCCCGCGTCTCAAAGCTCTGTACGTGTTTGGCGAGATGCCCAGCACTGAGAATGCAGACGCAGATGCTTGGTGGTCTAGAAAGGGCCGCGTGCTCGAATCTACCAGTGACATGGACGATTGGGCTCAGTGTTTAGTGGCATGCCAGGGCATTATTTCTTTTGATGCAGTGCTCTGCCAAGGTCCACGACACGCCAACTCACCAGCATTTGGCAAAACATACGTGCGATCTCCCGCTAATCCTGCCGTTGCGACCTTCGCTGTAGGTGGTTGCGCATCCTGTGGCAAGGCACCTGAGGGCACAATAACAGCTCAGACACACAGCTCAGCTCTTCCGCTGCTCGCTCCCCCGCCGATCCTAGCGTCATCCGTGCAGGCGGCCACTACGCCACGACCAGGCCACGAGGACTTTGTGCCTCGCTGCGCAGGATGCTTGAATGATAGATTCTGCGTTACGTGCAACAAGTGGTGGTGCGAAGCTTGCTACCAGCCTTTTGGAGGAAGCATGGCCATGACTGGGGATTGCGCTGCTCCTGCTGTAGCGAAGCGACATGTTTCGCGAAGCTGCTGGGAGTGCGGCATGAATTGTAACGAGTGCATTGAGCGTACGCAAAAGGTGTGCAAGAAGTGCTGTGGCGGATATTGCCTTGTTCACAATGAGGGATCATCAACTTCATTTTGTGATTGGTGTTTTTCGTCTGGTCGTGGTCTCAGACGTGTGTGAAGTCGCAACACCCACCAAAATTGCAGCACATTTTGGGTGACAGTGCGACGCTGACAGAGATACATCATTTGCTACAGATCCGTGGTGACGGGCAGATGCCGTATGCACATCTGATCATGGTACACCAGGGAATATGTCTTGGCGCATTTGGTCCCTGAAATATACTATACCAGGGTGTCTTTAGGAGGAGAAAGATATTGCGAGGCGTAACAGTGAGCTTGGACTTTTCTCTTGATGTTATTTTTAAGCTTGTTTTGGAGTCGGGGCGTATGTAACAAGGGATGAAACTCGACTCTACTCTTTTCAGATACTCACCACTTCGAACGATGAAATGGTCAGAATAGGACCGGTTTCCTTTTCTGGGATATCATACCACTTTTCCGTCTACCGCTTAGTAATCTTGGGTTCATTTGATGTTGATCTTGGGTGGTCCTGAATATGGGGTGATAGCATCTTCATCTCAGACCATGAATGAACCTCCTCCTAGCCTGGTTAGCTTGCCCAGCCGGATAGATACAAAGTCCGTCTGATGTTGGTTAGTAGAGGTAATAGAACGGAGATAGGAAGATCAACCTCATTAGTCCAATGATGTTGCATTTTTAGGGTCAGCAGTCATGACAAGTTGGAGAATCAATCATGATGACCAATTCAGTATCAGTGATAACTATTAATCTACTAGGTAGTATACATTTTCTTCCTCCACAATGCCATAATTCCCATGTCAGTCCAACGTGCACATTTGACAGGTTAACATCCAACACAAAAAAAAACACATCTCGGCAAATAACGCAAGCAGATGCTTAAATTACGCACTCGGTCAGAACCTAATCTTTCCCTTTTCAGGTTTAGTCTGGAATCTAACCAGCCCCGTCGGTTGCTGCTGCTGTCCATGTCCATCATGATTCATCAAGTTCCGCAGGCGATAACCTCGCGATCGTGTTTGGCAACGACAGATCGCTCGATATAGGACCCTTATCGGAAATGCCGACATGAGGACCCTTGTTTATTATTTTCTGTAAAATATTGATAATAAACAGATTTTTTTTATTCAATTTATTTCTTAACCTGTGCCTTTCTTCTAGATCCATTTCTTCTCCCCCAAAAAGATTCCGTGGCGAACCGAGGTGTGACTGCCCCTCCATGAGTGAGTGAGCTGCAGCATCTGTCAATCCCCCACTACCCGATAGTGCGCCGTACCTAAAAAATAAAAATAAAGAACGAACCTACTCTACTACCTACGCCTCGGACCCTGACGATCTCGAACCAGCGCCAGATAAAAACAGTTGCGATATTTCTTTCTCGAATCAACTTTTGTTTCCCCTTCATTAACGATACTTCCAACCTTCTCTCGAAATGGCCGTCGAACGAAAACCTCTCTCAGAGGTCCTCCCTCCGCTGATCCTCGGAACAGCTACCTTCAACGTCCAGTACCACCCCGATCCTTCTCATATGCCCTACACCGACATCGTAGGTCGCGCTCTCGCCCACAACATCCTCGGCTTCGATACGTCTCCTTACTACGGTCCCTCCGAGATTCTCCTCGGTGACGCGCTGCAAAAGTTGACGCCGCGACCACCAAGAGAGGGTTACTTTATTATCACAAAGGCTGGTCGCATTGCGGGGGACGAGTTTGACTACTCTCCTGCTTGGATCAACTATAGTGTGTGTCGCAGTCTGGAAAGACTGGGAACATCGTACCTTGATCTTGTCTATACCCACGATGTCGAGTTCGTGTCGCCCGAGGAGGTTCTTGCTGCTGTCACAGAGCTTCGACGCTTGAGAGACCAGGGTCTTATTCGATATGTCGGTATCAGTGGATATCCTGTTGATACCCTTGCTTCGCTTGCAGAGATGATCTTGCGCGAGACAGGAGAGCCTTTGGACGCCGTCATGTCGTACAGCAACTTCTGCATACAGAACAGCAAGCTGGGCAACCAAGCTCTGCTGGATCGCTTCAAGGCTGCTGGTGTCGACTGTCTGCCCAACGCTAGCATGCTCGGCATGGGTCTTTTGACAACACGAGGTATCGATAACAGCCCTATGCGAGCCTGGCACCCATCTCCACCAGAGCTGCGCGACCTGTGCGCCCAGCTTTCCACTATCGCGCAAGAAGAAGACGAACACCTTGAAGAAGTAGCTATCCGCTGGGCCCTCGAGAACTGGGCGCGCGTAGGATCTCAGTTTGGTACCAAGGTCAACCCAAGCAGCGAGACAGAACGTCTGGGCGTGAGTGTGATGGGTGTGTCGAGTGTGGATGAGCTCGAGGAGACGTGGGCTCTGTGGATGAGCGTTGTCGGACTTGTAGGCGACGAGGAAGCGGACCAGCGCAAGGCCAAGATCGAGAGAATTGTTAGAGAAAAAATGTGGCCTACGCTGGGCGAGTGGAAGGACCATACCTGGGAGAGTGGCGGTCCTGGATTCGTCAACACGAGAGCGATAGAGGATATGGGTGTTGTGCCCAGGGATGAGACGGCGAAGAGATGGCGGTTGATACCGGGCCAATTGGATATGCCAAAGATTTAATGGGACACGAATAAATAGCAATAGACATGATTTACGTTAAGTTACTTTTACTTGGTCCTTGCCGAGCATCCTTTCTTCGTTGCAATAGTATTACATCCTGAGCAATTGGAACTCTTAATAAGATCAGGAAAAGTTGGAGACCAAAGTGACCCCAAAGGCCAAGATAATGTGGATGGATCTTGGCATCGTAGCTCGCATTTCATCTTGCCTTAGCGTCACGCCATTGTACAAGTGCCGTGCAGATCATTCCAGATCTACAGGCCAAGACCTCAATTGAGATTTGATAAAGGCTGATACAAGTAAAATAAACCGTATTTCGTATTTTGCACGCGAGGACGTGGGGATTGAGTCCTGGGCGCAGAAGAATGCAGATATAAGAAGGAATTATCTTTGAAGAAGATGCTCAATGTGTGTAATAAGAATTGCTCTCGAAACTTCAACCATGATCTCTTGTTATCCATTACTGCTTTTACTGTCGCTGGTAGCGCAGTTTACTTCAGCACATCTGAGATGTCGTCCCGAAGGCCCTGTGCTCCCCAAACCAACATCCCTCGCCGACTCACCCGCCTTTAAGTCCGCCGCGTCTAACTTGACAGGGACTCTTAACGCGGCCATTTCCGGCTCCATCACAGCTGGCTGGCCTGTGAACAATGTCTTCTTCTCGCTAGCTGTTGTAAGCGCCGACCAAAATGAGCCGGTTTGGGAGTATCATCATCTTGCACCTGCCAATACAACGGGCAAAGAAGCTCGATGGAGATTCGCAGTATCTTGTCGGGTCCATATCTAAAGTCTTTGCAACCTATGTGCTTTTGAAGAGTGGTGTTGACTTGGATAAGCCGGTTACGGAGTTTCTTCCAGGACTTGATGGGGTGTCGAGGATTTCGTGGAGGGATGTAAGCTTGAGGATGTTAGCTTCTTATTTAGGCGGTGTACCAGCGAATTGTGAGTAACCAATTTCTGTTCGATGAATACGATGCTGATTACTCCCAGATGGGTTCTCCGAGTCTTACTTCTCCAAGCAAGTCTTCTTCTCATACGGGCTACCACCAATTGAAGAGGACGATTATCCGCCATGTGGTGTTGTGAGTCTCAACAAGGCTTGCACTCGCCAAGGTAAGAACTGCGCAGCATGCAAATAACATCATTAACATTATTCAGATGTCATTGACGGAATGAAGAATTCTTATCACCAGACTCCTCTAAACGAGAGACCTGCCTATCCCAACATGGCCTTTGTCCTTCTCGGCATGGCCCTGGAGCAGTACACAGTGAAGAACTTTACCCTGTTGCTCAAGGAGTTGGTGACGGATCCGCTGAATATGGAGAGCACTTTTGCTTCACCTGGAGATGATGATAAAGCGGTTATTTCTCCTGGAGATAGCAACTGGGGATCAGACTATGGGATAAACACTCCGTAAATAGACCCATTTGACCTTCTCTTACATGCTAACAACCAGCAGTACAGGTGGTTTAATATCTTCTCTATCAGATCTCTTCAAATTTGTCCATGCTCTTTTGTCCCGAACTCTAGGCTTGACACCCACCGAGATCAACGCCTGGCTCAAACCTTCAGCCTTTGCAGGCAACACCCACACCATGAACGGTATGCCTTGGGAAATTCTACGTTTAGAGAGCTTAACACCAAAGAATCCTCACACTGTCACTATCTATAGTAAAATAGGCGATGCGCAGAATTACAGAAGTCAACTCAGTTTTATAGATGAGTACGGTTTGGCAGTTATTGTACTGACAGCAGTGCTAATGAAAGCGGCACCCATTCTGGCTGATGCTCTGCTTTCAACGTTTGTAGACGCTGCTGACCAAGTACCCAGAGAGCAAGCGAATAGGTATGAAGGAGTGTATGAAGCTGGGGAGATTGGAGGGGTGGTAGTTGAGGCGACGCTCGAACAAGATGATGACTTGTTGGTGCTGTCTTCACTACGTCGCAACGGGACATACATCGTTTCTTCACTTGTGGATATATGGGGTTTGGCATTGGGAGACTTCCTTCCCGAAATTGGTCCTAACGTTCGAGTATTCCCTAGCGATCTTCGCGAGACGATAACGTTGGGAGGTGCCATTCAAGAGATGACTTGTATTGGATAGACAACTCATGATCTGGTACACTATGGTGGTGAGCCGTTGGATAGAGTCTTGGTTTATGTTGGCGAGGACGGGAGCGTGATAGGATTTGAGGTACCGTTCTTGCGGTCGGGCATTTTGTATCCCACGAAGTGATTGTAATCGTGATCACCGAGATCGATCTTGCAATCGGGTTTTGACTCATTAACTCTTTGATCCGTCGCCTAGAATATCCAGGCACAATGGATGAAGCTCGCGTAGTAGAGAAAAAGACGCAGTTCAATGATCTATGTTCATCCGTACTCTCATACTCATACAAATACATCTGAACAGGAATAATATGTATGCTATACACGGCACGTTTTAATAAGGCTTCCTGATATCATCACATCGAATATAACCCAGATCCCAAAACTCCCCCAACTTCTATCGAGAAAAAAGAAAACGACAATTACACAGTTTAACCTCCCTGCTGGTCTGGATATAATCTACCAAAAGCTGCACCATCCTATGTAGTGCTGGCACAGATTCTCCAGCTTGGTTGCCTCCATGATCAACTTGTTAACCTGGTTAATCACGTCCAGTTCCTCATTGTTCTTGAAGTCGCGACCTGTGAGCTTCTGCTGCACGCGGTCTAGGACTTCAACGGCACGCGCGTTCTGGCTTTCGACTTCGGGTGCGCCACCATTGGTCATGCCATTGGCGTCTGGTACGCCGGCTGAACTGTTGGTTCGAGCACGGGCGCGTGTTTGGATGGAAGGTTCTGGGGCGTTGAGAAGCTCTGAAGGCGCGACGTCGCTGTCAAGGATGGACTGGCGACGGGCGCGAACACCGCCAGGAACAGGCATCGCAGTATCTCTGTCGTTGCGGAAGTTGGGTCCAGCTGGGGAGGGGGCGTTTGTTAGACGCCATGTGAGAAGAGGGTCGTGAATGAACTAGTAACTGTCAGTGTCTATAATAAATGAGTGAGGATGATCGATGAACTTACCGCTTCGAGAACAGCCATGACACTTTCTTTGTTGTCTCTCAATACTCTCATCACATTCTCACATGTAATTCTGAAGCTACCCTCAATGTTGCTGACCTCCATAGCATACGTCAACATGCGAGTCAGACGGAAAGGAACCCGCTCAGGGTACTTCTCTCGCTTCATCGCCACCTCAAAACAATCACCGAAATCGATATGGATGATCTTTCCAGTGACACGGTCGAGCATCAAGTTGGAGGGGTGACGATCACCCAATCCAAGGATGTAGCCCACCATGGACATGACACCGAGCGAGCGTGTGTAGTTGGTTCGTCTCTCGAGCCAAGCTTCTGAAGACTTGGACTTGAGCCACAGAACACGGTACAAGTCTTGGCCAGTGGTGTTGTCCAACGCATAACCAAACACCTCGACTTTCTGCATCAAGGTGAGGTTGTCGTAGTCAGGCGCCATCTGGAGCATGATGCGATGCTCGATGTTGAGCAGGATTTTACGACTCTCACGGTACTCTCTAATAAGCACGTGGAGAGTATCACTGTTGGGAACCCATCCGAGAAGACCGCTGTTCTGCGACAGAGGAATGGCCGGGTAGCGCTGGATGTTGAGGTGGCGCTTGAAGCATTCGGAGTCATGTGCTAGCAGAGTGTTACATAGGCCAAACAGCTGCATAACACGCTCGTCCTGACGGATATCTTCGTGACCCTTGAGAAGGAAGGCATACGACTTTCCGTCGCTGCCATTGACGTTAAGCTTTCGTGGGCGCTGCTTAGAGTTGATAACGCTAAAGGTCGTGTCAAAAGACATGATCTGCACAATGGGCTGTCCGCTCTTGTATGTTCCTGGCACAGCGAGGTCCAGGTTCTTCGCGTTGAGCAGTTTGGGTGAGCAGTATGTCAACTCCAGGGTGGTAACCTGAGGAAGCTGTCTGCTGATCCTGCGGAAGACTTGATAGTACAGATCCCAAGCTTGATTCAGGTCGTTGACATCCTGGCTCGTCTCGTATTGCCGGCACCAGTCTTGTGCCTCCTTAAGGTCTCGGCCGAAGGCCTGCGCAAACGAGATTTCGCGAAGGGTCTCAGGACCACGCTCAAGTAGCTCATGCAGAGGCTCCAAAGTCGCAAACATGCCTTCAATGTTGTGGTCACCAAAGTACAAGCGTGAGGCTTCTTCCAGTCCTTCATGCCAAAGCTCGTGCCACAAGACAGCCACACGGATGAGTTCGTGACTGACAGTGTCTGCTTGGGCAACCAGGTTTGCGCTATGTTGCCGCATACTATCCATAATCTGTGCTGCGGAACGAGATCGTCTGGTGTTCTGCCACGACTTCATGGCGACAGTAAGAGGGTACACCAGCGCTTGAGGATGAGCTCGCCCGACGTCGGCAAGCAGGTTATGCACCGATTGCTGAACGCGCTTATTGGGCTGGTTAATTCGCGCAATCAATTGAGGAATAACCTCGAGCCATGTGTCAACGCTGACATTAGCAAAACCTTCCGTCACGGCTGAAGTGACATCCGCGCTACCTCCATGCGTGAACCACAGAGTAAGCAAACGGAGGGTGTCCTGCAGCGAGCTTCCTTCAGAGAGCGCGATGGATTTGAAGAAACCCTTTACGGCTGGCACGACGTGATCGATCACCATTGTTTGATCTGCCCTCGTCATGTGTCCCTCATTTTGGGCCGTGAGAGTCTGCACGATCTCAAAATTGGCCAATGCCCAGGCATGCCAAGCCTTGTACCAGCGGGGGTTGTACTTGGTCGCTTGTGAGTAAGAAGTGAGGATGTCCTGAACCTGGGTATACTGCCAGTCATCCTTGTTGAGCGCAATTAACCACTCTCCCTGTCTCAAGTAGCACTTGGCCAAGAGGACTGTTTGATCATACAGCGCTCGCTGAGTTTGAGGGCTCATGAGAGCAGGGTCCATAGGGTTCTGAAAGCCGTAGTCCCCTGTAATGTTGACTTCGCTGCCTGCCTGAGCGTTGAGATGAGCCTTAGCCACATCCAGTCTATGCGCGGCATCGTTAGTAAACTTTCGCAGGCAGTACAAAGTCTTTTCGGGAATGTTAGTCTTCTTAGCAACAGCTTGTTGTCCAAGCTCCCACTGATACTTGAGCACAGCGTAGATAACTTGTGCTGCAGGTGCGCTCCTGGGACCAGGGCCAGGTTGTCGTTGATCATTCCAGTAGGGTATCATAGACTCCAGAGGAGCGTCAGTTCCGATAAGTTGCTTGAGTGACTTCTCGGCAAGACCCATTCGCCCAGACTTGCGGCAAAGGTTGGCAAACTTGATCCACATGTGCATGTTCTCAGTTGGCGCAATCACTATAGCACGTAACCTGAGCATGCGCTGCCAAACCTCAACGTTCCTTTGACAACCCTTCAGTCGAGTCTCCCAGGTTCGTCTCATAATTGCCTGCTTCTTTTCATCGCATTGCTTGTAGACAATGAGCTCCTCCAACTCAGCAAGCATCTGGACTCGAACGACGACTTGGTACGCTCGGTTGTATGATTCGCTGACCAATGCACTCAACTCGGTATCCAGACCTTCACGTGCTTGCTGAACACAAGCGATCGCTTCACGGAACTGGTTGCGGTGGAGAGCCAGGATGGCGCCAAAGAATGAACGATCAGGCGAGTACCTCTTGAGCGATGAGAGGTAGTTGTCCATGGAATCCCACTTGTTGAGACCCCAGGCAGCGGCTGTGGCGAGAGGTGCGATCATCCTTTGGACTTCTGGTGTAGAGTTGGCCCAGGTGCTTCCAGTCAAGGAGGCCAGTGCCTCCCATTCTCCCAAGGCATGCAAACAACGCATCTTTCCCATGACGATATCAACAGGAATTGCTTGATCCTCGGGTACTTCCTCCTCACGCTTGTTGTAGAATGCAAGCGCCTCTTCCCAGCGCTCCAACTTCTCGAACCAGGTTTCTCGAAGCTGAATGCCTTCCTTATAGAGTTGAGCTTTGCGAAGAATACCAATGGCAGCATCGGACTGTTGGAGCTGATTATTGATGACGATCAGAGCCTCGACGGCACCGCTGCTCTGATCTTGCAGGAACTCAAGTTCCTTGTAGTGCAAAGCCTTTGCATAAGCGTGACAACGAGCAGCTTCCCTGCCTAGAACTCTGATATCGATCGGCAAGGCCTTGTCGTCGTGCTCCATGAACTCGGCGAGGTTGAGTAACAGACCCAACAGATCTGGTGGGACGTTCTCAGATTTGATCGCGCTCTCGATGTTCTGAATGAGCTCATCTTGAAACTGCTCGTACAGTTCGCTCCAACAAGAGACGAACGCAGAGTTGAACAGCTCTCGCGCGAGAGGGAGATACACACTCGCGAGGCTTGCGCAGGCACGTAGAGCATGGTTCGGTGATTCGGTGAGCAAGGTTGTACTGAAACGTCGCAACCACTCTTGCCAGTCCTCCTTTGTTGACTTGCCCTTTGTATCCCAGGCCGCTTTGAGGTGAATGGCGTTCATTTCAAGTTTCTTTGTACCCTGGTCCGCAAACGCGGGCTCGTCTGCTCCGTCAGCGAAACCAGCTCCTGAACTCAAATCCTGAGGCAGGACTTCTCCCTTCTGAAGCTTGCTGACAAGCAACTCGTAGTTGGAGTGTTGGATTTGGTGCTGATTGATAGTCTTGTTGACGGTGCCCATGAAGTGGAGGTAGTCCTTACCCAATTGCTGAATGAGTGCACAGAGGGTATCCAGAGCGGCGGTACGTAGGACAGGCTCACCCATGTCCAAGACACGTGTAAGGGGGTGAATTATCTTTGCCGCGTAGTCGTTAAGATTAACCTGTCGAGAGATCTTGCCAATGGTGTCGATGGCCTGCTTTCTAATAAATGTAGGCTGACCCTGCTTCTCGAAAGTGCGGACAATGACTGGTATAATGAGATGCATGTACTCCTCTGCACTGGCACCGAACACCAAGAAAGCGTGCATAACCCTTTCGGATGGTGTACGTTTAGCGGAACTGTCCTTGTCCAGCACCCCAAGCATCAACGGTAACAGACCGGCCAAGTAGATCTTGAATTCACCCTCGAGTGACCTTGAGATAGCCTCAACGAGCGACAGAATGGTAGTCTGCAGTGACGGAGAGGTATGCCAGTATTCTTGAAGGATCTCAACAATAGAGGGCAGATAGTTTCGGATGTGTTGTCGGACGATGCTCACAAGAGTGGCCAGTTGATTGAAGTAAGACTCTAGTCTTGTGGACGTGGCAGAGCGGATGACTTGGAGGAATGCTGGAATAATTCGATCGAGGAAAGACACACACTCCAAGCCCAGGGTGCGGAAGATGTTCATAATCGCCTCAATCACAGCCGCGTGGTGCTGAACGAGAGATGAGTCTTTCAGGATCTGTAGCAGGGCGTTGATGACAACAGTGGGAAAGTACTCCTTGTTAGAGGGTGTTAGTCCGGTCATCATAAGAGAAATATCGGTCATCTGGGTGGCCTCGCCACGTCGTGAATCGGGAGTTCGTTCTTCAGCCTGAGTCGTTGTTAGTTGTCTGGTCACTCACTATTGAGCTAAACTCACCTGATGTTTATAAGGATCTAGCGCTCCTAGAATACCCATAAGCTTGATGGTTTCCTGTCGTAAGGGTACTCTTTGTCCTTCGGTTCTAATGATGCTTTGTAGAATTTCCAAAAGTTGGGGGTATTCGATATATGGTTGAATGACATATCCAGAGTTACTCGCAAGCTGTCCAAGTGCGTGGAGGGCAGCTTCTCTCTTCGCGTTTGAACTCTGATCCTGCAGCGCATCAAGAATGAGCGGCATTAATCGGTCTTTGTAAGGCATCATGTCCTCACCACCGACGGTTGCAAGCTCACCGATGGCCTTGAGGATGGTGGCGGCCACTGATGGGTTACTATCTTTCGCCTTAGGTAAGAGAACCGAGATCATAGGCTCGACGTATGGCTTGATAAGGGACTGCGCATTCTGAACTAGAAGACTTAATAGCTTGGCACTTTCTTCCTTATTGCGGGCCACATCAGAGAACTCAAGTTCGGTGAGCAGCTGGATGAGTGTTTTTCGCAGCGAAGGAATAACGTAGGCCGGGTTATACCTAGCCAAACGGCCGATGATAGAGATAGCAACTTCTCGGATAGAGAATATCTCATCGTTCAGCGCGAAGAATAGAATGCGGATGTTCTCAGCTTTAGCTAGATGACGGTCGAATCGTTCGTCAAGAGCTGCCAGGACCGTCCGTCTGATGTTAGGTTCAGGATCTGATACTCCGACAGTGAGAAGTTTCTCTATAACATCGCCGACTACCTGGAGCGCATGGTAACTGGTCTGATTGACAATTGGATCTCGGACATAGAGTTGGCAGCATGTCAAAGCTGCCGCCTCACGAATTTCTGGGTCTTCATCTTCGACGTACTTGATTGCGACATCGCGAACGAACTCGTTCAGAACATGGCCTGAAAAGTCGAAGCTACCCAGAGTGTTGAGCGCCAGCTTGACCTCAGCTCTGCGGTGCTCATAAGCCTGGGGATCCTTGGCGTCTTTAGGAATAATTGGAACTGAGCTAAGAGTATTTGGATGGGGTGCACCAAGAGGTTTGAAGGGTTCTCCACACAGAACCACGCTCAGCATATCAAGTAATCGCTCTTGAATGATGGGCTTGACTGGAGGGATGTAGAAAGCCATATCGACAAGAGCCTGTGTAAGTTTGGGTGTAAGGTCGCATGCAAAGATGGGATCCAACAATGCTTCCATGTACTTGCTGAGTGTCTGGCCGACAGCTACGGCAAGGCGGCTGATACAGTCGAACACCGGATCGACCGAGCCTCTCTTTCGGGACTGGACACTAAGACCCTCGCGCACGTAGATCAAGACGCCGTCGAGGTAAGGAGCAATAGCGCTCTTGACCGAGTTGGCAATGTTACCAATTGCCAGGAAAGCATCGTTTCTCTCCTTGTCCTTCTTCAGCATACCAGAAAGGTACACCATAAACTTGTGTAGCCATGTGTGTGCGAAATCTGCTGGAGAATAACTGGCCAAGTCGGGGATCAAAAGAACAACGGTCTTTCGAATGGTCGGGTCTCTGTGATCCTTGTGTTTAAAGACAATCTCACATGCTTGCTGGTAATGCTCCTGCATGTACATGGCTCCCTGCTCGAGAAGCTCTTTCAAGACGAGTAACGAACCGTGGATAGATTCGACCGTGTTGACCTTGAGACCCTGCTTCGCCTCGTTGTAAATATTACTCATCCATCGCTGCTTCATCTCTTGGTCTCGTTCTCGAAGGATTCGGAAACAGGCGCTAACTGTTTCCGCTGATGTCGCCCGGATGAGCTGTCTGGAGTCCCTAAGTCCAATCCAGATCCAGTCGAAGATGGTCGGTATGTATTGATACATGAGTGTCGGAGCGCTGCGTGCCAATTCGCGCAGGACAAGGACTGCACTATATCGTCGCTCTTCCACGCGGTCGTTCTGGAGCCATTCGAGCGCTGTGTTGACCTCCGAGTCCACCACCTCCGATATCATCGATCCGCCTGGTCGACATAGCTTTCCCAGAGCGATTGCAGCCGGTTGCATGGGGTTAATGTCCTTTCCTCGAAGAATCGTCTTGAGATTTTGGGTGAAACGCGTGTATTTGACGGCGACGTCGACGCCTTCGAAGTCGATGAGCGCATCAAGGGCGTAGATACCTCCGAGTCGCTCGGATGAGTCGCTTCCATGTGTAATGAGCTGCGTAATCTTGTTGTTGACTGCATTGTAGAAAGACTGGAATAGTTCGGGGCTAAGATCTCGATGGCAAACAACTACAAGCTCGCGAAGCTGTACAGCGGATCGCTTTCGCACATCATCGCTAATCCTGTTGAGATATTAGGTTTGCCTCGCTTCATCGTCAAGCGTTGCCATGGTGGAACGTACCTTGACCTGAGACCTCGGGAGATTTGCTCCAGCCGCTCCAAGGCGACTTGCTGTGCTTGCGCCATGCTGCCGTCGCGGCACTGATATGTATTCGATCAAGATCGCATGTACTTGGGTATCGGGAACTCGAGGACAGGGTGCAAAGAGAGTTTCGAGGTCGGAGTGGGGAGTTCGGATTGAGCTTCAAACCAAGCGCGCGGTCGTGTACGTGTTGTTTGGTCGGGGAAGCGCTCAATATCCTTAATATTCTGCTACTATAGGGCGTTCCTATTGATAAATGATGCCTCCAACAAGGCGCCACCGAAAGAAGATATTAAGAAAGGCGCATAGCACCGGGTGGGAGGTCGAGTTGGAGGTTGATGAGCTTGGGTCAGGCGGAGGTCATTGAAGGTGGATGTTTGGGAGTTGACGGGTTCGCTGTGGAGCGCTACTAGAGTATACATACAGTGCTGATTGACATGGCATCTGCGACAGAGAGCTTTATAGCACAGTCTAAGCGATCATGCGCACGGTCCCTATACTTTGAGCTACACTGGCGTTGCATGACTCTTATCGATAAGCATCTTTCTGATGACTTAGGAATCGCCTCGACCTGAGGAATTCCTAACTTATCCACCTCCACTACCATCTTATTCTACCCACTCCAACACTGGTAACCTCAAACAAGTCACTGTAATACCCGTCTCACCACTCCGATCTTCACTACCGACAATACCCTCTTCGCCTGGTGCACAATCTTGTTTGTCATAAGCCACGACCTACCCATCGCAATCAACAACCATGGGTAACGACGGTGGCTCCATCCCTAAGCGTCGCGAACTTGTCAAGAATGCGGCGCGTGCTCCTACTACTTCCGAACTGAAAGCGACTACCCTCGAAGCTCTTACCCACGCTTGGAACCACTGCGCACTCAGTGGCGAGCCTTTAGATATCGACACTCTTGTTTCCGACTGGCGCGGGCGCCTGTACAACTACGAAGCAATTCTTAATGGCCTTATGCCCTCAGACGAACCCGTCGACATCACACCTGCGAGTCTGGGCATCAAGTCACTGCGTGATGTGGCAAAACTCAAGGTTTCCAAGAATGGCGACAAGTTGGTGTGCCCTATCTCTATGAAGGAGCTGGGCCCTGCTGTCAAGACTGTCTACCTTGTACCTTGCGGACATGTCTTTGCCGACGTTGCGATGAAGGAGATCCAAGAGAAGGCATGCCCTGAATGTGGCACCGAGTTTACACAAGAAAACATCATCACACTTCTTGCGGCCTCGAAAGAAGACGTCGAGCGACTTGAGAACAGAATCGGGAAGCTCAAGAGCGAGGGCTTGACACATACATTGAAGAAGGACAAGACGGAAAAGAAGAAGAAGCGCAAGGGTGACGACGTGAAGGAGGAGGATAAAGCCGCAAATGGTGCGAAAGACGTGAAGAAGAGTGAAGATGCCAGAATTAGCGGCATTAACAATTCTTTTGCTGCGTCATTGACGGCAAGGGTAATGGCTGAGCAGGATGAACGAAATAAGAGACGAAAACTGGTGGCAGAGTCGACAAGACGGGAGGCTGCTAGAGGTTGAGGATTGCAGTAGATTGCAGTAAATGATAATGATACCCCTTCAAATATGGCCATGCGATCAAAATAAGCGATTATCGTTTGACCTTTCTAGCGTTTGAATTCTTCATAATATCCCAGAATTGCTTGAATGAGAGTTGACCTAATTATAAACGATTGTTGATTAGGACGATGGTGCTCCGTACACTTGATTTCCTGCATCTCTGCTGTCTCTTTGGGCGTTGAAACGACGTCAAACCTGCACAAACGTCAGCATAATATCGGCTGTGTATGTTGGACAGATGCAGTATTTGTTGAAGAAATCTTCCTTTACAGAGAGATAAAAAAAACCGTCTTATTGGGACATATGTAGTAATAAAGCTTCGATACAATCAATTGGTACAGGGTAAGCACCCGACGAGCGAGTATTGCTTTATTAGGCATTACATGCAGAAGGGTAACCAAGAGTAAAGCAACAAGCAAAGTTTAGTAGAACGTTCTGGGTATAAATTATATCATGAACCATATCAAACAGTCGCTATGCAATTGTACGCAGTATCACCAGCTCTTAGTACTTCAAGAACTCTCTTGTGACTTTCCACTGTGTTTCTCCCGGATCAGGGTTTCTGAAGAAAGTGACAAGAATCCCCTCCGCCTCAGCAGGTCCAAAAACTGCATTTTTGATCCGTTTATCATCGGGAATATTGAACGGTGGCTCCAGGCCAGTTGTTTTGAGTGCAGCAACATCAAGCTGCGGTACACCATCAGTCACTGAAGCAGGTGTTGAAGGCTCATTGCTAGGAGCAGGTGATGACCCGCTAGACCCGAGATTAAATGGGGATTCGGACAAGAATTCTTCGGGTGTTGGGTCGCTGAATGACGGAGGAGGGGGCGGTAGACTTGGAGGCTTGGACACATCGATCTTGATCTTGATGTCTTTGTTGACGAGAAGCTCGTACACAGCTTCGGCCTCGGCTGACATATCGCTCATAGCGCTGGGACTTGGTATACCCTTAGGACTACCCATCGTCATGTCGGGATCTATTGATGGGTTCGTACAGTCGGTTTCTTCCACTTCAATGCTTCGTGCAGCAACAATAGCTGCTTCGCGGGCGTGCCACAGGTTCTCCCTGCGATTGCGCATCTGGTCTCGTGTCAACAGCTTAAGAGCTGCGCGACGGAGGAGTGGATGGCGACATTTGATGGCGGTCCAGTAAACGGGAGGAATGATTTCTGTCTCGAAGCTGAATGGTTCGAGTTTGGAGTTGGTGGGTATCGAGCCAAGGACAGTGGATGCGAGAGAGATGATAGCTGCGAAATTTGATGTGTAGTTGTCGTATCGCATTTCGCTTGTATCCAACGCTATGGAGATGTAAACCTGAGTGGACTGGTAGTATATTCGGAGGACGTTCAGCGAATTTTCAAGAGCCGGAGACGGTGGTGTCATTGACGTGATGACGGTAAAAGCAGCATGCCATCGATTCAATTGCGAGAGAAGTCGCTGCTGCTCATGCTGGAATCTGACGATCTCTTGCGGATCTGCATTCGGATCAAAAACGATTCCACGAGCAGCAAAAGTAAACTGTAAGGTATCGTCAAGCATTAGGTATAAAGCATATCGCGCTTCTTCGATGCTGCTGAACATGACAGGCATATCTGTCCAGCGTCGCAGATGTGCTGGGATTGGCGCAGGACGACTGCCAAAGAGGAAACTCGATAAACTGAGACGAGCATAGATGGGCACTAGTACATGCTTGATCATCTCCATAGACGGCGATCGACCATCGCTTAGCGTAGAGAGAATCTGCCGACCTTGACAGATATGCATCTGCGCAGCTGTATCGCGATCAATAAGGAACTCAACGCAGATGAACAGTACGCAGACGAGCAGCGGTACGTGGGACGGTTCATCCCTCTGGCCCCAGTTGCGCAGCGAACTAATCGCATTTCCATATTCGCGAAAGGCAAACCGTGTGTCAATTTCACGGCTCGTCTTACTCCGCGCCTCAACAGCTTCGTGAAGACTGCTAATAGCGAGGATGGCGTGTCGCACTGCTGGTTCTGAGGTGCTCATCTTGAGAACTACGCCGCCCCAGAAACTTGCGTCTATAGCACCTGACAGTACCTTTGCGGTGCGCAGGCGGTAGTGATCAAATGCGCGAACTTCTTGAGGAGATTCAAAACCTGACCCGGAACTGAGAATCATGGGTTCTGGGGAGGAGTTGGGCGATATGCGGTAGCCATCGCACTGACGACCTGTCTTGATACATCGTAGACAGTAAGGCTTAGCTTCTATAGGGCTGTTAGATGATGTACACTAGGAGACGAAGATGTAGGTATGTACCATCGCATTTCACTTTTCGAATTCTGTGTCATGGTTAGTAAACCTGTCTTAGATTTGGACTCGGGGGCTGATAATACGGACTTGCAGGTGATGCAACCAGTCCGCACCTTTTTGCTACCCTTGCGACCCGAGGGCTTGGGCGGTGACTGAGATGGGATTGAACACATGAGCCAAGCTGCAAGGTACGATCAAGTTCTGATAGTGTCTTCTAGGGCTGATTAGATGCTGACGAAGAAGAAGTCCGAGATCAAGAGTCCGAGCCTAGAAATGAAAGGATTGTGCTAGTTTGAGGGGTTGCTGATGTGCCTGTGTTTTTATCTGTATGGATACCCGCTGTAATTGTACTACCACAGGGACGGTGTACAGATCGTCACTACAGGGTTTAGGTTACTTAGCCGGGAACTGTTTATAGGGAACACAGCCGCGTGGCTGATATGTTAGTATTGGTGTGTTTATTGGGCGTTGTTACTGGAAGGATCGTGGCGCAGCGGGTTTAATAACTGGGAATGAGGAGGCTCAGCCTAGTTGGATAGTTTGTTGTAATATGCATTGTGGTGATTCATTGACGAGATTAATATTATGCGTATTGCAGTGAGGACAAACAGTATTGTAGTCTTTACAGTACCTCTTTGGTGAGCTTTGAAGGGCAACTTATTGTTGTGCAGTTCATGCAGCTTGACAAGACAGAATGCCTCGACAGCTGGACGATCGCATTTCTGCGTCAATAAAGCTCCCTCCATCATGCATAACACCCATGATTAATAAATTTAATCTGCCTGAACATCAAATCGTATAGGTAGTTGTAAAGACAGTAGCGTCAACGGCCGTCAGTCGCTTGATGGTTAGGCGCACGCTCTCCAGATCAGTCCCGCCGCGCCTCAGCCTTATGAACTGCCCTAGCCTAGAGAGTACTGTTCCTGGGCAAGATCCACGCCTGTGACTGAGCGATGTGACATCGCTAGATCCATCATTAATCCTATTAAAACTACATGATTGGTTCGCTCGGACTCGACCTCGGACAGCTGTAGTATTGTCCGGGATAAGACAGCTTTTGATCCTTTGACATTCCCGCATCCAACTGTCCGAGATTGAAGCCAACCCTAGTCTGTTTTGGGCTATTGATGTCCAATGCTGTGATCTCTACAAGGGTGATATTCAGAGGATTCAGTATTGAAGGATTCCAGGCTGAGCATTGATGGATTGTAGCAGGGAAGTCATTGGATAATTGGATGCGGTCAGTGCTAATCTGGCAAGGATGTACCAGTAAGCATTGTTGAGTGAATATGGCATTGTTGATCCTTGAGATGTTGTTGAATCGTCGAGTATATAGTTTGAGGTCTTGTCATACATAGTACAGTTGAGATCTGAGTCTACACACCATCATTCTCTCGCATCATCCACATTCCCATCATCTATCATCGGATTCTACAAAGTCCATGCCTTCTTTCTCTAAACTCGTAGCTGTGGCTGCAGGTACCCTCGCCCTCGTCGACGCCAAAGCATGTCCTCCTCTCGGTGCTGTCTTTCCAGCACCTCAATCCCCGGGTGAAAGTCCTCCCGTCAAGAATGCCGCAGCAGCACTCAAAGACAACCTCGATGCTAGATTAACAACCAAATTCAACCATTCCGGTCTTTCCATCGGCGTCAAGTCTATTCATGAGGATGATCCGCTGTTTACCTACTACTTTACCCCACCTAATCCCGGTGAGGGCTCGGATGAGGTCGATGAGGATACCGTTTTTCGTATCGCCAGTGGTTCGAAACTTATCACGGCACTGGCAGTGAGGGTCAATGACAAGATCGACCTGCAGGCTTCGGTTTTGAAATACCTTCCCGAACTCAACAAGACGGCTGGCAATGATGACATCCTTTCGCTGAAGTGGGAGGATATCACTGTTGGATCGCTTGCGAGCCATCTTTCGGGTGTTGGTGTTGATAGTAAGTTCATCTTGCTACCCAAAAAGAGGAAATCTAGTTACTAACGTTAGATAGTGGCACAGGACCTGGCAATCGTTGGCGCTGAGCCCTGGGCACCCTTTGGTCTACCCAACATTCCCAAGGGTAAGGGACCTAAATGCTCTGGTCTTCCTGGAACAATCCCCTGTACTAGAGATGATCTTCTCGAACAAGTCAACCTCCGACCTCCTGTCTACGCCCCTTACACCAATCCTGTCTACTCAAACGTCGGATACGCCCTTCTTGGTCTTGTGCTCGAGGCTGTTGAAGACATGCCTTTTGAGGATGTCGTAAAGCGCGACGTTTTTGATGTTGTTGGAATGAAGAGCACTTATGTCGACAAGACTCCTCCTAAGAAAGATCTCTTCATTCCCGAGAAGGAACCTACTTGGAACTCCACTCTGGCTGTCTTTGACTCGTAAGTTAATCGCCGCAGCCTTTTGTTCTGTCTAACACATTTAGTGCTGGCGGTATCTTCTCATCCGTTTCCGACATGCTTCTCCTCGCTGAAGGTATCCTCAGCAACAAGTTCCTTACTCCAGTTGAGACTCGCAAGTGGATGAAACCCGAGGCCAACACTGCATCTTGGGGATACCAAGTCGCTGGCCCTTGGGAAATCCTTCGAAGTGACAACATCACTGCTGACGGCCGTCTAATCGATATCTACACTAAGAGTGGTGACTTGGGCTACTATCACTCTCAAACAGTGCTAATTCCTGACTACGATATCGTCATCTCCATCATGTCCGGCGGTCTCGAAGCCTCAGCAGACAACTACGTAACAGCTACGATTCTCAACGCTGTCATACAGGCTCTTGTACCTGCTATCGAACAGGTTGGCCGTGATGATGCGAAAACTACTTACTCTGGAACATACGAGGACAAGGATACCAATTCAAGCATCACGTTCTCCCAAGATGCCGGTCCGGGCCTCAAGATCAAGAGCTGGCAGATGCGCGACTTCGACGTCCTCAACCATATCGGCAGCTACAACTTCAACGCCCTTGAGTCAGGTGCCTCTACAGAGACACCCTACGTCGACGCCCGTGTATATCCTAGCAACCTTGAAAAGAAGGGCCAAGCAGCTTGGCGCGCCGTGTTCGACAAGGCCGACCCAAAAAAGAACGCCGAATTTGAGACTGGGCTTTTCTTCAAGAATGGTACCTGTCAGACGTGGTTCCAGCAGGACCGTATGGTGTACGATTACCTACCATTGGACCTGTTTGTGTTCGACGAGGGAGAGGACGGTATTATTGAGAGTGTCAAGAGTCCTGCTTTTAACATTACTTTGACAAAGGTGCGTCAGCCTGCTGAGAAGAAGACAACTGGAGCGGGTTACGCCAATGCAGCTGGGGAGGCGAAGCGTTTTGGGGTGACTGGTCTTGTTTTGTTCGCGATGGCGCTGATGATGAGTTTGTTCTAATGAGTTTGCAGGTTGAGTCTTCCGGCGCTGAATATTAACATTTTCGGTTACTGGCCATGGTGTACTTTCATATTATGTATATATTTTGACGTACCAGATAGACTGGTATAGCCCGCTGCAATACTGACAATTTCATGAACTGTTTCAACTGATAACCCAGTGGCATGAGGTACATTTCTTCCCGGAGTAACGTGTTGGCCTTCCCTGACTGTGATTATTTGTTTAGTAGAAGCTATATCCAGTGTAAGCTGCCATGAAGATGGCTGATACCTTACGATTTCAAAAATTAATTAATACATAGATGCATTAAAAGTGATATAACTATTCATACAACCAGGTCCAGCCCAGTATAATTAAACACGTAAGTCTTCCCATCATCACTGCTGCCCATTGAACCCTGTGAACCCGTTTCCTAACGTGTCGAATCCAGGATACATCTGTCCCCAGTTCATATAATCAGTCTGAGGTGTCATACCACCCGCAGGGAGCATCTGATCAGTCACCATCTGAGGATATAACACGCCATTATTCCAAGCCTGTACGTCCGCCGAGCCCATTTGTCCATTCGACATAGCCAGCATAGAAGGCTGCATAAGGTCGTCGAACCCAGGCCCCATAGTGGTCGGTGTTATTATTTCAAGAACCGTTTCAGGCACTTGACTTCCTCGTCCTGCAGCACCGCTGCGAACAGTTCGTAGACTGTCTCTGTGCCCAAGACTACTGCTTTCAGAGCCATCATCCAAAATAATACCGGAATCAGGTCTTGGCATGATTTCCCGACTTTTTCGCTGTACGATCGTCTGCGGAGCTTGGGACCGGACGATTTCGCTCTTTTTGTTGCTGCGGTTTGTGTAGGGCATGCTTTGCGCGTTGGCGATGCAGTTATCCAGGGTCTCGACGAAGCATTGATAGAATTTAGTAGAGAGCGTTTCGAGAGTGGCTGGATTCGACATTTTGTCGAGGAGGGAGAGTTTGAGCTGTTCGAATGCCGATTGGTATTTGGCTGCTACTTCAAAGTGTTCGATCACGGGGGTGTATTCTGAACTTGTTAATACGCAACCAATAATAAAGCTGACAGCGAGGTACATACCGTAAGGCCGAACGTCACTGTCATCATCATCGGGAAAGACAATGTTCCAAATTTCTTTCCATTGGACCTCAGGAGACGTCCCACTTGCTCGTTTCCTACTTAACAACTTCGTCGCAGTCTGAGGATCGATTCCACTTTCGGCATCTGCGTCAGCGATGTCGCACATGAACTCTTTCGGTAAACGTTGATGATCGCGTAATTCCTTTCGCGAAGGAAAATCACGACTACAGCGATCGCACACGTAGGCTGAGGGATCGTCGCGCTTATGCTGCTTCACAATGTGTTGTCTGGCGTTGAGTATCAGCATTGTCTCTTTCAGAATACGTATAGTGAACTCACCTAAGCTCGGCGAATTTGGGAAAGTAAGTCATTGCGCAACTGTGATGGTCTCTGACGTTGAACCGATGAGGATTTCTCTTTCGGAATGGGCAGCTGAGTCGAAGATTCTCATCATCCTTGGGATTAGGCCGGGAGCGCTTGACTGGTAGAAAGCCTGATCCTTCACCATCGCTGAATTCATCACCGTCATCTTCGCGTTTGCCCAACTTCTTGCGCTTACTCCGACGATCGCCGCTGGAGGCATCTTGAGAGGGCGTAGAAGATGAGCTGGACATTGACATTGTGTGGGACAGTTGACCGTCCGAGGCAGATTGCCACATGTGTTGACTTATGTCTTGAGCGAAATTTGACACAAGACTCTGGACTTTGTCTCGAGGGATTGATGTGTCATTGAGATCTACACCGTAGATGACTTGGAGGGCGTAATTGAGAACAAGATTGGCATCCTCTGGCGTCACATCTTCGGATTCTTCTTCGTCATCAGCTTCGGTGTCTGGAATGTCATCTATGAGATGGTGAGATTTTGTAGGCGTAAGAATCCTCTCCTCCTTGATGAAAGACTCGGTAGGACTGAGACAGTTAGCGATGTGATGACGCATAAAACGTCAAGTCAACATGCTTACCTCGCAGGACGAAGCTCTTGGACAGCAGGCCGTCTTTGGCTCTCATTAATACCTCGAATCTTAATATCGAACTCAGGGTATCCTGTGATGATAGCATCCTCATCTTCATTGACAAAAGTTGAACAAGTTCCAGTTGAGGGATTGTGCCGATGACAAATGCGACTCGCTGGTCTTGAAACTCCATCAAGCGTTGTGGCTGCGAATTGTTCCTGTATAGAACTCGCATACGTGGTACTTATCGGACTCGCTAGGGTAGAAAGAGAATGCGTAGTAGCCGAGTCTGGAACATTGGCAGAAGAAACACTACTCATGGACGACTCAGTAGGCGAGCGAAGTCGAAATGCCCCTGGTGTGAAATGCAGACTCTCTGGGACCCTTTTGCTCTGACGCCTATTGAGAATTGGGAACTTAGAAAGCGGCGCATCGCTATGACGACCCTCTTTTGCTCGAAAAGGAAGATGATGAAGACCAGCTTCGCCGATCTGGCTGGTACTGTGATCTGACATGGCGTTGCGTTCCGATGCGATGCGCGATGTCAAAATATGGGGATGAATTCTAGAAGGGCAGATTGACAGTCAGTTGAGAGAAGCTTTGCGCATTACGTGACACCTCGTTTATGTTTGACGCCATCAGTTTCGGGTAGATTTGACAGGGTGTCGCTTACATGGATGAATTAGATACGTTTCTTATGCAAAGAGAGATAAGGGACCAAATAATAAAAATGAGGTGTTTGTTTGAACTAGATTGAAACAGAAAAAAAAACAATGCGTTTCGTATGGGGTTCAAGAAAGGAGCGTGGGTGAATGTGATGGATTAAGCAATAAAAAATAAATGGTACAATGAGTGAGGGAGAATTATAAAAAATAGGATATGCTATCGAAGAAAAGGAAGGGTGTAAGCATGGGGTTATAATAGGAAACAAAAAAGGGAGAGCCGGACATCCGTTTCATCTTGTCTACCCTTTTCTTACTTTTACTTTCTCTCCCTCCCTGGCTCTGAGTCTCGCACAGGTTGCCTCGCCTGAAGCCTGCATCCAAACTAAAGTCCTACAACTTATTCCTGAGTTGTCACTGGTCATCGTAGTGACGAGGTCCACTGCGCTGGTATAAAAGTGGTTAAGACTGTTCCTGACCCTTGACGGGCGGCAGTTGATGACGACTCTGATTCGCTCGTGATGGCCATTGTTACATGGGCTGTGTTTGTTAGAGGGGACGTTTTCAGGCACCAGAATTGAATTGAAATTTATGGGTGTTATTGGTCAGCCCTATGGTTCGCTTGAGTTTCAGCAGCAGGTTGAATGAGGTTTGGCAAGGGATCACCCCACGGTATATTATGATGTGCTTCTCGTCAAGGAGAACAGGTGCGGAACTCCGTTTATGGCGTCATCGGTCATTCATTCAGTCATATACATTGTCGCTTATTCTCCTATCTGGAGAATCTCAGCCGCCCTCAAAACAGCCTTCGCACTCCTCTCAACCCACTCCTCGGCCTGAGTCAGATTACCTTGATCCAAACTATCCTGCACAGCCGGGAAGACATCTGCTCCATAACCACTCTCCAACCCTGGCGCACTGACAACGTTGTAAAATGAGTATCTCCCTGGCAAGAGACCCGCGCTCGCAAAACCACGGCTAAACTCTCTAAACTTGGTGTTGACAGCACTCAGAAGAACGGTGTCGTTGAGAGCGAGGGCTTGTTTGGCCAAAGTATCGATGCGTTTGCCTGCAGCTTCGAAAGCAGATACTGCTTCGTCGAGAGGGCTGAGATCAAGGGAGTACTTTGCGAAGCGATCCTCGAGCTTCTCTTCTAGATCTTCGAAGATGTCGCGCAGGGCCGAGCCAGCATGAGGCATGTCCCATGGAATCAAAGGGTCATCGGCGATATGGTAGGTTAAGAGAGTGACGAATTGACCCATGGCAACGTGAAGATGGAAGCCTGGATCAGCGAATTCGGTCATCCAACGGTGCGTATCGTAAAGGCTATGATAGGCATAGACTGGGTCTTTGGGGCCAGGACCTCCTGCGATATCGAGCTACCAAGAGTTAGACGGTTTTCCATGACACAGATGACGGAAGTCTTACCGAACTGATGCCGTTGTGGTAAAAAGCTGCATAGTCACTTCCACTACCCATGGCTGGGAGGACACCTTCAGTAGCGTTGAACCAAGCATCGTACAATGTCGGTCCAGCACTATAACCCTCAGGGAAGAGGACTTTCTTCATGGTC
Source organism: Fusarium cf. aywerte (assembly GCA_011034095.1). Classification (NCBI taxonomy): domain Eukaryota; kingdom Fungi; phylum Ascomycota; class Sordariomycetes; order Hypocreales; family Nectriaceae; genus Fusarium; species Fusarium cf. aywerte. The sequence continues at coordinate 93,497 of WETZ01000025.1, read as the reverse complement.
TCGATAGCAATAGTCTGGATTTCTCCCGACCCAACAATCTCGGCTCGAGGACCGGATACTGCTGTATCGAGGTTGATGTAGGCAACCGTCTTTTCAACAAGCTCAGGAAGATGGTCCTCAACCCATTCTGTGCTACCCATGAGACCAAATTCCTCGGCATCCCAAGAAGCTAGAATACTGGAGAATATTAGTGTCGGAGCTCGAGGCGAGATTGGTTTGGGGCGACATACATGGTTCGACGGGGCTTCCAGCCCTTTTCAACAAGCTTTCCGAAAGCCTTGGCCATCTCGATAAGAAGTGAACCACCAGACACGGCGTCAGCAGCACCGCCACCAGTCCATCCATCACGATGATTTCCGATAATAACATACTCATCCGGATTGGTTCCATTAATGGAAGCAAGAACATCCCAGGCTGGCTCAAGTCTCGCGTCCATGATATTCACCAGATTCAATGTAGCTCCTGGAGCAGGACCGCTGTGGTACGTCACATTGGAAAAGGCACCCTTGTAGTTAGTTCGGTTGACTTGTTCAGCGGAGAGTCCGTGACCATCGAGGGCGTGAAGAAGCTGGAGACCGTCTCGAGGACTGATGGGGATAGAGGGGATCTTAGGGCCGTAAGGGGTGATGTCGCGGCGGGGAGCGTCCTTTTTGGATGCGTAGCCGATGGTCGAGGGATCACCGAACGACAAAGATCCCCAGCGAGTGCTACCTCTTTGGATAGAGGAGGGGTGTCGAGCAGGACCATCTGGAAGCTATCAGTACCTACTCGCGATATTAAATTTAGTTCACTAACCTGGATATGGGAGATAACCGTTCTCTTCTGTGATCTCACCGTCTTCAAGAGGGTCGGTGTAAAGGATTGTACCGATCATCCCGTTTGCCTAGGCATGTTGGCTTAGTGATATTCCGCCTTGACATTCCTCTCTGGTTCGACTAACCTCAGCATTCTTAATCTTAACACCACGGTTTGCACCACCGTATTGAGCCAAAGCAATCTTTCCTTCCAACTCAACGCCGAGATCCTTGAGCTTCTGGAAGTCCTCACGACCACCACGCCTATAACACCCTATTAGCTTTACGTCTCCGTTATAGTACGTGTTTGCTTACCCGACGTAGACGTATTCGGCGTTCACTTTACCACTACCCGATAGTGCATGATATGCTGGCTTCTCATTAGGATTGTTTGTCTGTGCATCCACTTCAAGAGCATCCTCAAGTCTCTGCACCTCATGAGCCGACCCATCAGGGCGGTTGAGCTTCAGCGTACTCTCAATAGGCTCAGTGTACCAAATCCAGTACTCATCGATCCAGGACTCCCAGCCATGTTCAATCCACTTCTGCTGCGTCCACTCTGCCTGTGACCGGTTGTGGCCTGCAAGACGGTATCCTGAGGAGTAGTAGAGAGACCAGTCAGAAATGGTGTTGTTGTCAAATGAGTTGACGAGCAGAGTCTCTGTTTCTGTGAGGATAGGCGGGAAGGACACCACATCGCGCTTTAGATGACGGCTGTGGGAGGTACGAGCTTGGCGTTTGGAGCGGAGATGAGCGAGTTCATCCTTGTCGGGAAGACAGGCGTAGACGCACGCTGCTGCCACGAGATAGGATGCGAGAATCCTGGACATGATGACAAGTTGTGATGCAACTCTGAGGAATCATGTGAAGGCATTTAGATCTATGGGACCGCATAACTATTTATACCTGTCTTACCTTCGTCTTGGCTCGGATATCCTCGTCACTGCATTGCGTGCCCAGCAAGTGGAGAACTCCATCTTACAAATATCAATACACAATGGATGATAAGCTAGAGCTTACACCGCTTTACACCTATCTGAAAGAGGAATGTGAGGATGATGAATATGCAGCGTGCGGAGAAAAGTCGATAAGCCTACTGCGTCATTGCTTGGCGTCGTGTTACTCAGGCTATATTCACCTTCCCACTTGGGCTGCGATCCGCGCGGTGTCGTATTTTGAGTAATCCTACATGTTGAGAAGTGGGGTTGACAGAGGCACCGTTCGAGGTTATCGTAGTTAAGCTTGTTTCTGGGTTTGTTTAGGAGCGGGGAAAGCTGGGAAATGTCAGTTGAATAGTGGGAGGAGGGTAGTGTAGGAACTGTGCAAAGTTCTCAAATCAATAGCCACGCGTAGTCTAATAAAGGGCCTTCTACGTTGAATACATTGATGAGGCTAATCACTTCCGACCTGTCAACGACTGACCATTCTATTCCCATATCAATTAAAGACCTGTGGTAAGTTGAGTGGTTTATGTTGGTCGCTGGTAAGCACCCAATGTCAATTGTTTTGGAGTCCGACAGCGTATCTGGCTTAATAAGAGGCTGCTAATGATAAATTTGAAATACAACTATCCCAGGTGTCTCCAAGAACCTGCTGATTAGCGTCGACTCACACCTTCAACTGCACAACTTTCCAGCAGCGTCAGTTGTAAGATGCTTGATTCCTATCGTCTTGGTATGATAAAATTTACTCGTATAGGAAAAGTCTCACGGTAACGCCTTGAGACTATCCTCTACCGTTGCTTTGGCTGAGGGCGCGTTCGATAAGTTGATTGAGATACTGGGACAAATGTCGGAAGAGAAGATCAAGTTATAGCCTGATGAAACGAGATGCTCATCCTACGAAAGAGCGATCAATCATTAAATACGCTAACTGCAAAGTTGATTACTATAGACGTTTAAATCCACTGGTGATAAGATCCAATACAGCACAACATCGACAAACCCATCAGGATCGATGGACCGGATACACGTAATGTCAAGCCGCACGTAGGTACCACTACAACTCGTCTTTCACCTCGACCTTCACCCCATCCTTCTTAATGGTATCGGCCGCAGCACCCAGCGGCTCCCCATATGCGTCGTTAGGGTCATCCCTAACACAATGATGGCACCAGAAAAGATTCTTTGGGTCGTGCGCCTTCTTTACAGCCAACAACCGCCCGTACGTCTTCTGTCCCCAGTACCTCGTCGTCCAGTTATGCATTACATACGAGCTCTCTGAGAAATAGCTGTTTGGACCAAGCTTATATATCGTATCATTTGCCTGTTGCGTTGTCAAGGTGCGTGCATTCTATAGCATAAGCGTCGAGCGGAAGCCCACTGATATGGAGGTATCCTTTGGCTGCATTCTGCCAAGATTTCCCGTTATCGATTTGTAGAGATAGTGAAAGCCATAACGATAGCCCGCTGGGCCCGGTGACGTCCGATTAGGAGTCTTTAGTGTTTTTACGTATATGTCTAGCATATCAATTATAGTCGAGGCAAACTTTATCTCTATCATTTGTCGCGAGATAAGAACCGATTTATAAGAGCCAGTTACTGTGTCGGAGGGCAGGCTTGATGACGGCAGTGGGTTCGCGGCGTTGAGCGAAAACGTGTTTGCGGGCATAGAAAGGAGGTACTTATATGCCGATCCAAAGTTGTCCTCCTGAGCGGTGTTGCTCTTGAGCACGTCCTTGAGACTATCGCGGAATAACTTGTAGTCCTCTTTATTCTGACTACCGGCGTAGAAGTACTTAAAGTTGAACTCCTAGGTGACTTTGCAGAGGTCGCCATTCTTGTAGTTGGTAGTGATGATAAGGAAGGCGGGCTGCGTGCTGACCTTGTGGTTAAGCCTAAGCTGCCACGCGATGAAACGAGTCCACATGTCGCGTAACCACTTATAACCAAACTCCTGCGAATCTGGGCAAAATTTGGCTTTCTGAGAGATGTAGACACGGATAAGGCCTCCATCAGGCACCTTGTGAGCGCGAATCGTCATGGAGAGGATGACGCCCCAGACACTACCGCCACCGCCGCGCATAGCCCAGAAGAGCTGCGGATTCTGATGGTGACTGGCGATCTTCTTGTGGACGACAGGGTTGTCGTGGGCATCGCTGCCGACCTGTAAAACTTCAATCTCCAGCAAGTTGTCAATACCGAGACCCATAGATGGCGCGAAGGGCCCGTGGCCACCACCGAGATGGAAGCCTACCATACCGACAATAGCCTTCTCTTGATCTGCAGCCTGATTCCAGGAAATTTAATAACAAACTGCTTCTGCCGGCTTAATAAATATATTATATTGATAGCTGTTAGTCTAGGAGTCCATCTAATACTGAGCTAATGTTTTTATACACAAGTTGGCTACGTCTGGGTGACTGCGATGGTCACCACTGGTGAGCGGTGTTTGGAGTGACTGTAGTGGAATGGTTACTGTTCGAGTCCATGAACGCGATGTTACCACGAGATCATAACGGGCTGCAATACATGAACTTATCAGGAGGGATTATCTTTATAGTAACTATACTGAGTTAAGCGGGGACAGTGCTACGATAAATATCCGGTTATTAATTATAATTTTTCCTCTTTCCATTTTATTCTATTCTACTTCGAACCGCCAATTTCCATTTTAACATCTTAAAAATCACAAACCTCACCAGACACACTTCTATCGAGCTCTGTTAAGATGTCTGGCGTTATTGAACAGATGATCGAATACGTTTGGGCTCCTCCGTTCGGGACAAGGTTAAAACCTGGAGCGAGGAAAAATTTCAAAAATAACCATTACTACCGCAAATGGGGCTTTACTATCTACCGCACATACTATGGCAAGGAGTCTGATGAATATTGGCAATCGCTTTTATATTCCCTACGGCATCAGACTAAATTGGCATTCGGTGGTTACGAAGATGATGAGGAAACGGATCAAGATGATAGACGACAAGTTCAGAAATTATTCCATCTTGAAGTTCGTGAGGATCCCACACGATTAGGTGGACTTGACGTCTATGGTCTCCGGGAATTTCTGAAGGCCGAAAGTTATAAAAGAGACTAATGTTAAAGAGAGGGGGGAACTTCACGTGAGCACAACACCTCATGAGAGTCAAGGCATGGCAGATTATCTCTTCGACCATGTTTTGCTTGCTGATGAGACAGTCCTAAAAGATATAGAGAGAGGTATATCTATTGTTAAGGCCGTCTCATTATCATGGGATGGTCATACACGAGGGTACGGATGGGTAAGGCTCCCAACAGGCTATCTATTAGATTTATGGACATACCTCATGTGGAATGATGACCGGCTGGAGATAACCTTTCGTTTCAATGGTTCCGAGGAAGACCTTGCACAGCAAGTTTGGCCTGGGGATATGGCACTTGACTACACTGGAAAATATTCGGAGATTCGCCCATGGCGTCACTATAGCAACCAGGATGAGATGTACTAAGGAAACACACAGAAGCAATTACTATAGTATTAAGCTACGATGTGAATATCTTCTGAGGCTAGCTACCTACGGCATCAGCATTAGAAGCCTCACTTAATCTGTAGAATAGTCTGTCCGTCCAAATATTGGAATGTATCCCTGTTCTGTGCAATGCATGTATGCATATATACTATATTAGAGTTGTGCTATGCCACATCTGGTTGGTTAAATGATGTAGGGCCATCCTGGGAGGGAGCAACTGGCATCTAGAAATTGGAATGGAAACCTCAGGTCACGTTCCTCCCATCTCTTCATCTCCATCGTCATCAGTGATAGGACTGTCAAAAGCTGAGAAACCTGATGTGTTTATCGTCGTCTGATGACGATCATTCGCCCTCTCCTTAAAACGATTCGCGATATCGCGCGTCTCGTCGCCAGGATCATCCTCTTCACCCTCCACCAGGTTGATCGCCTCGTCCATAATTTCCAACATGTTGCTCTTGGGCTTACTGCTCACCTGCTCGAAATAATCCTTAATCCATTCAAGCCAGTAGTTAGCGAGCTGGACCTTGTCGTCAGGGTGCTTTTCGTTGTAGTTATTCTCGGCAAACTTGAATTGCACATAGACATCCTTGACGATCTTGTTGAGTCTGGTCTGGGTTTCAGCCATATTGATATATGCAATCGAGCTCAACGCTGCGCTGTATCGTCCAAACACCTCCCTTCTGTCGCGCTTGATGTTCTGTCTCGACTTCTCCCCCCTGGGAAGATACATTTTAAACAGCAGACATTTAGGGGGCATTTATCGCTCTTAGCCCAGCTACTACCAAACCCAGGATTACACTCTAACTTTCTATCACAATCGGAGCGGCAGACAGATTTTCCGCAATCGTACATAAGTCAATCTCTATTCATGCAAGTGTATTAGTATACTTACAGCTAGGACCAAAGCCACAATTTCCAGACTTATTGCAGCATCCCTACGCACACCTCTTAATGGCGGTACAGGTTATACTGTCAGCTGCTACATAAAGACATAGTAGCAGCACAACAACGAACTAGGCGCAGAATCGCATCTTGGTTATATTGGAAGGGGCAGAACCAAGAGAACGAAACGGGAAGAATATCCAACTATAATGAAGTTGTTTCAATGGATACAGAGAATATGTGACCAATTCAATGCAAAAACTGACACCAAACGTCCTGGCAAAGTAAGAGTTCGGAAACGGCAGTCTGGATATAGTAGACATGAGTCCTTAACTAGATACAGTAGCTTGATACATCTCCAGTATCATCGGAAGAAATCACCCGATTTCGACATGATTCGCTCCATACTCAGACTCGCTCAGCTCAGGATAGCAGAAGAAGAAAAATTCGAACCAGGCTGGCGATCAAGGGTCCAGCGTCCAAAGGGGCAAAAAGTGGCATTGCACGATCCTGTAGATCACGGGCTGGGCATCACTCGGAGTATGTCAACGGCCCGTCTCACACCTTTTAACCAACATAGCGTTGTATTCTGGTGGGATTTCTGTCAGGAACAGGGTTATATTGCACTACTATGGGTCCGTTTTTACTAGAGCCAACAGCTCAGGATCCTTGCAAGTCATGACCATAGAATAGGCACAGGCGCATCTCCACCTGTTGGTTCTACAAATTGTAAAGTTTCTGGTCTTGGCACTCATATAGAGAGAAAATCACTCGGCTGTTCACTGCGTTGTCGAATGAGCTCTTCGCGTATACTCCCTGACCGCTGTCTAGCTTTTTACGAAAGGTCTCATAACCGTCCCCATCCTATCATTGACTAACGTGAGATCCGCCCGGAGCGCTGAAGATTGGTCTTTTGCGTTTTGTAACCCTGATCCGACTGATCGTTAGCTCGGACCTTAGAGGCGGTCGAGGCTAACTATCAATTGATGTAAGCACTCAGCTTGATTCAGGGTCTATGTTGGGTCCCTCGTTTTTGGAAGTCGTTCAAGTCTAACCCCCCCTCTGCCTCATTTACTCACTCGTTGTTCAGTCTAAGAAACCGTCAGAAGACAAGAATGGTTGTCATTAATCGTTTCATCCCTGTTCTCGGCTTGTGCCTCGGCGCTGAAGGTGCGTTCAATCTCTACAATGCTACGGAGCTCGAGAGCAAGAATGTTGGCGATGCGTGCGTCAAGGCCTTGACGGGCAACATTGCTTGTCCCACGCATGTTCGCTCTTTCGTGGCACCTAGCGTTCATGGGTCGCTTCGAAATATCAGTTTGACGGATGAAATCTGCACCGGAACTTGCTCTGCCTCGCTCAAAAGCTGGTTCAATAACGTCGTCAGCGCATGCGCAAACGATGATTTTGGAGACGGCGTCCCCCAACGACTTGGCGGCTACATGTGGGCTGGTTGGAACGAAACTTGCATTAAGGATCTCGAGACTAAAAAATATTGCAATGGTGAGTTTTCTTTGCCAGGTGATAGATGGATGTTGACTAAATATGCGGTTTCAATCAGACATCATCGATGAGTTTTCCAGGCCCAAAAAGGGCCAGGATATGCCCCGCGACCAGCTTTGCAATGACTGCTACTGACGCAAGCTTGCCACGATGCAATCATCTTCATACTCGGTTTACAACCAATACTATCAGGATCGACTGGAGAAGGTTTACAAGACGTGTGGTGGGTCAGGCCCGACTGAAATTCCTCCGCCTCTCAAGGTCGAGGAGGAAACTGAGGATTTCTGCCTGAACGACAAGTACTACACCACCAAGGAAGGCGATACGTGCGACTCGATAGCCAAAGCAAACCTAGGCGTCGCTGGGGTTTTCTTATACATGGGTAATCAGGAACTTATCGCCGATTGTCGCAATATCGGCGCGGGCATCAAGCTCTGTCTTCCCACAGCGTGCCCAACGTACGTGATCCAGCCAAAGGACACATGCTGGTCCATCGAGCGAGCCCAGGGTCTACGCGTGGATGACGTTCAGTTCTTCAATTCATGGATCAACGCTGACTGTACCAATCTGCACAAGGCTACCGACTTCTACGGTAAGAGCATCTGTATCGGTGCTTTTGGTTCTAAGCATGCTAGCTCTTGGATCCAGGACGAGGAATCCGACGTCGCTAAGCCTGCCCTTCGACTTCAATATAGCAGCACCAACGGCCCTGTACCCAAGCCCATGTCCGCTGAGGAAGTTCAGAATTAGTTAGGATTCGTCAATTAGGTCTTGAAGCCTCAAATCAGGTTTTGCCTAGATATAGCTACAATGTTGCTCTATCTGTAATCATTTGCCAATTATTCATATAGAACGATTGCCGTACACATCGTGCATAACCTAACCAATTGCAAAACTATTCGCGAGCGATAAAATGAAACAAATAATCTTTTTACCTTTCGTGCGCCATCGACTGTTTAGCATTAGCCTACTTACTGAGATAGCTACGTGATGATACCAGCTGATTTAGACTATGGACAAACCCGAGATAAATGATGATATGTTACCATTACAAAAACAAACTTCGGAACGAGGGGCAGCCTAATCGCTCAGTGCATGTTATGATCTTTGTGGCCCTCGTGATGAGGGACGCGATGTATCTCAGCCCGCAGCGTGCAAGGGACACCAGATGATCGCTCACGACTCAGGATTGCGGAGTCAGCAATCCCGATCCACGCGGATCATTTCTGAATATACGCAGATACGATAATTGACCTCAACTGGGCGGCTGAGAGTCGCTTGCCTAATTGGCGGCGACTGTGTAGGGTAGTTATGGGTTCGATTGATGCAGAACGAAAATAGCTTGAAGAAAGACACGACGGACGATTACAATGCAATGGCTAATTAAGATCAAGAGCAAAGTGAAAGATCCTTGTGGAAACTCTATTACTGTTGGCATCAAAATATTGTGGTATCTTCGACACCGACAAGCTCTGGGACCGCCCCATGTCGTGCGATGGTACGACAATGGCCTCGACTGTCTCTTGTGGCTCAACGACTGGGCTATCACACCTGAGCAGTTGTCGCAATATGTAAGTATCCATTTGATTTGCTTTCTCCGCTTGTGTTTCCCGTGACTTATCTGTTAATTCACCTCTAGAACCCGGTTATTGGTGATAACTGCGCTGGCATAGAGGTTGGCCACTCTTACTGTGTCGAGATCAACCATGGCCTACCCGAGGAGCCCGAGGTGACTTCAACTGAGCCTTCCGAGCCTGAGCCCACTGAGGACGTATGGAGAACTCAGTCACTGAATTCGGTGTTAATTATCCTGGCTGAACCGCTTATTCCTACACTATAGACGCCCAGGGAAGGCTTGTCAGCGACGATGGCTGGTTTACTTTCGGTGTATACGTAGCAACAAACTTTGAGCTCAAGAGACCGGCCGTAGTGGCGACCTGCAGCATGGAGACCCCGTTGCAATCGGTCTTTATGAACTGCAGAATGTCTGCTGACTCCAAGCTCCAGTGCTCTATTCCTGCGATTTCTTGCTTTGAAGGGTCAAATTTCTTCTCTACGCCGACATGTGTCGCAGCCGATGGTACATGGGATCTCTTTTCTCTTGGACAGTCAGGACCAGGAAATGTACTGCAGATTGGAGGCAGCGATGGATCTGCTGCATATCCCGCCCTGTCCATGGGTAACCAGAGGGTTTAGAGAATAGCTTGAGAGGTGTCGATGGCCAGCATCTACTTGTACTCCCCACTGAATCTTCAATTGCCACGGAAGGATAATTTGTGCAGATACCGTAGACTCATTAATTTATCGAAAGTGCCTTCTATATCAACGAGTTAGATAATGTGAAGCACTTCTAACTTCTTGAGGACTGACGATTCTATTTCCACCCTAACTGACAGCCTATCAGTATCTATGGAAGCATCATCGCCGTTAGTCGGGTCTTCCTCTCCCCAAGTGAAGTTTATTCATTTACGAACGATCCTATCTCGAGGTCGGACGACTTCACTTCACTTTTTACACGTGAATAGTTGTGGATATCGATACAGTACTATCAGTTATTCTCATTATATGCCGTTGGGTAAGGATTATAGCCTGCACCATACTACACATCCATAGTCCAATTCCCTCTCGAACAGAATGAAGCTTAGTAGGTAGGCAGGTTACTAACAAAGCTGGGTGCCCGCAATATTGCAAGGATCTATTGATTGAAGTTAGCCTATACGTATAGGGTGGATGATAGCCTTTAACATACTGTCAACATAGTTATAGGTTAGTTCTCCATCGTCAACGTTGTTATCCGAAGGGTAGAAATACGGGACACTTCCGCAGATTTTGCAACTATAATATGAAGAGTCATTAGCAAAACAAGACCACAAAAGAGGTTGATTCTAGGCTCATACCCGTGCTCCGGAATGAAATGAGCTAGGCCTTTGATGTTACGACCAGGGGCACCGCCCGTACCCTGGAGAAAGGCACACCAACCGCCACCGTTGCCAGCTTGGTTTCCAACGCAGGCAATATGTTCACCATTGTAATACCTGGATCGAGGTGAGTATAACGGGCGACTAGGATATATATACAGGTGCTTACCATCGGTTTTCGTCGATGTTGTTAATGGCGTTGGTCAAGTCCTGCGCAACACCGCTCCCTCCCCAGATAGCAGTACACTTTGCAGATCCACGACAATTAATGCCAAGGGCATTCGTGCTGGAGATCGCAGCCATGAGGGCTAAAGCAATCGAGTTGAATGTGTTTAGCTGCATTGTGGTGTTAAAACGGTAGTGTCTTGAATGAATGTTCTTGTTGCTCAAAACACAGGATCTCTATCTGGGGTATGGGACTTATATAGATGAGATGAAGCACTGTGTCATGTGCCTTGCTCTCTCTCATCAGCTTTGGAATCATTGAATGAATCAATGACGAAAAGAATATGCTCTGGACTTGTCAGCAACGGAAAGGACATGCCGGATTTCCCTCGGCATTGTCAGCAACGGAAGAGAAATGCCGCGCTCCTATTATGTTGTGAAGCTTTGAATGTATAGGAATATTGCAGATCTCGACGTTCAGCTGCTTACTTAATAACTTCTATTAAATAATATATAATCAGGTAGTTAGATAGTCGGGATAATTACGAGAGACTGGTCGCCGCTTACAGCATTTAGCAGGGGTCACGAGGCACGGGCCGAGACATAACTACTAGATGGAGAATAGGCATTCAGGTAGCCAGCCATTTAAGACAACTGTGACGTCTATACTAGTTACGGGAGGTCTTTGCTATCAGCACTAATGTCAGGATTGTTACATCCGTTACATCCGTCAATAATACATCTCGTATTCAGAGACCATATTGTACACTTGAATTGATCTTCGGCAGCGTACACATCTCTCTGAGTCTTCCGACGGGGAGCATCGAGAAGCTGGATGAAATTGCATAAAAGCAAGGCTATGTCGTCTAATCTCTGAAGAAAGTCTTGCCTATCATCACAGAGTACAGAACATCACCTAACCCTTCAAAAAAACAAATTGACCTGAGGTAATTTGTCTTGCCTGTCCCTCTTTCAAATCAACATATGTTCTAACAAGATTGATCAGATATAATCTTATCGACAATGCATTCCAACACTATCTACCAGGGCCTTGTTGTTGCCTTCTCGCTCGTCTCATCAACTTCCGCTCTTGGAATCAATTGTCGCGGCTCTGCCAATTGCAACACCTTTGGCAATAACCAAGTTGCCGATGAGCTCACTCATGCTATTGCCGGTATAGATCTGGACCGCTGGTACGACAATGGACAGCAAATTGCCTGTGTGGGCACTGGTGCCCCTATCACAGGGAAAGGAGGGTTCTGTGCATTCTTGCAGAATACCGGCGGAGCTCCTGGTCGTAACATCAAAGGTCTAGCTCATTTCATTCCGGAGCACGGGTATGTCCCCATTTCCCCTTACAGTAAGCCTTGTTGTATTAACTCTATGCCCTCAGATGTAAAACCTGTGGAAGTGTCCCGTATTTCTTCCCGTCAGACAATAATGTTAACGACGGGGAACTTACCTACAACTATGTCAGTAACAGTTGCAGTCAAGACGATGCAAAGTTGTGCTAGTGGGACAGTCTAACTGAATCACGCTGCTTTATTCTAAAGACTGTGCGGAGGCTGGAATGGCAGCTGATATAACACTAGTTCCTGTAACAGCTTAGATATGCTCACTTCAGGTAGCTGTCCAGATCAGATATAACATAAGATTGAGTTCTCAATACTATTCTAGAAAGGCTTTTCAAGCCATTAAAATTTCCTACTTTTCCAACTTTAAATAGGAACTTAAGTTCTCCCGTTCTCCTAGCATCATCAATAGAGAAATAGTTCGGTTTAGTGATAGAAAAGCTCAATCATAAGCCTAATTCATATCTATAGCAAATAGTGCTGATACCTTTATCCTCCAGACATGACCAGATGAGATTAAACATGCATGTCGCGCTGTATCTTCTATCCGTACCGTTAGCAAGGCAATATTGGGAGCCATTAGACGGAACCTACCTGGTAGTTGTATTTTCTGTCATCACTCATTTAATCGACCTCCTCCATGTAAGAAGAGAGATCCCGAGGGCACTTCTGGCCACTGCAGAGCCACTCGCCGTCAGGAAGCTTTGTGCAATGACACTGTCTCTTAGCAAGCTCAGCCTTATCAGGAAGGCTGCGAGGGCACTTTCGACCACTGCAAATCCACTCGCCGGCAACCTTCCTGCAGGAGCATTGTCGCTTCTGGAAATGGGACTCATCGGGGAGGTCTCGGGGGCACTTGGGACCACCGCAAAGCCACTCGTCGCCAACCTTCTTGCAAGAGCACTGTCGCTTCAGGAGTGCGGACTCGCCTTCGGGAGAGGGGGCGGCGATGGCGAAGGCGGAGAGGAAGGCGACAGCAACAGGAATAAACTTCATGTTGGCGACTGAATATTGATGAGATAGATGTTGTTGCAAGGTAAATGTGGTATTTGAGCTGTTGTCTCTGTCGCCCGACAGAGATATTGACGGCGAAATGTCCTGCTTTTATAGACGAGAATCTGCTATCAAGGTGAGTATATTCCCAAACCGCCACTCTCTTTGATAGTTCTAGCAAAAGATCCCAAGATACAAACCCTTGAGTTCAGCTTGTCACCATTCAGGAAGTCGATCCATTGATAAGTAGGCACTTTTGTGCTGTCTAAGCATGGAGTTACTCCTTTGAGTAGCCTCCACTAAACCCAAAGTAGAAGGTGAGGCAATCTCCACTACCCGCGTCTTGCATTTAGGATTCCCGTTGCCACGTCCCTGGGGCCCTGTCACTAGCCGCTCAGCGTAGCATTGGCACGAAGTCGACTGATGGCGACGAGCCGACCGATCTCGGACCGTGCGGGGTGTCATGGCATTTATGTTTGCCAAGGAATCCTTCAACTAAAAGGGCATTAGATTGGTTCATGCTAAACGAAAACCCACTACAGAAGTTCTGCTGACAGATTGCTTAATATGGTCGAATGTCGCGAAATGAGAAGGTAACACTCAACTTGACAGGACCGCCTGTGGAATAGTTGCGGGGCGACTTGTTACGGGAATAGCATCCTCGACATTTCATCTTCAGAACATGGACGTATTATCTCATCACCAACATTTAGAGTCGGTTAGGCTTAAAGAGATTGCTACATAGAAATCATCAAACCTTTGGCTACGATGGTGCTAAGGTCGCGATATAACTAAGAAAAGTGGCTAGCAGAACCAACAAGCTCCAAGAAATTAGAGTTGATGCGTAACAAGATAACTCGTATTCCCGCATATCTAAACGCCATCTCGTATCGCAACCTATCTTGCCCTGTAGGGCTAGACCAATCGATTAGGATTCGATTACTACCATGCTATCCTCTCTCCCCGAAAAGCAGGGTTTCATGTGGCAATATGGACCAATGAGGCCGAGATAGAATGGACTGTCGGGATAATATTATTGAAAATTTGTAGAGCCTAAAACAGCGACACGTCTTTGAACCAAAATAAGTTCTGACCCGTCCAGATATGTCACATGACGGCTAGCGACGAAAGATCGAGTCAGTGGCAGCAAAGCGGAAACCTCTTGGACATTTGTACAAGACGTGTTAGTTTTGTATGACGGTGCCATGCTATTAATTGCGGTATTAAAAGAGTCTCCAGCTCGGGGAAGTTCATAAGAGGGATTACTGATTTTCGTTTGGACCTGTCTCACTCGATCTGTGCAAATTTCCTCATGGATTCTGTATATGGCGGCCCAACGCAAAGCCAGAACGGGCTCGCTGTCCGTCCGGCGGCCTGGCATTTCTTCCTGCCTGTGCCGATGTTTTGCAACGTAGATGGGCCCAAATAGATTGTAATAGACACCAAACATCCCAAAAACATATGGGTGACTAGCAAGGGGGCTGAAAAAGATGGCTTGGTGCGGAAGGTCGTAACTTCTGGCATTTGATAGGTATACAGGGAATGTCCCTTGAAACATAAGTAGTTCGTCGCTAAGACCACGCGCTTTGGTAAATCACAGCATGGTGAATAAGGACCGACGGAGAGCATGGCAGCATCTAATGAGCGAATGGTTCCGCTGACATATGGTCCTTCGTTATTTGAACCCGCCTCGACGTCTAGTCTACGTGTTGGCATTAGCAAATCGTGCGATTAAGCCGTAAGACGCAGGACGCCATGAACAATCCCATCATCCTTCGATATCAATTTTGGGTAGTGTAATCAATTGGTTCAAGACAGCCAAAAAAAGGCCGGATAAACATTTTAAGAGAGAGGGACTTCAATAGTGTTGCCCCTGCTGGCACTCCTTACTGTCAAGAGTTATGGCTGAGGCCTGATCACAATTTCTCACCAAGGCCAGATTCACGCGTCTCAACATTGAAAAGCTTAAAATTGAAGTACAATTAAATACGCAATGAACGTGAGTAATGTTTCAAATCCGCAAAAGAACAAACCAGGCAACATTAAGCATACTCATCTTAAAAGCCACTCGGCATGATTCCCTGTGCATTAACAACATCCATCCAAGCTGTCGATGCATCTTTGATTTTGGTCCACGAGCTTCCAATGGCCTTTGCATCCCCCTCAGTTAGCGTGGCCTGCTTCATGAGTTCAATGTTGTTTTGGATCTCCTGTAGGGTATCGGCGATAGATGAAGTCGTGGTTTCCATGTCCTCGGCGGCTGATACAACATCGATGAATAACGGACGGATCGTAGTAAGGGTGTTAAAAGATGTGTCAAGATCTCTTTTCGAGCTCTGCAGAACAGAGATCAGTCCTTCAATATCGGCCAACTGAAGGCTGTCCACCACAGTCTTAATAGCTGCCGCTGTTGCTCCAGCGCCAAGTCCAAGGGCCTGGACCGTGGTTAGTGTCGTTGCGACGGGACCCAAGAAGCCAAAGCCAACCAGCAGTGCAGCACTGGCGAGAGACAAGGCGACGACATCAGCGATGAGGCTGATGATCAAGTCACGCTCCTTCTTTTTGAGGTCGCCGATATTCTTATCAACTTCATCCATCTTTGTTTTGATTTGATTTAGGTTAGCCTGTATCTGCTTCAAAGCTGTTGCGTAGTTCGCTGATCCAGCTCGAAATTTCTCGGCAGCCACGCGAGCAACCTTCTCGGAAGCTCTAGCTGATCTCAGACTTGAGCGAATCATGATTTCTAGGCTCAGCTTCTTTTCTGCAACCATCTGCGCTCTGGTCTGTTGCAAGAGAGAGGTTGTGTACAAGCTCTCGATGACTGGGTATTGGTTTGACATCATATCGACGTATTGCGTTCTCAGACGAGTGGCGACATCGAGGAGGGAAGTCTTCTCAATTTGCTTTTCGTCCCAGTAGCCAACTATACCTGGTAGGTAAGGGGACTGGAGGAGCTTTTCCATACTCGAGAAGAAGTCTCCCGCCTTCTTGGCTTGGCCAGTTATCGTGGAATCTAATGCATTAGGAGCATTGAGAGCCTTTACAACCCTCGCATTATCGTTAAACGAGGCAGGTACGGCGAGAGACGAGGTCATAAAAGACATCTCAGCCTGTGGTGGGTTGATGTCAATGCCCCTACTGGCAAGAATACCGAACACAACGTTTGTATTCTTCTGTACATCTGCCCATTCCACCGAGAGCAAGGAGTCATACATAGTCGGGTCCTCAAGAACCTGGCCTTGAACTGCTGTGAGGATGTTATATACACCACCCAAGCAGCCGCTGATGGTTTGCACGGTTTCGACCCAGGTAGCGGCGTGGCCATCAACAGTAGCACCACTCAATGCAGCTTGCTGAAGCTGTTGGATTGAGGCCGCAATCTGGCTCAACTTGTTGTTGAGGTCGCTTTGGATGTCATTGATCTTACTGGCCTTATATGCCATGACAGCAGCTACTCCGCCGAGGTAGACGTACCAAGGGATATCAATATCCTGAATTTGCTCGTTAGCCGTAGCTCGTGCGGAGTTTCCATTGTCGTTGAGTGCGCCGATTTGCCGCTGAAGGCTTTGCTGGTAATCTGTCGCGGCGTTGTTCACGTCGACAAAGGCATTGTTGGCACGGGCCGCGAACGACTGTGCACTGGTGCAATCATTGATGGCATCCTGCAAATATGTGTCTTTGAGTTGGGCAATGCCATCCTTATCCCCACTTGGCAGGTCCTTATACCGGCTGAGGAGATCCTGCACGTTTTGGCACATGCTATCTGTCTTTCGAAGCATGCCCACAACGACTGGAGCGGCACTTCTGATGCGGTTCTCGATTCCAGTTGGGTCAATATCAACGCCTGCCACAAAGGCCAGGGATGCCCCTTGAGCCGAGGCAAAAGAGGTATTGAAGATTCTTGAAGCGTCATCGATCTGTGGAATATCATACCAGAGCCCTGCCTGAGCTTTAACCAAGGTCATGCCATGTGTCTTTTGAAGCTCCGAATTGAAGGCCTTTTCCATTAGCGTCTCATATGATGAGGTATCCCCGGTGGAAAGAGACTTGTTCGCTGACTTGATGGTATCGTGGAACGAATCTTCAAGTTGCTCAGGCGACAGGACGTTGAGTGTGTTCAACAGTTTGACACCGGGACTGGGCTCAGCAGCCATGACACTGAACGAGTCGGGGATGTTAATACCCTGCTTGTTAAGAGTGTCTAGATAGACAGTTGCCGCATTGCTAATTTCGGTTGTGACACCTTGGGCGGCGATGATAGACGAAGTGTCTTCGAGAATATCCGCCCCAAGCTGGGCTGCTGTGGCGTCGTCCATAGTCCCCAAGGAGTTGGCGTCATTGGCCATTCTACCCCAAAAGACGTTCAATGTTGAATATAACTGATCCAGCTGCGTAAAGTTTTGAACCACTGCTGAGAGTTCAGTAATGGCGGTGTTGGTGACATCTATCTGTGCCTGAGTATCAGATATTTGCCCTGCCAGCTCGCCCATTTTCACTCCCAGAGCTATAACGGCGACGAAACCGGCAACGAAAAGGGCCCCGGCACCAACTACAGCCCACGCCCCAACCCCGCTAGCCAGTGCAATTACGCCAAGGGCCATACCAAGAAACATAGCACCGACAGCTCCCCAGAAAGCGGCTCTCAACTTGCTAAGAGACTCCTCTTGTACTTTAAGAGTGTTTTGTAAGCCTGTGAGTCTATCTCTGAGAAGCTGAAGTTGTATAATGAGCTGATTCTTGACGTCGTGGAGCTGGGAGGTCATGATGTTGACTGTGTCCTTGGTGCCGAGGATAGATTTGTTAAGGATCTTTGCCCAGACTTTTGCGTGGGTCACGAAGCCCTTTCCATTTTTAATGGCAATTGCCATCTTTTCCTCGTCGTCAGCATTTGCATAGTCCTCGGCCGCCTTGTTGAGAAGATCCAAGTAGGTGTTATGGGTAACAGAAAAAGCTTTGATCTTGTTGATAACAGGATACAATGATGTTTGTGTGTCAATATATCGTGACTTGAGCGTGCGAGTTAAGACCTGTAGATCAAGAATAACTCCTGGCGATGCAACTCCTAACTTGGAGACACCATCTTGAAGCACCCATTTGGACTACTGTAGCTGTGGGTCTGACCCATCTGATGGAGGCTCTTGGACATATCGCTTGTATGAAAAACACGTTTTTATTAAGACTGATCTCGCTCAACTTATTTGATAGCTCGCATCGTGTTGGTTGTCAGATTTCGATCGAATACATACCCGAAAGGTCTCACAGCCCCTCCAGAAGTTCTGTATCTTCCAGTATCTCTGTCAATGGTAGGGAATCTTGATGGCTTCGGATGACTTGTGTTGAGAATCACGGGGCGTAAATCACATGAAATACATTTTGGTGGAAAATAACTTGAAACAGCTAGAGCTTTGACTGTCCTTCAAGTGATCTACACTGGGGCACGCTGATAAAAGCCACTTAATGATACATGATTCGATTTCTCCACAAATGTCACAGGGTTATATGTCCCGGCTTGACCCCGCTTGCCTTCCAGTGCGGAGGTACAAGCCAAGGTGGCTTGTAAGTAAAAGCTGAAAGGCCACCAGATCTGACAACGTGTCTCGGTTGAGATTGTCGTTGGTTCATCATAGTGTCAAACGGGAAGATATCACATACCAGTTCACAGGCCTGATTTATCATTCGTTTGAAATTTGCTTGCTGAGTTAGCAGGGGTGAAGAGATGATACCTCGAACTACAATTGATATCTTGAAAGTCTATTAATTCCATACTGATATTTGAAATATTATATTCAATTCACCCTAGCTTTTCGCTATTTCTATTAAAGAGTACTTATCTAGGTACTTTTTAGTAGAGATAATACAGATACGACTTTTTAATCTTTTTTTTTTCTGCTTTTTAAAGCTATTTTATTGATAATTTTAAAGCCTTTTGAAGTCTTGTGGCGCTCTGAGATAGATGTATCTTGCGGCTAATCTTAAAGGGATTATATTGTAGACTATAGATGATACAACAGCCTCTTCCCGACCCTGACCCGCCAACGTATCACATTTCTAGTGCGTGACAGAGGGGCATTCTTACCTCCTTCCAACCATGTCTTAGATTCATTTCAAAGGATTAGAAGGTAGGCGGCAAAGAACAGGCCGAGATAGGCTGGCAGGAACTCAAAGGGCCTGAGGCCAGCCAGTGCGGAACTTATGGGAATCACAACCACTGCACACTTTACTACAGGGTAGGTTATCCTGTATTACTGAACTAGTACAATCGGCAATCAGAGTTCTAGCCCAAAACCAATACACCAATACTAGATTATCAAACGTGATGATACACCACGAAGCCTACTGTACAGGGGGATGCATGGACCATGTATTGAAACTCTTACTGGCAGTGTGTGCAGATTAGAGAAGGGCCAAAGTATTGAACACTAAAACTTGTACCATGAGAACAAAGCATAATTATTTGGAATTTAAGGCAAGCCAGAACAAGTCATACAGTATCTTCCACTATTTGAATAACATGATATGGAAATCGATCTGGACAGGGGAAAGACACTTTAAAAAGCGCTTCTTAGAATCCACAACCTATCTTGACTTCGTCAAGTACCGATGTATTTACGCCTTTCAGATACCCATCATCGATCAGTTCCGTAACAGTACGGTTCAATCCAGGGCAACCCGTCCAAAACTGTGTCCCAAGACCTGGCTGGCCGAACCACGGCGCAATGGGACCAGCCTCTGGAGTGAGATTCTTAAGAACTTCATGTACATGGTAGCCATTTGGATAGTCTTGGTATTTGTTGTTCGTATTCAACGAGCTCGGGGGAAGAGATCGCTGGGAGAAGGGAGAAGCAGCCAGAGTCAGGAACTTTCCTGGTCTCTTTTAGTGTTTGTCTTCGTGTAGATGAAATTGAGCAATCACTTACCATTTTCACCTCCGAATCGGTCCACCAAAGTACCAGGGACGATTGTTATGCTAACCTTTAGAGGCTGCTGTTCCTCGTGGAGCAGGAATCCATCATGTTCAGGCCAGTACCAAGTAGTGTTGCCATTCGCGTCTTGGGTCGTGTTCCACCAATCCTCAAGGAATTGTTTCGGCGTCATTTTTCCAAAGCGGTCGTATCTTGCCACCACAGTACCGAGGGTCAGTTCTCTTGGCAGCTTGGATGGTCCAAGACGCCAGTCTCCACAGATATTATACGGATCGTCACTGGTAGCCTTCTCAAAGTCGCTGCATTGGCAACTGTCTTCTACAGCTCCAGCCAGGACGAATTGCGGTAAAGACCATGCTGCTGAAAGGCTGACAAAGATGGCGACGGAAAAAAGAACTAGAAAGTGCATTTTGGCTGGTGCTGGATGGTAGGAAGACAGGGTCTGGCGTTAAAACAAATGCGATGTTCGCACCCCAAGTTTTTATACGCTTGGGAAAGGCTAATCACATGGACAGTAATATCTAAATCTTACTACAAGGGCATCGAACATGCCATTCCATTCTAACCTGGGGGTGTAAGACCTGACTCGTATTCTATATAGTAACGAGACCAAGGGACAAACGCAGTGGTGGAGTAAAAAAAAAAGGGTAGTGTCTCAGTGACCGCAAGCACATCCGCCACGGCTTATCCACCGGCAGCTGAAAGTTCATCACAGCCAGTCACATATCATCCCTTTACTGATTTCCTGGGCTAGAGCGGTGTGCCTAGCATATCGGTAGGTATCATGAAGACAAACCAAAGCCCAGAAATCGATAGACTTTCCACTTACAAGAGCATTTCAGGTAGCCACAAGTTTACACCTTGCACATCGTAGTATTCACGTATACTTCCAAATACTGAGCTGGAGCTACCGAGATTCGTCACTTTGGTCATATGCTAAGAGGTATCTGCCTTGTGACTACTGCTGGATGTGGATGTCTTATCGCGGCCGCTTTGCTTGGCGAGATGGTCGCCGCCCGTCTCTCTTCCTTTGGGTACAAGTGAACAATGGAGATGAGAATTTAAATATCATGATTTGTATGTAGTCTATCGTACAAGAAAAGTTACCGCCACTCTCCTAAGAAAGAAATGATCCTAATTGGTAAGCACAGGTGCCAGCCCATCCCACTGACTGCTCTCAGCCGCGTCGACAAGCCACTTTCCTACACTCTCCCTGGTAATCTTTGGCATCCATGCGCAACCCTTTCCATCATCGGGCCAGACTTTGACTTGCCGAGCCTCACCCTCTGCAAGCATAACCGGTCGTGAAAGGACAAATGTCAATCCGCTCTCTCGCACAAGACGATCAACCTCGTTGTGGTCTCTAAGTCCGATACCCATGCTTCCATGACTGAACAGCATCTTGCCAGGAAGGTTCATTGATCGCCATGAAGAGCCAGCGCCTTGGGCAGAGTTGACAATAATCTTTGGCTTAGAAGCGAGCTCTGCTTTGTTGATAGCACCAATGAGAGCAGTCATGCTGACAGCGAGGAAATCGGGTGTGGTATCAGGGCGTAGCGCAGCGAAAGGCGACTCGGTAACACGGACTTGAGCAAGTGCAGTGATAACGACTTGAGCAGGGATAGGAGTTGTGAGGGCCTTGATGATGTCGGACTCTGAAGTTGGAACTCCCTGGACTAGGGTAAGGCTTGAGTGAGAGGGAATTTTGGCGGTTGTTGTGTTGCGGACCAGTGCTGTGACTGTGTGGCCACGGAAGAGAGCCTCTTGAACAGCCAGAGAGCCATTGCGGCCTGTTGCGCCGATAACGAGAAAATGCATTTTAATTGCAGGTATTTAGTTGTTGAAGGTGTGTTATAACACTTTGATGGTAGAAAGATGAAAGGGGGAGGCGTTGTTATAGTAGGCTGGAGTAAATGAAGATTGTTGACGTTGCTTGTATGAGCGAGTTGTTATTGTATGCGAATGGTTAATGATGAAGGAAACCATTGGGCCTCTTTCATCGTTAGTCTTTATAGCAAACCTCCTCTCCATTCCACTTCAAAGTATCGGCCGATAACATCCGGACCCGATGTCTCGGCCGGTCGGGTAATACGGTGAATGAGAAAATTGTGGCGGCGCTTAGAAATCAGCACTAGCACATCTTTGACATAACCCGCAGCAGCGCAGACTCATCAAGACTCACTACCAACCTTTAGCTTATCCTGCGAGTGGCTGTGCCGTCTATTCCCGGCCGAGAAGAGCTTATGTCGGCCGGATGGATTTACTCGGCCGATATCCAGCGGGGTTCAGTGATAACGATTGGTTCAGTCGGATCTGGACGGCACTTGGGTTACGAATCTGTTGATTGCTCACGTTAAACAAAGGCGTTTTGCTAAAAGACCGATGACTGAGAGGAAAGCCGAAGGATTGGGGCTATTTTGAGTGAGATTGGAAGGATGTGGGAGGTTTGATGGTTTGTTGTTGTTGTGTATATATATATATATGGGAGAGAGAACCAAGTGGATATCGACTATCACACAGACATCAGCAAGTCAAGCGAACAGCTACTCTACTTCATTCTTATCTATATTTAACTCATTACCTCTACTATCTCTTTCTTTGTCTCATCGTTTACAACCCTAATTCATCCCTCTCATAACAAAAATGTCTTCCCCAAAGATTGCCATCATTGGAGCAGGGCTATCAGGCCTCGCCCTGGCTTTGGCTTTGCATCAACAAGGTATTGAGAGCATCGCTTATGAACAGCAAAGTGCCCCTCTCGATATTGGAGGCGCCATCATGCTCTCGCCCAACTCTCTTCGTGCTCTAGACAAGCTCGGTGTCTATCAGCGCATGCTTCCTCGCAGCTACAAATTCGACGACCTTTACTTCCTATCCCAAGAAGACAAGCTCGTTGATGTTTTCAAGTTTGGGGATGAGGAAAAGTACGGATACACTGGAATTCGTGTTTACCGATTCGAACTTATCAACGTTCTTCTTGACCTTGTCCGCGAAGCGGCCATCAAGGTTGAATATGGGAAGAAGTTTGACAAGATCGTGAGTGAGACTGAGGATAGTGTCACTTGGAGTTTCACAGATGGATCTGAACAGTCAGCGGATCTTCTCATCGGAGCTGATGGTATCCATTCTCGCGTTCGATCATATCTCTATCCCGACCTTGCTCCCAAGTTCACAAACATGATCGGCGTCACAGCTGCTGTTCCTACAAGTCAGCTCAAGCTTGAAGAAAACAAATATGACCTTCCGGCTACTTTCATGCACGACAAGCGTGGTGCCTTTGTCATCGCTCCCCAACTGGTCGATGGCTCCGAGGTTCTCATCGGCAAGCAAAAAGTATTTGTTGGTGAAGATCCTGGAAGAGATGCCTGGAAGGCCATGAACTCCGACAAGACATGGTGCGTTGACTTCCTTCGTGAAGGAAAAGAAGATTACCCTCCCATCGTCTCCAACGCCACCTCGGAGATCTCAACTGACAGGGTCAATCTCTGGCCATTCTACCTTCTCCCCAAGTTGGACAAGTGGGCATCTAGCGATAAGCATGGTCGCGTGGCTATTCTTGGCGACGCGGCCCACGCTATTCCTCCTACTGCCGGACAGGGCGTGAACCAGGCTTTCGAGGACGTTTACACCTTTGCTGGTGTTCTAGGTTTATTGAAGGGAAATAATGGAAATGGATTGAGTGAGGCTTTGGATCGCTGGCAGAAGGGACGACAGAAGCGTGTTGACAACATTATTGAGTTGAATAATGAGATAAACAAAAGGAGGATGCCAAAGGTGGCTGGAGTTGAAGTTGAGACGAAGCCTTTCGATGTTGAGTGGCTCTATTCAGTTGATTTGGACAAATCTGTAAAGCAGTTTGCTGGAGCCAATTAATGGTAGCAGAAATGGCTGATTAGTAGATATATTATTTCTAAGTGCCCAGCACATTCTATGCAACCACTATATATATACTCCTCTAATGTAAAACTTCAATATTTTCCTACTAGCTAAATAAATCTACTAGCCTCTTCGCAAACATTTTAGGAATTGTTACGTAGCCTAGGTGGCCGCCAGGAATCCGTAAAACCTCATTGCCTATCTTCTTGGCGATAATATTAATTGGTCCCAGACCTGGCTCATCGCCGGTATCTTCTCCTGCTACGAGGATCAATTTCTCTTTCGATTTGACAAGAGCTTCAACATCAACTGGGGCGCTTGTGTACTGTCTCAATTCAAATTCAAACCAGAAGAGGCAATTCGCGCGAAGCTCGTCGCCGCGCTTTGCATCCATGCAGCGACGCATGATATTCGGCTCATGGCCCTCGGATAGACCTGATGTGAAGGCCTCCATGGCTGACTCGGGACCATGAGCTCGATATATGCTATAGATGTGGTTGATGAGTGCGTGAGCCTTCAGTTGGTGCTGTTTGGGAAGAACGGAGAAGGCGGGTGGCTCGTGTGCAATTAGAGTTGCCACACACTCGGGATGACTGGCTAGAAGCTGCTGGGCAACGACAGCGCCGGACGAAGTTCCGAAGACAGAAGCGGTTCCGTTGCGAGAAAGGTGTATGATCAGTCGCTGGGCATCGTCGGCATCAGTCTGTAGGCGGCATTGGAAGTCTTGCCGGCCGACGAGAAAGCTTTGAGAATACCCGCGGCGGTCCCAGCACACAACAGTGAAGTCGGCGGCGAGAAATCGGGCAGCGGGATGGAAAACTCTACCCCGGCCGTCAGCACCAGGTATAAAGAGGAGAAGGGGGCCATCCGAGCCGAATGTTTCGTAGTGCAGAATGGCGCCGGGAACGCTGAGTTCAAACATGGTTGTTGTGAGGGAGAAGATGATGGAAAGACAAAAAGGGTACTGGCGGCGTTGTTGCAGAGCGACGCAGTTCTGGCCCGTAGAGATGGTCAGTCCGCTACCATACATATATATCTGGAGTTCGGAAAAACAGACCTTTGTCCCCGAGACTTCGGGGAGATAATTCGCGATTCGCACTACTAGAACCAGGGTCCTTAAAATCAGTGGCCAATAGGAACGCGCGTACTTGTGGCTCAAAGATTTTGACATCAGGTTAAGCGGCAATAGCCAACACTATAATAACTACAACCAGAAACAACCAAGATCTTGAAAGATCGGATTAGTATAAGGAATTGCTGCTAGACTGGCGTATGAAACACCCTTATGAGGCCAGTATCTCGGGTGCAATTAGTCAGAGCGGGATGCAATGTTTGCTACTGCTTGCCATCTCCCTCACATGTTTCCTATATCTCCCCGGGCCCTTGTTTATTTGAGAATAGTGCAACTACTATCCCACAGGCTACTCTAACATCGAGAAGCTTTCCATGGGCCAGGATCTGCCTTGAATAAACCTGCCCAATTGTGCGCGCTCGGTATCAACTATGGACTTAAGATAGCCCACAAACTACAAAGAGCTTCTTATAGAATAACTGTACATTGAGGTCGAAAACGGTGCAGAAAAGTAGAACCAGCCAAGACTTATTAAAATGTGGAATTGTATCAGGGACATTTTGCATATAGTGAGTAGAGTAACAACCGTGTTTAACAGCCTATGTAAATTATGGAAATAATACAGAACAACCTTCGGCCTTGGGGTTAAAAAAGTAATAAGAGGTTTATCTCTTAGAAATATCATAACTGGAGAGTCTTAATCCTGAACATTAAAACCACCCCTCAGTCTAGGGAACAATTCAAAGGCCGCCTGGTAATAAATCTCTCTCTTCTTGTCATCATCCATTTGAAAGCCATCGACGAACCCGGTGAATCCCTTGCTGAGGAGCTCAGGTGCGTGTGGGAAGTCACTGCCGAAGAGCAAATGCCCTGGCTCGGCAAACTCAAGAATCATGGGAAATACCTCCTGACTTCCGGCAAGAGCGGTGTCAAAGTAGAACTGCTTGGCCTGGTTGATGATATCCTCGGCAGTCATTACCCCACCGAATTCAGGAAGAGCTAGCATTGTGGCTCGTCGGATAAGTGCAGCAAGAGTTCCACCACCATGTGAAAGAATGATTTTGACGTTGGGGAATTGCTGGAGACGTCTATTGAGGATCATATCCATGGCTGTACGCCCTGTCTCGTGAGGCCAGTCGAACGCAGGCATCGGCAGTCGTTCATCAAGATAGACGGCAGCGACATTATTTATGGGATGAACAAAGACAACAGCTTTGCGACGATTAAGTTCTTCCCAGACAGGAACATACTCAGGGTGTCCAAGATAACCTTGAGGAGTTGCATAGCTAGTAAACAGGGTAACTCCATCTGCTTTGAGCATATCAAATGCATAGGCTATCTCCTGGAGGACAAGATCGGTATGCTGGAGAGATGGAAGTGTAGCAAAGAAGCCGTTGATGGGGTTTTCGTCGCGAAGGCTGGCGGCATAATGATTCATTTCGCGCGCTACTTTTGCACTTTCTTCCGGATCGGAAATGTGGGTGACTCCAGGAGTGCTAACAGAGTATATGACTGATTCGATGTTGTATTTCTTGTTGAATGCTTGGTCGCTCTGAACACTCCACGAAGGAACTTTCATGCCTTTCAGACCAGCTCCGACTCCTATGAATTAAGTTAGAAAGAAAATTCAAGTTTGCTGAGTAGGAGAGTAGCTAACCAGCAATCTGGGGAGGAATGATGTGGTGGTGAACGTCGATGCGAGGAATATCAGACATTTTGAAGAGTATAGATTGATTGAGACTTTTTGTAAAGAGTTTAATGTATTTTAAGAAGAGCTGATTTATGTCCTGGATGTCTTTGGAAATGAAGACTGGAAGCCCTTTATAGTTGAAACTCAATAGGCATTGCGCATTAACACATTCACTTTTTGTCGGGGACATCTCATTTAGAATCTCGCGGAGTGAACCGAGAGAAAGATTATAGTGGATCAAGCAGAACATCCCGGCCAGTGAGAGGCTCTTTCTAAAAGCCACAATAGACTTGGCACGGGGAGATTTCCGAAGCTGAGAAGATCGCTGCTGACTGGCTGACCACCATCCCACCGCTATTGATCACTTCCGGGTCACTTCCGTCATCCATTTTTTGCCTCCCGCGTAAGACTCCAACTGTTTCAGCAAAGAATAACCCAACCACAAAGAATGCCGCCACCTAGTGACGGGTCTCGGCCATCAAAGCGTAGCCGAATTTCCGAATCTTGCAAATTATGTCGATCGAAAAAGACTCGGTGCGACGGCCGACGCCCGAAATGCTCGACATGTTCAAGCAAGAATGAACCATGCGAATACAACGAGCCCAACGTTCCAATCTATAGTGATATCCTAGCCCAGATTGCACGTCTTAATGAGAGAGTGCAACAGTTGGAGAGCGAATCAACTGCTAGTATGATACTTTATTCATGATACCTCTATTCGGGAAATCTTATTTTCTGCATTAGGACAGTCTCAGGCCACTACGGCCACTTTTCCGTCAACAGCTGAAGTGCAGCGTGAGCAGCCATCGACATATGCTGACAACCCAACTACACGGTTCATTTCATCTGTTACGCAGACCTTATCTACAAATCAGAATGATCTTGAATTACCATCACCACATGGGCCTAATCAGATCATGTCGTCCAACGGCATGATCGCGCTTCAAGTCAGCCTTCCACCAAGAGAAATTGCTGATGACCTTGTTGACAGTTATGAAAGACTGGTATATCCCATGTTTCCTGTCCTTCATCTACCATCCTTCAAAAAGAGATATTTCCAGCTCTGGGAACGGGTTTCCAGCGTTCGAGGAGTAGACACAACTTTTGAAGCAACTGTCAACATGGTGTTTGCTCTGGGCTGCGTGAACAGTTCCAAGATCGAGTCCAGTGTCATACTAAAGACAGCTAGAACGTTTTATGAACGCGCCCGTGGTATTATGCCCATAGATTCACTGGATAGTCCAGGAATCGAGGTAGTTCAGTATCTGCTCTTGACAGGAAATTACCTCAGCTTTACTAAATACTCTCACCGATATTGCAATGTAATGGCAGTGGCTATACAGGTTGCTCAGACCATAGGGTTACATCAAGCCCAGAAGCAATCTTCGCCAAACCAGCTACGACAGGAGATGGATAAACGAGTCTGGCACCTGTGCTTGATTATGCAAAGGTCGATCTCTTCAACCTGAAAACAAAGAACCTCCTAACTAGTCATAGATTGATGTCATCACTCTTCGGATGGAGCAGTGTAATGATGCACAATAACACATGCCCCCTCCCGGAAACAATTGATGATGAGTATCTCCTAGAAGATGGTACTGGCATCCAACCACCGGGAAGGCCTTCTTTGTTAGACGCCCTGGTGATCAGTGTTCGGATCTTTAATGTTGTGGCCGAGGCTCGTGAGGTCAACCTCACCGCCTTCACAGACGAACTAAAGGTGCCAGAGCTGACGAGAATACTCCAACTCGACGAAAAGCTCAATATCATCGAAGCTAGTCTGCCAAATCATCTAAGGTGTGGGTCGAGAATGGGAGATTCCCCAAGGGAGACAGTGCTTAGATTCCAGGCCGAAGTGACGAATCTAAGGTAAGCTCAATTACGTTTGTATGAGGATAATTTCACTCAGAACTACCAGGATTATTTATGTACGGCTGCTGCTTCTACGAACCAGTCTATTTACAGCAGCTCGCCAGCTTTTGATATACCGAGAACCTTCTATCCCACAATCCCGCATTGAAATCACTCTACGTAATGAGATTTCTCAAATTTGCGTTCAGAATGCCCTCTTAGCACTTGACATACTGCACACAAACCTTCAGTCTTCGGCAAAAATCATCAGTGCAAACGCCTTGCACGTTACCCTCTCGGCGGCAACAGTACTGATAGCATCGTTGATTATTCCCTCGATAGGCGGCAATTTAGAAGAAGTTACGTCGCCTCATGCACTCGGTGTCATGAAGGCATTCGAAATTCTCGACGCACATGAACCTCATGTCGAGGGGGCTTCTGAGACTCGGAGCAAATTGCAACAACTATTAGACACTGTTAAGAATGTAAGTCGAATTCAACAGAGAGGTAAGTCATAAACCTTTCTAACGCGAATTCATCTATTGTTATGCATAAGAAAAAGGGATATCTAATATTGAACAGCAAGAGTTCAGAATAACTCCAAGGAGGACCAAATTTTTGCCCAATTTCTTGATTCTGAGGAAGGAGATCTCTTTAGTAGGATTGATTTTAGTGATAATTTGTGGGATCCTGCATTCGATGGCTTGTTATACTTGTAGAGATTTAGTAATTAAATTGTGGCTTTGCAACTTGCTCAGAGCGTAATATCGGCTCAATAGCGTCCCGATTCTCATACATCAGTACACCCGTAGCTTCTGATTCAAGTCAAGATCTGCAATTGTTAGAAGTCATAAAAACGTGTTCGAAACCTCTCAGATATGATGGCGTTATCGCACTCCCTCTAGCACAACTATATAAGGAAAAGATCCTCAATACGGTAAGTAAAGTTCTTGGTTCTGCTGGAATCCGGGCCGCTTCTCGAAGATAATAATAGCTAGAGGTCTTTGGGGTGTGCTGTTGTTTAATATTCGCTATATGCGACGGTTGTGATTCGTAATTGATAAACTAGTCGGTACTAGGTTTATATTGGCAGATATATAGAGTGTAATGCTAAACGTTACGAAGTATTATATTTCTCAATAGTAAGGTTAGGCATATTGAGTTAAAGATAGGTCACTATCTGGACGTACGATAGTAAGTAGCTGAGCAAAAACGACAGGAAGAGATTCAAGAATGGATTAAGACTGTCTGCTAGGGCTCTGAATGTTCTCAGTAACGAACAGAGGCTTGACCTCACTGAGGTGCAAATGCATGTCTTCATGTCCCGCCAATCGTGTCGGGTCTGCACGGAACAAGACCAGAATTGTTGACGTACAACCTAGAAACCACCCTAAGCTGGTAGAGATTTAGAACCCCAGATGGGATTCTATGATGGCAATATCATCGGCCCCCCTTAGTTCGCCGGTAGACTTCTCCAAGGGCTTCGGAAGCCTCGTCCATGCACCTGTCATTAAATTCCGGCATGAGAATGCAAAGCGGGACAGAAGATACGCCACCACAGCCGCTCTCGCAGATACTTCCTGGAGCAACAGCATAATATCGAATACTGACCCGGGGGTTGAACCCCCCTCAGACGCTGTAACTCAAGAGAACATCTTTGCAGAGGCGAAGCCAGAAGCATCGTTAAAATCAGCACCAGAGGTATCAATGTCGTCCAACGCGGGAAAGTCCGCCGTAAAGGCGCCTCCAAGATGCCACTAGCGTTAGCAAAGGGTTGCTTGTAGATGTTCCCACCCCTCTCTATAATCAAGGGCCTACATAATCGGCCCGAACTGTATGGAGACAAATTCGGAACCACAAGGAAGTTATAGACTGCGAACGTGACACCGCTGAAACTGGCAAGGTATGTATTGTCAGGCTGCAATTCCTCGAGTCAGTCCTCCTGCAACTGTGGCTTCTGAGCACGACTTTGAAAAGCAATAGTTGAAAACCTGTAGAACTTCGCGTACAACTTTCTCGATGTATCGTGGTGTCTATTTAAACAGCCCGTCGTCGGCACTGTCAAAGGGGATCCCGTGGGTTTGGTCACAA
Source organism: Fusarium cf. aywerte (assembly GCA_011034095.1). Classification (NCBI taxonomy): domain Eukaryota; kingdom Fungi; phylum Ascomycota; class Sordariomycetes; order Hypocreales; family Nectriaceae; genus Fusarium; species Fusarium cf. aywerte. The sequence continues at coordinate 62,934 of WETZ01000025.1, read as the reverse complement.
ACCTGGGCAAGACAGGGTTCGGGCTAATTGCAAAGCCTGGAAGTGGTAAGATTTTTTACGTCTTATACTACCGATAACCTGCAGTTCGAGTGGATTTTCTTTCTTATTTCTTTCTTATTTCTTTCTTTCTTTATTCTTTATGAATCCTGGTTGACAGATCTGGTGGTCCTCCAGCCATGTTTGGCCTACCGTAGATGTTTTGTGCTTTAAATTGTAAGTATGCATGATGGATTCTGCATATGACTATTTTGATTGCGATAAATTATCCATGGCTCCAACCACTACGTGTGTCATGGTTCGGAAATAGAGAATAAGGCTGAGGAAAACGTTGCGGCGAGTGGGGCGAGTCCATGCCGTTTACATAGTTGAGCGAGCTCACCCTTCGTATGTATACGAGATACGAGGCAAGCTCGCTCCGATGATAAAGATACGCGACTCGTTAATTAGGACCGTCCCGTCGGCGCCACCAAGGCCATGTCGGATGCAGGATCTGCGGACCGGCTTCTCTTCACTGCACTAATGAAAGGCAAACAGTCCCCTGGTTAGCAAATAAGGGGTTGGAAAAACTAGATGACATCGACCCATGATGTTGCTCAAAATAAAAACGTTATTGGAGGTGGCCTCGACTCGTACCTTGATTCGGTGTTGCTTGCAGTCTAGGCAGCCACGTCTTGACTTCGTATGGGCTCTGCCTTGGTGCCGCTGAGCTCTTTCAGGCACCTTGAACCCAGTCAGATTGTTGCGGGAGGAAGAAAGAAAGAAAGAAAGAAAGACGGACGATAAGAGGCAAACGCAACGATATAAGTGGACAACGGGTGTGTCAAGCAGCTTGGACACCCATGCTGCCCGTGGGGCTTCTAAACTCATTCAAGTATAAGGCAGCGTCGATCAGAAAGCGACTTTGTTCTAAATCTGGCGATGAAACGCGTTTACTCGGGCGCTATGTGTTGCTGTTAGTGAAGAGAATAAATTACAATAAGTCTAGAGGCAAATGAGTAAGCAAGTTGGGTCCGGAAAATTGAGCTCTGATGGGGGGGGGGGGGGGGGGGGGGGGGGGGGGGGGNGCCGAAAAGGTATAAGCTATGATTTCTTATCAAGCAAATTGGTTAGTTGAATGACCATTAATTCAAATCAGCAAGAGGATTTCCGGCATTGGGGCTCCGCAAGGAACACACTGGACAAGGCGCCCGCCTGATAAGCGCTTAGTCCAACTGAGAGAACCAGTAAGTAGGGTTGCATTCCACGATGTTTGCATTAATGTACGTTGATATATCCATAGTGGATACACGTATGTCTAAGCTATAGATTGTAAGAAATGATTGAATTCGGCTCTATTAATAGCAATTTGTATAACTTTATATTGTCTCTATATGTTCTGATACATGTACATGGCTTGATAAAAACTCTCCACTCGTTGTAGTCATATAGTAAACTCAAAGGACTTCCACGCTAATGAAGTTATCCGACCCTACTTATGATCGAGCTGACTACATATTATCAGTCCTGCACATTTTACTAGCCCAGCCCAGATATTAACCAGAAGTAGTTAGTAGCTTCCAAGGCTTCGGCAGCATATCTTAGGTATAGCTGCGGTGTTAGGCTCCACTGGTCGGTCAAAATCCATCGCTTTCTTATTGTTGTTGAAGGATGATATGCGATTGCTTCGTTTTCTTGAAGTCCGGGAGATGTTTACCCCACTTACGAGCCAAGATAAAATGAGAAAAAGCAGATAGCATATCGACCCTTTGCAAGAGATGGTGTTATTACTGTAAAGCGACTTGTGTGATTGTTTGACTCCACCATCTGTCGCGCCCGAAATGCCTTTCCTCGAAACTGAGTATGAATTGATGGGTATTGGGTATGCTCTGAAATATAGTTCTGATAATGCTGATAATTACTGCTTGCGCTTGACGTCTACAATAATATAGTTAAATACAGCTTCATTGGATCACATGAACCGCTCATTCATCATCAGATTCTTCCGCCTCTGCCTTACTGTCAAAAGAGACTGGCCAACGCTCGTATTTGATCTCAATGCCAGCCTCACGCATCGCCTGATGAACCATTTCATCTAGCCTTTCTGCGTAGCCAAGACCAACAAACTTCACATGTTGAAAGCGATCAATCGTTGCATCAACAAGTCCCAGCAAACCCTGCTCGCGGCGGCCAACCTCTAGACCGTCCCAGACCAAGCACACCGATACTATCGACAGTGGTAATAGCCAGGCAATGGCATGACGATCCTCCACCGTCGGGCCATCAATACACCCTGAGATCGCGTGAAGTGTGAAAAGCAAGCCGCGTGTTTAAAAAGACATGTTCAAGCTTATCAAAGTCATGAAATGTGTAGTCAGGACGGTGGGAGAGAGATCTCCTAATCACTTCGCGAAGATCCAAGTGTAGCGTCTCCAAACTTTGCCGGTAATTACGTATCTTTTCAATAATATCCGCAGAGAACCCGGGCATTGCGAATTCAAAGAATCCCCATTGTAGAGTTTCCACAAGATTCAATAACAAGCAACCGAAGGTCCTTGGCTGCAAAGGATAGTGGTTTGCTGAGCGCTGGGGGTGATGAAATGTTTTCCAATCGGAGGGTGCTGATCTTAGACCATTCGCCAAATGAGTCTTTTGTACTCCCATCCTTGATATTTGTAATTAGCTTACAAATCCTTGATAATCAAAGCCACTAAGTTCTGTATGCTGATTTAAGCTCTCACCCATAAGCGTCTACATAAGCATCTTGTATATAAAGGCCCCATGAAGTCTAAGATCGACGATAAATGAGAATTGACAATTAAGCTCCTTTCCAGCCATGATGAAAGCTCTTGTTCTAAATACATTCCAGAAAAAGGCAAGCGTGGAGGATGTCGATTGCCCAAGTCCCGGTCCCAACGAGATTCTTGTCAACGTGCGGGCAATAGCGCTAAACCCAGTAGACGAAATCTATGTTTCGTCACCAATTGCAGCTCAAGAGAAAAGAATCGTCGGCACTGACTTTGCTGGAGTTGTTGTTGAAGCTGGATCCGAGATCAGTGATTTGTCTGATCCCAGAGTGAAAGCTGGGACGCGAGTTGCTGGGTTTCTGCAGGGCGGTATGTAGTTCATCAGTGACTACATGAGATAAGACTGATGATTATAGCGTCATCTATGAATGATCGCCCCGGAGCCTTTGCGGAATTCATAGTCCTCCCTTATGATCTCGTATGGAAGATCCCTGACAATCTGACTTTAGAAGAAGCTTCAACGATCAGCATGTGCGGCTTGACTGCTGCTCAGGCTCTATTCCGTCGTCTTGGCTTGCCATCTCCATTTCTCTTGGCACCGCAAGCGACGTCCGGAGACGATACCAAAATCACCAACCTCTTGATTTATGGAGCATCCACTTCAGTCGGACTGTATGCCGCGCAGCTCGCTCATATCGCTGCCCGGGTATCGGGAATGTCCATTCGACTGATAGGGGCAGCTAGTTCATCTAAGCATGTGATGCTTCGGAATGAGCCCTACAGCTATGATGTCCTTGTGGACTACAAGGATCAAGACTAGGTTCAAAAGGTGAATGACGCTACAAGACGGAACGGCGTTGACCTTGCACTGGACTGTATCTCAGAAGGCCAGACAGTATACAATACCCATGAGACTTTAGCTCCTTCAGCCAAATTCGCTGTTATCCGAGGCCCAGTTGGTGGTAAGTATGACCCATTACCCTTGAATGTTAAACCTGCCTATGGAGCTGTCTGGGAAGGTCTCGGTGTTGAGGTTGGATATAACGGTAAGTGAATCAGCATTCTCCTCCAAATTGCTCACAAGTCCAGCCACAAGCTCACTATCCTAAACAGGCGCTGTTATCTCAGCGAATCCAGATGCGCATGCATTTGCAAAGGAGTTTTACAACTTCTTAAGCCAGCCGCTACCATCAGGCACCGCACAGCTCGAGCCCAATCCCGTGAGATTGATGCCTGGAGGTCTTGATAGAGTAGTACAGGACGGGTTTTCTCTTCTAGGTACTGGTTCAGTGAGCGAGAGACCAAGGATTGAGAGACCGGAGGAGTATATGCGTCCAATTAGTGCTGAGAAGTTGGTGTATTGACTTTAACGTAAAATTGAAAAGGAAGAGTGTAATGCAATGATCCCCTTATCTCAGAAGCTAGCAATTCTTAAATTCAAAACTGCACTAGTAACTAGCTACTGCAAACAATATGCCTATCCTAGATCCAGGTATTGTCCTATTGTTTGGGGACAGTGCAGTAGCTTTGAAGTACCGTTACATTTTCATCCATGCATTTCATATAATCATCCTGTCCCCATGCCACAGTTTCCTCCTCAGCAAGATGCAACATTTGCAGGCCAGTAAGCTCTAGATTATTTTGGATATGTCGGTCAACACCCAAGTTCAGAAGATCTTGTACTGCTCGTCGAACCCGAGAAGGAGGCCAGTTGTAAAGTCAGAGATTGTATAAAGGTATTGATAAGCTCTCTATAAAGTAGTGTAGTATTGTCTGTCCATTCTAACACACTCGGTTAATGCTATTTTGACTCCTATGGACTAGAAGCTCCATGACGTGTACGTAGTCTCGCAGATTAATGTCAAAGACCTTGATTCCAAGGCAATGTATAGGTGCTCGGCCGAGGCGGTCGGGCTGGTCGGAGTTGCAGCCAAACTGTAACAATATTGGCTGGATACCAAAGCCACAGTATTTGCTAAATGTGAAACATATGGTACCATGCCCTTCGTCATTTGTGGCATTGATATCAAGGGAGTCGTAGTTGACTAAGATCGTCAAAGTCTTTTTAAAAGAATCTGCGATCGTAGTATAGAAGCAGGAGCTTTTCAGTATGCCCCAGTGATCCTTAATGGGGAAATTCCACTCTTTCGTAAAACAACTAAGACCCTAGAGGGGATGACAGACATCTGATTCTGACCTCTAATGTGACTTGCTTGTAGCTTAGATACCGCAGTCATCAATGAATGAGGAGGCCGAACGGGATGCGATATGCGTTGAAATTGATCATTAGGTATCAGCTTGCCCAGATCGGATTGGACCACCTTGGTGTTGACGACAATGTCGCCGAGACGGACATCTGCTGGGCTGGGAGCACCGCCGCCAATACCGACCATCAAACGATGCTGAATTTGGGGAAGGCTCCGGGCTATGTCATTGGCGACGGTCGCAGCATCATTGGTGCCATACTGACCTTTGGAGAGACATGCGATAACGACATTGTGTTAATTGATGCCGCCGAGGGTATAGGTGTTGCTATCCTGAGGGTGCTAAGGTAGCGGCGCATGAATATGGTCCAGCATGATCTCCGCCGCTGTCATCTCGAGTGGGAGCGAAGATATGCAGCCGATAGTGTAGTCGTCATTTTGCAACGCATCTTTACTGTTTTGAATCTATGCTCATGGTCGCTTACCGTCGACTTCTAGGCTCATCATCGCTGATAGGTCCCACGTCAGCTTGCATACAGCCACACTTATCAGGCCATACTTGCAGATTGCTTTGACGTTGAAGAGAATAACCCCCCAAGTTTATTCTATAAGATAGTTCTACTTAATCTAGTCATGGAATCTCTCATGTAGGACAACTCCAGTAAAGATTGCACGGTCCCAATCGTCAGACAAGGTGTATCCCAGATATTCAATACCCCTCTTCATCTTGGACAGAGGTCCGCAGCCATTTGAGGTAGATGTAGTAGTTGTGGCGTCGGGCTGGGGCAGTGTAGTTGTGAACGCAGTGATTCCAGCCTCTGAACAAGCCTCATAATATTCCGAAGGGGAGTCGCAGTATGTAGCATAAGAGGGAACTTCAGTTGGGAAAATGGTTGTGTCTGTGGGGTCATCGGCACGCTTCGTGATTTTAGGCTGAGGAGTGGCCCAAGCCGTAGGAATCTGATAATACACACGACGCTTCAAAACCGTTGAAGTTCTACAATTGTCAGCGCTGGTTCCAAGGAGGGTTATTGAGGTTTCGTACGAGGCCAATGGGCTGACGGTCACAGTGTTGTAGGCTAAGCAGTCGTCGATACGACTCTGCAGGTCAGGTTGGCCGTTTGGATTGTTGAGGCCTGCAACACAGACGTTCGCATAAGATGTCACTGCAGCAGATTGAGAGGCTGTCTCAGAGGAAGTGGTCTCCTCAATAGTCTTGGTAGCTTCAGTCGAAGAAGCCTCCTCAGAAGATTGAGAAGTTACTCCATTAGAAGTAGTGTCCTCACTTGATGTAGGTTCAGCAGAGATAGTTTCTTCGGCGGTCACCTCGGTAGACGATGTATCCATCGAGATGGAACCTGTAGAAGTAGTTGACTCCTCAGATGTAGTCTTTTCCGAAGTAGTCTGTTGAGCGGAAGTTGCAGTCTCGATAGAGCTAGTGTCACCCGCGGAGCTAGTCACTGCAACTGAAGTGCTCTCGGCACTAGAAGCCTCTTGGTCAACAATTTGTCCGTTCTGGCATTGGCTCTCTGTATACTGATGTTAGCTGTGTTTTCAATATTCAATAGTTCCCTCATACGTTTGTAGGCTGTAAGCGTCACTGACTGGCAGCCCACAGGCTTCGAAGAAAACTTGATGTAGACCTTTCCGTCTGATAGAGTTTGGCAGAAACCAGCCTCTCCAAACGCCGCATTTGCCCACGAAAGATAGCCTTCATTAATCGAGAAAGCTCTCGTGACTACATCATTTGGTGGTGTACCCTGAGCGGCAAGCTCTTGGTATCCTTCGCCTTGGTAGTAAATAGGCACTCCATCTTGCAGAAACTGCTCGTCATCAATGCGAAACGCCGTAGCAAGGTCACACGAAGTAGGGTTGTTGTTGCCAATGAATGTAGTATCTCGCTTCGCAAGGCGACGCTGTGGGTTAACCTGGAGGATGATGGCCTCGCCAGCAGGTCCGCTGGAGGTAGTAGTGGAGGCCGCTTCTGTTGTCTGTGTGGATTGTTCAAAAGAAGTTGTCGTTAAGGAGTCAAGGATGGTCGATTGAGTGGTAGAACCTCCTTCTGACTGGATAGTAGTTTGACCAGAAGTGGTTGTCTCAACAGGAGTCGTTGGTTCAATAGTGGACTCGGTAGAAGAGAAAATGTCTGAGGGAAGACTCTTGGGCTTGCAAGGCCCAGCAGCAACACAAGCTGCGAAAACAGCAGCGACAAACGTCTTGGCCACCATATTGGTTCGATTTTTAGAAGCGAGTGTTTTGAGTGAGAACCGACGATGGTAATTGGGCTCGATAACGGGAATCAACGAGATAAATACAATATCGGATTTTTCTCCTTAATTTTATTATACTGGTCTAACGCTAAAAACCGCCATCGTGGCTGGCTGTAGTCAGGGGCAGTAAAGAAACTATTGATTTTTTTAACGTCCGAATAAGTAATTATCGAAAGTCTAGACTTACAGCAGTTAGCCCGACTAGGTTTAGCCAATACATATGCCAACGGACAACAGCTCGCTTAGACTAGGAAGTCTAGTAAGGCTAGAAAAAGTTTGCCTTTTGCCATTATTCGGAAAATGCGGCAAATAATGAGGTTAACGCTAATGGTCACTTATGTCTTTCTCAATAGCGGTGGCAGTGCGCAGGATACATGCATTCCGACAACTAAATTAGATACGCTAGATGTTTTGTCCCACCCTGCACCATGTGGAGTGAACCTTCAAACCTCAAAGTGTCAAGCGAACATTGCTTTGCATCCCCATCCCTCAGTGCAAAGTTTTACCAATAAATTTACTTCATTTTTTGTCAGGTTGCTTGATCATAATTGGTCTGATCATAGTTTTGAGAGAAGCCCGGATATCACAAAAGTCAGAGATTAGTACATCTTGCTTGTGTGTGTCCGTTAGGAATTACGACATTGTTCATTATATCTCATGCATCTTTTGGGGCCAGATCTAGGGTATGCCTCTCGCCCAATTCTGGCTACCATGCAAATCTTGTGAATGGTGGAATTGCAAGTTGCCCTCTATGGTCGAATAAATCATTGTTTACCTCAAGATTCCTTATACTTAGCTAAGGGACTCAATACGAAAAGTGATAACAGTTTGGAGGGACCAGGAACATGAGACGTATCCTAGTAGCTATGGAACATGACCTAAACTTCCTTTAGACGCCTTCATTTTCCGTTAGTGAGTTTTGCAAGTATGGCAATAATCAGATGCGGGGTATTCTTTAAAAGAGCCCCACAGGAGAAGGTGAGATCTTTCTACTTGGCTACTACTACTTTTCTCTTTCCAGGCTGCCTTCAAGTATTCTCCTCGTAGCTTCATCGTATCTTGAATATGTCAGACTCATTATGTTCAGACTGCTTAGCATTCCAAGAGTCCTTGCAAAATACCACCTCTAACTACAATCACCGCTCCTTAAAGCCGAACATCAAAAGTCTCCAACAGTCAGCTCAGCAAGGTTGCGCGCTATGTCGTGTTATCTACCAGTCCTTTATCTATGATGAAGGTGTTTCATTTCAAGATTCCCAGGCACATATCGATATAGTGCCCAAGGACTCTACCATTGATCAAGGGTCACAGGAGGCTGGTCTTGAAATACTTTCTGTTAAGGTTCGGCAACGGGGTACCGCTGGCAGCACGTACCTGAACGTCCTTTTCAACTCTGGAGGACAAAATCAAGCTTTCGAGACGTACAGGGGACTTATTAGCCAGCTTCAAGATACTAGTTCTAATGAGGGACTCGAAAGTATCGCTCGATTAACTTCGAAATGGATACAAAACTGTCGAAACACACACAGTCAGTGTGGAAACCACAGTAGCGTTGGCTGTCTACCCACCAGACTCATCGATGTGGGAACGGAGGATGATACAAAACTTCCAAGGCTGGTCATTCCTGAACAAGACGAAGAATCCAAGACCCTCGAATATGTTGCCTTGAGTTATGCATGGGGCACCGTCAGCGGCCACCTGGTTAGAACGACTGCGTCTAATCTGCAACCAATGATGGGCGGTTTGCCTTTCTCTCAGCTCCCTAAGACAATACAAGATGCGATTGTTTTTACGCGTAAACTCGGCTTCAGATATTTATGGGTCGACGCATTATGCATTTTACAAAGCGAAGGGCCTGACGACACCAACCATAAGGTAGATTGGTCTCACGAAGCCACTCGCTTCGGATACTCTTATCAGAATGCGATATTTACAATTGCAGCAACAGGTGCCAGTTCTTCAAACCATGGACTGTTCCTACCAAGACCTGCTTTGGAATTTGAGCCAAAGCCTGTTATCCTCCAACGGCAAAGGCCCTCGGGTGAAAGTAGAGAGATCTCAATTCTTCCAGTAGCACCAAGTTGGATATCGGAGATCAAAAGGTCTCCTTTGTATGGAAGAGGTTGGGCTATTCAAGAACGAATCCTCTCGACAAGAGTTGTACATTTTGCGGCTAACATGGTCTTATGGGAATGTCATGAGCGGCGAGCCTCAGAAATAGACCACACTGGGTCAAATCTCAATGACAGAGATAATGGAATGGTGCACGAGGACGTATCAGAGTTTACGCCAGTGTTTCGGAATCTCCAGCGGAATAGCACAGGAACTAGTCAAGCAATGCCCGAGTGGTATAGTTTCATCGAGGGCTCCGATAGACTTCCAGCTTTGTCTGGAATCGCTGCTCTTATCCAAAAGTATACTTCTCAGAGGTATGCAGCAGGGTTGTGGGAGTCGGCTATCCCTGAAGGGTTGGCATGGTTGGTTGAAGGAAAATCGGCCGTGAACAAATCGCATCCCACAAATCCTTCCAGAACGAGGGTAGATTTCCAGCTTATGCTGCCATCTTGGTCCTGGGCTGCGAGCAGAGGGCCTGTGCGGATGTTTTCATTGCTGGATACCTGGGAGACAATGCTAAAGGTCGTAGATTGGGAAGTCAAGTCCGCAGGAGGGGATACTTCCGGACAGATTCTCGGAGCACGACTGAGAGTTCGGGGTTCTATCAGAACTTTCGACTCCTTGGAGCTCGTGTTAAAGCCTTGTCTACAATGCGAGTCTGGAATTAGTGTTCGGCCGAATGTAGGGGAAGTAGACTTTACCCGAGCTGTGTTCATAGACGTGGGATCGGGATCGCAATGGACCGCTAAGTCCTATTCTTGCATCCTGGTAGGGACCGCTTATGTTCCTGGATCGGGACGTACGGAGGGAGTGACAGGTTGTGCTCTGATACTACAACCAACGGGTCGCTTACAGGGGGGCATTGAGGAGTACAGACGAATCGGACTCCTTTGTCTTCCTTTCGCGGATTGGGGGTCTAATGATAATGAGCAGAAGACGGTTGACTTAGTCTAGTGAACAACAGGAAAGAGAGTGGCATATTTCCAAGTCTCGGTTGAGTTTGGATTAAGCTGCTAGTAATCGTATGATAAGTAAGATACTTCCCAACCTTTCAAATAATTACTATTCTATACAGAGCCACTTCCCATGACTTATGAGACAATTCGAATTTCAATCCGAGGCTGGACGACCAACGTAGAGATCATGCATGAGAAACTAACTGAGTTGGAAATTATGTTGTGCGGTTGAGGGACTTGGCTGCTTTGAGAGATTTAGCCATGCCGATCAATGTATGTCTCAGATGTGATCTGGCCTTTAGCTTGCACAGCGATGGCCTAGAACGTGCATGTCTCACTTTACAGACTATCGCGTTCGCCTTTCGATCTGTCGGGATGCTTTCAAGCTTCAGAAATACATTCAGCCGTCCACGCCTCTCTACTATCAGCAGTTACTATTCACTGTATTACGAAAGTTGTCATTTAAGCTTTATCTCTGAGGGTATTACCCCCGGCTGCGAGTTTTATTGAAGTGAAGCTAAGTCTTCTGCTGCTAAAAAGAACAAGGGAGCCATTACGGGGCGGAGTAGTGCCTTCTGGGACGTAAGACGTTCAGTATAATTAGTTACTCGTTCGGGCTGTGTCCTGCAGTGGGCTTTTATGCCCGTTTGTACTTGAAGTTCAATTTTGCAGAAAGACGAATGTTCTAGGTTGCAGCCAAACTACAATGTCTGCGTCGGTATTCAAATGATACCTCGTAGTAAATGAAGAATGTAGTAGGGGGCTTTGAACTCTGGGTCGAACATATCCCGCTCAACTCCACCGTGGTCGGGGTATATACAGTATCCATTCCCCTCAAACGGGTTATCCACCATCCCATACAGATATGAATAGACAGCTTGATCCACCTCAACATACCTTCCATCCCCCAATATCTGATCGTCTAATGACGAAACTACCATCCGTACCTTAGGCCTCTCTGCTGAAGGCCGTGATCGCCAGTCGAGGACATCACGCATAGCCCGGAGTAAATCACCGTAACCATGCTCTGGATTCCCTAAAACCACGTGGTTGGGCTCGATGGATCGTAAGGATGGTGGCAGACTGCCTAAAAGGTTGATTAAATCATCCAGATCTATAATCATTTGAGAGATACCAAAGTGTTGAAGACGTGGCCAGTGATGTAAAGGGAAAATCGTTTGCAATGGACAGACATCCCATTCGTCTTCAACGGTAAATAGCTGCGGTACGCCTTTGAGGGTACCTGTGCTCGCACGCAAGAACAGATACTCCAAATCTTTTGACTGTGCCAAAGCATCATGCAGCAGTCCCGTCTTATAAGAATAGCATTCATCCTCTTCAAGCAAGCCTGTAAACAGGTGAAGGTCAAGATGTCGAAAGCCAGGGCGTTTCAACAAACTGACGAGATCGCCGTACTCGGGGGACCAATGATCGAAGAGTCGACAATTTAATCCAGATTGGACTTCGTTTCCCCCGATAACAAGTTCTGCAATTCCATGACCCATATACTCCACCAGGGCTCGAATAGCCAGCCGAAATCCACGCCATTTGTCTCTATATGCCTCAGCTGTGCATTCAACGCCGTATATGTCCTGATAGGGACCATCATCACCCTCAGAGACCCATGGCAACACGTCAATATAATCATCCTCATTGAACCAAGGCCATGCTTGGAGTAAGGGGCCGTCGAGTCCGGGTGGAAACGCACATATTATAGGCATTCTGTATAGCGGCTTGAAGTACGTTCTATGAGTCGCAGGGGTAATTGTTACTCACTTTAAAGAAGTCAAACGCCTCAGCCTATAGTTGAAGGCTTTAATGTTGGCATCCGAAGTGAGGACTTAATGTTAGTCGTCTAGTAATAGTTTATAATATGCCTATAGCCCTTTTACGTATAGATAGCTTTGGGATAAATATAGGTGCCAGGATCGCCCCAATCTCCCCGACCCTTCTTAAACTAGAGCGGACAACTATTCTCCGCATTATCGTCATCGTTTTGATCCTTTCTTTGCCGTTCTACTCCCAACTGAGGTCCAGTGCGTAAGCGTGTATCGTCCTAGATAATTTTAGAAACTTGGTGACGAAAGATTTCATACTTGGCAATTACATTAAAAATTTGAATGTTAAGGGAATTGGCTGAAATAAAGATACGGTCGAAGTATAGTGGCAGGGCTTTGGCCACCGCAGAGTATGTAATGCAGAGACTTTTAATACTGTCAGGTTCTAGAAGAGCGTAGATGGCATCCTGAAGTTCCCGTGGCAAATGTGGCAGGACAGATGCGATTAAGGAAATTGTCTCCCTGTTTGTTGAACGGTTCAAGAAATATATTAAAAGGCGCAATAGAGTAGGGGTTAGCTCTAACAGCTTATTAACTATTAGTGGGGTAAAGGAAATGAAGAAAATTATTGTTGGTTTTGATATAATCAAATAAATGAATTATAACTATAAAAGAGTCTTGGATAATAATTACCAACCTATACTGGGAGTGTTATCTCCTCCCTTTTCAAGGCTGTCCTTCCAGATCTTAAGGAGTGTTTGATTAACAGCTGGATTTGGGTCCAGTTCAGAATACAAGCACTAATAAAGTAGACAAAAAGTACCAAAATAGGTGTTAAAATGAGAAATGAAAGCTTAGAAGGCCCCAAAATTGAGGGAATAGCCTTTTCTTGCATAGAAAGCATAGCAGCCGCCAGTGTAACGGGGGTAAATACCTGTTGAAATAAGTTCGTTTCAGTAGTTGATCACTTGAATCCATATGCCCTGCTGGCACAGCACTTACATATATCAAGAAGTGAGACGCTGCTTGACTATTTTTGTCTTGTTGTTTGCTACAGTGGCGCTCTTCAAGCCTCATATAGAGGTTCAGCTGTAACACGCATGTCAGGCACGCAACCACACCTTGCCTGATATAACGGCTTACCTGTTTCGAGAAGTCATCACATCTCATGTCGACCGCTTCAAGTTGGTTAGCGTAGAGTCCCAAGTCTATGAAGACCCTTTGAATAGAGAGTAGTGCTTTGCGCCCGAAAGGAGTTTGGAAAGTGTCCTTCGTAGGCGTGAAAGATCTCCAGCATTCGAGGGTTGTTCTGAGACAATGGATTAACGTCCGCAGTATCCTTTTGGCTCGAACGACCCAAAGAATATCCTCTTCTAGGCGGTAGCTCTCTATCGACACAGCGTGATTCATAGAGTGATCGGATTCCCACAGGGACTCCGAGATCTACAATATACTTTGTCAGTGGGTTGAAGATAATGACTAGCGGTGGGAAAGCTCTTACGTATTGTTCGATCCTCATTTCCAGGGAGGAAATTGTTTCCTGCCATCCCTGTTGAAACCTTTGGAGTCGAACTTCAAGAACAGCCAGGAAATATTCCGATGGGTCCAAGAGAGGGGCATCAGTGTCATACACACCCACCGTGAAAGGATCAAAGTGAATGTCATGTTCTTCGAAAAGGTAGTCCTCGACATCCTCTCGGTGACCTTGAGGCTGGAAATAGGTATCAACTAGACAAAAGCCTGTCCAGCGGCACTTATCCATTCCTGTAATCAGAACAGAAACTTGTGCTTGACAAAGATAGTCGAATATTCCACGGCTTGATTCTGGCGCGGACTTTCCTCGAAGGAAGCTCACATCAGTAACTTTTCGAAATGGGTTACCAGAAGTCTTCATTCGAGTATCCCGGATGGAGCTTCGCGTAGACCTCCAAGCGTAAAATGGTAGGTGGAAATCAAGTGTGTAATATCCCCAGCCTCGAGACTACCTACTGTTAGCTTTTGAACAGACTTACGAACCACATGTTTTCGACTCCTATCGTACCTGGATGGAAGCTGTGATGCCGGCTTCGAAAGCTAAGTGTTTGTATAAAGCATTGGCTAGCACGCTTGCTTGACTACTTGTAGCAGTAGCCATGAGAGTTGCGAGGCCGCAACAATCAATATCCGTTATGAATCTAGTGAAAGATGAGTAAAAGGTAAAGGCTGTTCGAAATCACTTCTTACATTAACCTGCGTTCCGCACTAAGCCTAAGAGCGTATTCGGGGTGAGAAGACTGGGTAATGCCTGAGGGTCCTGGGGAATTTTGTACTTCATAGAAATATCGCTACTCGGAGTGTCAGTTTCGTATATGTTATGAATCAGAAGGAGGTTCCGACCTTTTCCGATAGTCTCTGGTAAAGCTCACGTACGGTTAGAGGTCTGAAATCTCCCACAGAAAGGGATTTTGTTCCATCGTTCGTTCGATCATCAATCAAGCAGGTAGGCCTTGATCCAGTCGTCCGGATGCTTTTTTGGAAATCCTGTAGGGATTGACGTCCACAGAAAGATTCCAGGAATTCTACTTGGAACCTGGGCCTCTCGTCGAGTCCATCGCTAGCCATGAATAGAGTGGCTATACTGCTTCCATTGTCCTCTTCAACGACAAATGGGTTATTTTCATCTAATGCTCTTAGTATGGAGAAGTTGTAGCCCTGTCGTGGCGGATCCTGTCTCTTCCCTCTTCCTTCTCCGTTTGTGAAACTCTCTCGAGCTCGGATAGGAGTTTTCTCTCTGACCTGGGCTTTGAATTGTTGACGTTGCGGGAGCATTTGTTTCCTGGTCTTACCTCCTGCTCTGAAACGTCTATTCTTGACTTGAGTAGCACGGGCTGAAGACGATGATATTCTGGCTGCCAAGAGGTCGGGGTTTGCCGAACTCAGATTGTGTGCCTGGTCACTGGTAATCATGTTTCGAATAGCTGATCTACTCTCTGGCAACATCATGGTCTTCTTGATAACCTGGTTGGCCTTTCCTCCGCACGCTGCCCATGATGATGGAGGGGCTTGCCCAGTATCCCGTTGTCTATTTTCGAGATGTCGATTAATGCCTTGGCCATCTGGGCTAGAAGGCAGGGATATGGAATCTGTGGGGCCTTCCCTCGATCGGTGTTGACTGACACCAACGCCGGTATTTCCATCTAAAGTGGGCGGAAATCGAGTCAAAAGCTGGCTATGGTGCGGCCCATCAACGCGAGGCACACCCAATGCCTGCTGTCTCCCAAAGCCTTCGAAAGGCCTGTCGGTACTGAAAGACTCTGCTGTTGACTTTTGTATTTCCCTCCTAGACGGAATGGATACCTGCCCAGCTAATTGCGTCACAAGGGCCTCGAATAATTCCCTTGCTGGAACAATATACGCTACACGAGTTCCTGGACACCCACTGACCACGTGGCCGTAAAGGCTGCCCGACACTTCGTCTAGTACAGCGGCACCAGAGTCCCCCTCTGCAACGACTCCATCCAGCTGGACAACATGAAGCCTCTGAGGGGCTCGCTGACTCGCTCTCCTGATGAATGTTGTTCCTGGTATCAATATCCCTTTCATCACACCGCCTGACCCTGTCACAGTAATAATTCGCCGCTCTCCGCCAGTGATGGCAGCGACTTCATGTACTGAAAGTATCCCTGTATCATCCTTGGGATCAAGGACTACTTCGTTGATGTGGTCATTGTCTTGGGGGGACTGGATTGATACCAAAGCATAATCCAGGCTTGGTTTACCTCCGTCTTTGGAATGTGACATGATCGTTCCCACTTTCGTGAAATGTGATGGTAAGAGACCTTCATTTCTACGAGGGCTAAAACACCCTTCAGTATCATTATTCGTCGTCATACAGTCGGTGAAAGGTGGACTTCTGTAGTTGATGGTATTGTACACAGACATCTCTATTTCGACATCTGACGACTCGGAGTCTGATAGATCGAACAACGACATACTGGCTCTGCGCATATCTTGTTCCGAGATTGAGAGGTCGTCGCCAGCTTCGCTGTCACTTTGACCGTCAAAAGAACACGCATCTGGGTCCATTGATGAAGAGCGGAGTGTGGAGTCGGGGAACCCGGTAATGTGACCAACTGTCAGTTGGTAAAATTGACCATGAGCTACAACTACTACACCACCCGTAGAGTATCGCTGAGTATCCATAGCGCTAGGATGAGGAACGAAAAGACGCCTTCCAATTGTCGCGCTTTTCGATGTGGCGAAGACTCCAATATTGCGGGTTGAACCGGACCCAGACGCCGATAATCTGTTCACGCTATCGTCTTCGATTTCAAGTGATAGCTCTCGCACAGGCACCAGCTGCTCAAGTGGGAAGTCAAGAGAACCGAGAGAGAAACCAGGGTTATTGCGAATGATAGAGCTGTCCCGTAACGATTCTTTTGCCCTTCGGCCAACTGATGTATCGGCGCAACATATCATGATCGTTGGTCTAGAAGCTTCCTCGTTCTTCCCAATCATGTATATACGAAAGTATATGTCTGCATCTTCGAGGTCGACATTTGATAGGATAGCCTCGATCTCTGGCTCGATAGCTTGCTCAAATCTCTCGATAGCGGTGCCCTGTGCCCACCACGCTCGTTTGCGCCCCAGCCTGTTTGTCTGGACTTCGCGCCCGCAGCATTCTGATGCATTGGGCCACTTTGGACGGAGTTGTAGCATCGTGTTTTATACCATCAGATGTTAAATGTAGGTATCGACTGATGTGCTCGTTCAAGTGATCTGCTGTGTTCTCCTGGCGCGTTGCGAGAATGAATCGCAACCCGCAATAAAGGAAAGGCCCAGTTGTCAGTCAACCGGAAGGAGCAGTGCATCTGAAGGTGACAAAGTAGAGGATCTGGATTTGTGACTTGGGTCTTAGTGCGCAGTATCAAGTGGTTGTGGCTTTTCCAATTTGGACTTCGTGTAGATGATAGGACCACGTATTCGAGTGAGCAATAACAATTTCAAGCTCAAAGCCACACAGAAGATTGAGGCCCAACAAGGCGTCCACCTTTCACACCACATCCCCAACTAAACTAAACCAGTGATGTTGCATTTCACCCGGTTGAATTTGCAGATTGCGTTACACAAGCCGCCCGAACACATAGCGGCGGCCCAGGATGACGCTGATTCTGGCTCAATGCTTGATGCCCAATTGGACATTCTACATTCTACATTTCGAACCACACAAAGATGTAAGCTCCCAACAAATTTCGAAGGACAGCAATCGTGCAGGGAAGAACTTAACCTAGTAGATTGTTCTCTTAAAGCTTAGTAGGCTCTGCAAGGGGCTAGGATGATTTATCAGTGGAACGTTTGCCGACCAAGATGGAACTTCATCAACTGGAATCGTCAGGGAGCCTCGGCCCTCGGATGCTGATCAAATCGCTGTGGGACTTTTCTTCATCGAATAAGAAGCTCATGAACGGCGATCCCGTTAGCAAGCTTTGTCACTCTGCCTACTCCGAATATTACGAGCGCCAGTGGGGTCTCACAGTTGCCCACTGCGATGGCAAGTTCGTCGCTCTCAA
The DNA here is from genome assembly GCA_011034095.1 of Fusarium cf. aywerte. Classification (NCBI taxonomy): domain Eukaryota; kingdom Fungi; phylum Ascomycota; class Sordariomycetes; order Hypocreales; family Nectriaceae; genus Fusarium; species Fusarium cf. aywerte. Next base: position 45,339 of record WETZ01000025.1, on the reverse strand, counting down.
GACACCAGAGGCCGTGAACCATCTTGTTATCGAGCTTCAGGGTGGTAAATCTCGAGCGGAACTCTTGGAAATGATCAAAGATATCAGTGACCAGAGCGCCGCAACAGAGGCTTGCGAAAACTCTCTGAACCTGGCCTTCCGGCTTCTGCTTATGTTGAAGATTGGCGCCATCAAATATCAGTTCCATTCCCGTCGATGTTTGGACTGGAGTGAAGGGTCTCCGAGAGACTTCGTCAGAAGTCGCTTCGGAGAACAGCCAGTCTTAGACTTTAATGGCGTCAAGCTGCCTAAGGCATTCAATGGATGGAGCCTGGAGAAGGTAGGCGGCATCAAAATTAGCTTTGAGAGCAACCTGGCAGATCATTTACTGTTAGTCGAAGACGATTCGAAGTTGCTTGTTTTCCCTTTCGTATCTTTCCTTGAATCTGAAAGACTCAAATGGTTTGTGGACTTCTTAGAAATCAATCAAGCGCTATACTAAAAATGTACGCAGCGAAGAGTCTTTGTTTCCAACTGGGCTCGCTGAAGAGACGCTACGCACCCTCGCTTTACTATTTCCCCAGTGTTTGGTCAATGGATCTGGCAGTTCGAGAAAATCTAGGAAGTCTTGGTTCCACGAGCTTTGCTTTCAACGAAGCACCTTCAAGATTGACAGGCGTCTGGGTAAATGTGGTACACTTCGTGCAGAAGAACGCCAGATCAAGGATTTTGTGTTCTGGAGAGACCGTCTTGTTATCCTGAAGCAGTCTTACGATGAAGCAACGCCAACCAGCCTGCCGCAAATTTGGCACGATAAGCGCAACGGTGTGCAGTGGTATACGTTTTGGGTGGTGATTCTAGTTTTTTCTGTTACCACTGTATTTTCATTGATTCAGTGTGTTCAAGGCGGGTTCCAAGCTTGGGGTAAGAGTTTCTAAGATGTTTACAATTAGCCAAGGTCCTTGCTCATCGAGCCTATCCTTGCGTTCTAGGCCTCAATCTATTTCCAGCCTACGCAACAGTTAACCGTAACTGGGCACGACTAGTCAGGGTCCCCAGAACAGCTAACTACATTTGACCTTAAACCAAACAGGTCGTGGGTTCAATGATTGGCTCTGTCGAGATAGCTATAACTCACAGAACAATACCATTGACGGAGCTGAGAAATCATACATTGCACTATTGGGATTAGCTTTTAAACTGATCATGCAGGTTGTGAAGTCTAACCCTTACAGATAACTCGCAGGATTGCGAAAGATAGTGTAACCATCGGAATATCGGAAACGCTGCGAATTGCGATTGGCTGATCAAGTATCGTAACTAGCAGCCTGAGACGCGTGGCTGGCTGAGCCAAGGTGCAGGAGGTGCCGTAAAGGCTCCTGATAGACTTGTAAGCAGCGTTCAAAATCTCCAACTTCCTTACTCCTTTTATTGATTTGTTCTCCATACCTGACTGCCTGACAAACATCAATTTCACTGTTTAACATTCATCTTTACATCCCTAGCTTGAGCAATATGTAAGTCGCGCTCCACATCATGTTCAGGACTAGCCTAACAGCTAGCAGGGCCACGGTTACAGGTCTTACGTATGGAGAGGGCCGCGATACAGTGGACTTTACTCACCGTCGCAATGTTATCACTACGTTCGAGAATGCCATCAATAAGGGAGAAGCACTTCATGTCACGAATGGCACGTTCGACAATACTGATCCTGCACCTGGACGCGCAAAAATTGCCATTCTCAAGTATTCCACTGAGAGAGGAGGGAAAGAGAAATGCCGCTTGATTAAAGAAGGAGATCATGTGCATTTCGGATACGACATCAGAAAGATTACCTACGGCAGACGAGAATATCCCACGGACTATACTGGAAAGAAGAAAGCCTATGCGGCGTTTATGAATGCCCTTGAACACATGGAAAGTATCAACATCAACAACGACCTCTTTGGCAAAGATCCCAATCCGGGTGTAGCCAAATTCTTCACCATTGAGTACAAGGTTGCTTACGACCACTTTAACACCGAACTTGGTTCCGACGCGGGGACATATAAGAGACGTGCCGTCTACGAGGGAGGGAAAATCGACTTCATGTGGGAGATCCTTCGTATTGAGTACTGCTCGACAGAGAAGAACGATTTCTGGTGGGGCCGACACGTTAATCAGGCCACGAGGATCGATGACCCCGAGGTATATCGCAAGTTTTATGAGCAGTGGCTTCCTAAGAAGAGCCTTTATATCTGTAATGAACTTATGGGTCCTGATCCGTATCCTGGCAAGGAGAAGCGCGCTCGCATGTTGGCGCGTTACCCTGAGGACCGAGGGTACACTTACTGTTGGATGATAGGAGATGAAGGTGGGAACATGAACTGGACTACGCCTGAGCAATTCTCTCGGGACAATGCGAACTTTGTGGATTTCCTTGATTTATTTGAGAGGGCTGTATGATTCAGCTGCTGTAAATCTATCTAGGTATCAATTTCAAGCCAATACACCGTATGTGCATTCATGGTATCCGGCTGCGCGATGTGACAGGGTGGGCCAATATCTCGCTGAGAAACAGCCAATATGAGCCTATCTTACTTCTACAAGACGACTAGAGGGTGACGCGACTGATCCTTGTTACTCGCTAAGGCAGGGCAGGATCCGACCCTACAGCAAGACCAATTTGAGTCTCCATCTGCATTCTCCACCACTCAACATCCTGACGATCATTCATAAAGTCAATGTACCCAATAGGCTCAGTATCATTTACCTTGAAAACATCATTAACGCCCGTAAGACTCTGTCTCACAGTCGCGCACCACTCTTTGCGATGTTCTTTTGCCATGAATCGCTAAGAAGGAAGGAAGCCAGTAATTTTGCGCTGTTAGGCCTGGGAGTCGAGGCAAAGAGGGCTGACTGCTGTGCCCATGTCATGAAGCAATCCAGAGCCTCTGGTTTAACAACCTTCGAGAACAAGGTAGACGGGGTGAAGACGCCGAGACCAGAGAATGTTAGGATCCTCGGACCACCCGACTCAGGTCCTGGATGATTGTCCCTGTTGCAAGAGTGGCTCCACGAACCCACTTGATGTCCTGCTTCAAAAGGGCAACGAGCCATTTGAAGCCATGCTTTTGAATGATGAGCTTAAACTGGTAGAGAACACCGTCATCTTCGTTGGGGTAAGTCAAAACGATTTTTCCTTTCCAGTAAGGATTCAGGACATTGGCATACGTCCGGGGAACCTCTTCGGGTGGAACAGGATCAGAGTCGTAGTAGAAAGGTCCAAACTAATCTAGTCTTATTGTTAGAAATTGGAGGTCGACGGCATATCAGCGGACTGACTGTAACCAACAGGGAAGAACGCGTGATCGGCATCTTTAATCTTTGGGTTGACATCATCAAAGTTGATGGGTTTGTACTGAAGGAGACGACTTTCCTTCTTCTATCAGGGGAAGTCATGAACTGTCTGCAGCATGGCATGATCGATAAACGGTTCACCATCTATATAGCTTCTGTCGATACGAGAATCGGCATACTTGGAGAGCTCCACGGTAACATTGATGCTAAGGTCAGGAAATTGCCTTGACAAGGCCTCAAGCAAGGGAAGTGCATGACTAGCGATATCAAAGTTTCGTTAGTATCTTCGAACACAATCATGAGAAATGCAGGACACCTGACGCGCATCGATGCGTAGTCATTGTCTGGGCCAGTCTCGCAACATTTGGCATTCCCGGAAGTACTGTCGGCGGTTCTCGAGTTAATGTCGTCGATGGCAACTGTGGTACCATCATTGCTGCTGGAAAGCTCAAACATGACAGCCCTGGCTTCAGCGCCGACTTTACCACTGCCTATGGGCCCCACTTATACTTCGGCGGGAACAGTATTGGTCTTCGCAACATCGGCGATGTTAGGTATCAATACAATGGGAAGAGTTGTAAACAGGAAAACTGCTCCAGCGCCGCTGGTACAAGCGGGACTATGGCTGTCGATGCCATTCAGTGCAACTTTGACCGTTAAGGTAACGATTATATAGCCAAGAGCCATTTCATGATAGCATAGTTTATGTATCAAAGCATATCCTTTCCCTGTACTTTTGAACTCGCAATTCAAGCATTTATCTCACTCAAGCCTTCCTAGCCTCAATATCAACAGGTCCCTCTCCTTCAGTCTCCTTCTGCTTGATAGCCCAAGCAAGTTCCTCGTCAGCCTTTGCTGCTCTCTTTTCATCCTCCACACCAAGCTTTACATTGTGAACAAGGTACACCATGAGTAACAATAGACCTGACACGCAAACAGAACCAATTGCGAGAGTCTGTTGAGTTTGGCGGTAGCATTCATCAATAGCGTTTCTGTCAGCGCTGCCAACTTCGTAGTCACGCGCAACAACAATCGAACTGAAGATTTTACGTCCTTCCTCTTCGCCAAAGTATGCAATGAGCTTTCGTGGGAGTAATGAGTTCCAAATTGCACCGCTGACTGTAACGCCGAGATTGGAACCGAACCCGAGAGACGAAAGGTACACCGCAGTGGCAATGGCGACTTGTTCATTCTCGAGGACTGCTTGGAGAGAAACCTGAAGGGGTACTTGAGTAAATCCACGACCGACACCGAGCAGAGATTTGCTGGTAATAAACGCGGCTTCGCTTGCGATGTGAGTTCCGGAGATATTTGTCAGATGGATCGGAAGTCCAGCAGCCAGAATGATGCACACGACTCCAAGCATGATCAGTGGTTTTGTGTTTTTGATGAACTTCAGTGACAGGCCAGCTACTAAAGCGCCCACGTTATACGCCACGCGTTGAGCATTATCAACTCGCGTTGCTGCTCCGGGAGAGTAGTGACCTGCGACCTGGAGAAAGCTCGAAAGGAACGGTCGGTATATACTGTCTGACATGGCGATAATGATGACCGATGCGCAGGCGATGACAACGTTGTGTTCGCGAATGGTACGATAGGGAATTATGGGGTTGGAAGCGAATTTGCCGTCCCAGACGAGGAAACCGATGAATGTGAGAACTCCGAGGATAATGAGGACGATAGAAGAAGGTCTGCTCCATCGGTCCGTGTTGTTTCGTCCTGCGATAGTCATGGGGAGTAGCGTCATAGCCAGGCCAGCGATTAGAAGAAGAGCGCCGAAAAGATCCAGCTGGGATCCGACGTGCTTCATCTTGCCAATCGGCCCTGGAGCAGCGCCATGCATGAAGGAGATTTTCTCGCCAATCAAACCAACGCGCTTCGCTCGGCGGTTCATCCAGATCATGATACCAATTGTAGGGATCGCAGTGACTGGTAGAATGATGGACCACATGCCGAATCCCCATCTCCATGATGAATTGAGAAGGATATGTTCGCCGAGGTATGTTCCTCCGTATAGAGTTGGGATGGCGGAGAGTGACTCGGGGAGAGTAAAGAGTATTCCTCTGTTAACAAGGGTGGTAATGTCGGCGATGAAAATCTGCTGGACAATGTTCCAGGCTGAGTCTCCGAGCACATCAAAGATTGTGCCGGCCTGGCGTACGTTAGCCGAGTTGAGCAGAGCGTAGGTGATTCCTTCATACCAGGAAAGTGTCAACGTTGCGACAAGATGCATACATGGCGTTGCCTATCGCCATAGCCAATGCACCACCGGCAAAGCCCTGAGGGCGGCCGAAATGCTATGAATGCCGTTAGTCGACGCCAAAGCTGTGTGTCTGGAGGTACATACGTTGGCAAGTTTAGCTAGGAGCGGATAAGACACGATTCTCACGATACCGGCCACAATTGAGCCTGTTGCTAGAAGAGAATGTGCCTTGAAATGACTTGTCGCATATGGTTCGTAGACATTCTGCGTGTACACTGTCAGATTCATGAAGAAGTTCATCAGAAGAAGACTGGAAGTTGTCAGTAAGGTTAGGATAGGGAATGATGATGGACTGAGACTTACCAGCCAATTGCGATTCCGAGGGCTTTGGTGGTCCATAGCTTCCTAACAGCTTCATTGGCGGATCTGGGTCTCTCGACTTCATCGGCCGTGGCTTCATGGCCTTGACTCGTTTCGTGGACCATCTTGGGACAACTAGATGATAAAATGCTGCAAAACAGACAGTAACTTGCAAGATGAGAAATTTGTCCCAGGAGTTGGACTAACCAACACTTATGTGCTTGATAAGCCCCTCATCCCAAGTCCATAGAGCGGCACTTATTCCTATTTCTCACATCAAGCATGGGTTATCACGACGATCTTTTCTCATCGTGGTAAGGAGAGCTGATTGATAGCACGGCTTGGCACAGAACTCTCTCTCATTTAATCATGCCGCTTAAGCTTACTTTTCGGCTATTGACCAGTTAATTTCTTTGCCAAGACACTATCACGTAAAAGGTTTGCGGTAATTGAGAGATTATTAGACCCTTTGCATCTTATCTGATCCTGATGGTGAAGAGGCCCCACATTTTGCTATTTGACACGGCGCGGAGTGACTCAAGACCGCTATCGTCAAGATCAATGGCCCAGATCATCACTCCAGACAGTCCCATCTTATTGGCATAGTCGATCTTGGCCTGGATGTTGCATGGGTCATCATAACTAGCGCATTGTTAGCAACTGTGGCATTTATATGAACCGTGTTGTCATGAGATCCAGCTATTATTGTCGTACACTAGATACCGACAAGCTGCGTCTTTGTCCAGGTATGATGTGGCGCCAGTCCTTTTCACAATGTCCTTGATTTCTAGAGTCCAAAACATATTAGCTTGTGCCGTTCTCTTCGCTCGCAATATCGTTTCATCCAACCTCCGTAAGACGAGATTCCTGCCGTATTCGTACAAGGCCCAAAAAAAGCAAAAGAATACTTATAGATTACCGGCTTTACATAGTTACTAAAAAGAAATTCTCATTAGTATGTGGTACTCTGAAACCAGGGTTAAATATATCCCGCCTAACGCCTCCTTCACAAGGATATATTATGTCTAGATGTTCAGTAAACGGGTTCTTCCCTTCTCCACACAGAAATGAATAGACAAGGTCGTCAACCTCGACATACCATCCGTCCGTATCTCCATTGCCAAATGCCGTTCCAGAAACCACCATGTGTACCTTGGGTCTTTCTTCGACAGGCCTTGACCGCCAGTCAAGGACATCACGCATACTAGGCAGCAACTCTCTGGTTCGATGAGTCAAACTTCCCCATGCCAAGTTACTCAACTCGACGGATCGTAAAGTTCGTGGCAAAGCGGAAAGAAGCTCTATCAAGTCATCGAGTTGTACGAGCATATGAGAGATTCCGAAATGACAAAGCCGTGGCCCTTGATCAATAGGAAAGATAGTCCGAAGCGGAAAGACATAGTTCTCGATTTCTTCCCAGTCAAGTTGTTCACTTGATCCACCGGTGATCTCCATAGTACTGCGTAAGCATATATGCTCGAGATCTTTTGCTTGAGCCAAAGCATCGTGCAGAAGTCCGCTCTTGTATGACTCCCAGTCCTCACGCTTGAGAAGGCCTGTGAAAAGGTCAAGACTAAGGTATCGGAAGCCAGGACGCTTTAGTAAGGTTACCAGATCGTCATACTCGACACAGCGCTGATCGAAGATCCGGCAGTTCAGTCCACTTCCAACCTCATTGCCCCCGATATAAAGCTCGGTGATATGATGATCGTCATACTCCGCCAGGGCTCGAGTCACTACCCGATAGCCACGCCATTTAGCCCTATAGGCCTCAACAGTACAATCAGGACCGTAAATCTCCTGATGGGGACTGTCATCCTCCGACACCCATGGGAGCACATCGACTGGCGCTGACAGCTCATTAGTATACCAAGGCCATGCTGTAGGCACAGGATAATCGAAACCGCGAGGAAACGCTCGGATCATAGGTGTCCTGTAGAGTGGGTTTCGTATTCTCCCATGAGTCGAAGGTGTGATAGTCACTCGCCTAAGCGAGGGAAATCGCTGTAGTCCATACTTGAAAGCCTCGATATCTGCTTCCGACGCGAGAACCTGGCGCTGATCTTCGAGTAGTTGTTTGTAATAGGCCCAGGACTCTTCAATGCCCATAAGATAATCGGGAAGAACGTAAGACCCAGGATTTCCATGATCAGAGCGACCCTTTTCGAACCAAAGGGGACACCCATTATCGGTCACGGAATCATCTGGATCGACGCCGTCTTCTTCATACTCCATTCGATCTTCTTCTAGTTCTGGTCCTGTCATCAGGCGTGCGTCATCCCATATAATCTCAGTGACTTGGTGACGGATAGTCTCATTATCTGCAATTGCGCGGAATACTTTGAGATTGAGAAAGTTGGCTGAGATAAAAACGCGGTTAAAGCTTAAAGGGATGAGCTTTGCCATTGCCGAGCATGTTGCGCGTAAATTCTTGATATCGTCGCTTTCCAGATGTGCGTAGATTGCTTCGCGTAACTCTTTCGGCAGCTCGGGCAGGATAAAAGGCTTTGGGGGCCATTTTCACTGAAATGAGGTTGCGGAAATGGAGAGCTTAGAAGTGGACGTTCATGCTGTATTTATGTCTTTTATCCATAAGCAGGTGGATACTGAAATGGCTGAGTGGGAATAAATATTATTCATTGCATTGACGCCAGTGTGGGTATAGGGCGTAAGTTCTAAATACTTGTTACCTAGCTAGAAGGAGGTTATATACCTTAATTACTACGTGAGATTTTAATCAAGCTTTCTGTTAAGACGGATAAATTCCGCACTAGGCCAGACGACGCTCGATGTAGTGCGAAATTCTAAGTTTTGCACGGAGTACAGGGTAGCTGACGCGGGAGACTCGCATTGGAATGAATGTCGCAGAGAAAGTAAGGGAAACACGGATATGGGAATGTCAGAATGTGTTATGTGTTAAGCACTGCATTCAGTTTCAATTCGTGAATTTCATTACCCCTCGACAAAATAAAGCCTCGCCCCAAATATGTTGACACTTTGCAATCTTTTCGGTCCTCTTACTGATCTGAGTCCGTCGATTTTTGCCAGAAGGTTCATAAGCGCAATAGGCCTTTTTTCCCAAGTTGACAAAGGTAGATGCCAAAATACTATCACAGAGTCAAGAACGCCTACCATCGTCTACCTTTCAGGTTTACAATGAGTAAATAGATCCCGTGTTGTCCTTAAGAATGTTAGATATAGGAACAGATTGTGCGAGGACAGGAGGATTCGGTACCAAGTCGCGTGGGAGGAAAACCCAACTACCCATCGTTATGCTAACCAAAACAGCTCCAGTCAAAAGAAACCATCTCCAATCAGGGTTATCCTTTAGGATGTCGACATTCATTCCAAACAGACCCTAATGGGCACATACCTGGTCAGTATAGTAGCTTGGATCACCAAGGACTTGACTCGAAAGAGATTTGCAACTAACCGAAGCACACATTACCGGAAGAAATATAAACTATGATCGTTAGTAGGTCGGCTGGGAGGTCACTAAGAATCGCCACATACAGTCATCCAAGAAAGGCGTCTCATGCTCCTTGCAATATCGGTGGATTGTCTGGCCTCAATCACGGAAACTCGCACAAAGACCTAGATACTGTTAGCAAGATCAACCTATATATAAGATCTTTTCATAATACAAAAGTTAAGAGATCTCTTAAACGTTGTTCACATCGGTCAATCACAACATTGCCTCGCTTTTCAAGCTCTGACATAAGATTTAGAGCTTTTTCGCGTCTGTTGTCCTTAACTGTAAGCCTGTAATAATCGCCTAGAAGGCATTGAACGATTTCAACATGGTTTCCCAGTTTATCTCTAATGTTGCTCAAATTTTTAAGCCAAGTTTCGAGTTCTTTGATCCGCTCAATATCGGTCGACTGATTCTGAGAATCCTTGACTAGGGTTCTGCCCTGTTCTGTATTTGCTGATCGATCTGGATGTGTAAGGCCATGGTTCGTATTGCCTTGGTGGATATTTTGCTATAGAACAAAGCCAAGGAGTGAGCGAACACACGCGGTATCCTTATTGTTGCAATACTACTTACAAAACTCCGTGGTAAGGCTTCAAGCCCTCTGAGAAGCTCGTCCCATCGCATGTCAAGCGTATTTAAGAACTGTAAGATAAGCTCAATTCCATCTTCTGGTATGATACTTTTCGGGAGTGTACTGAGAAAGGTCGCAGAGCCAGTCGCTGCTTGGATTGCCACACATGAGATAATTTCCCTCATTTCTGCACGTTTTGCTGATGCTATTAGTTGCTCCCATGTAGCTGGGAATGAGGTCGCCATGCTAACAACAGTCCTCGCCGTACCATCCTGCGGTGAACCGTCGAGCCTTATTTTGGCACGAAGCTTGTCATCACGCGGGATTGGATCGAAGTAGGACCACTTCGCGTCCACCCAAGGGGGGGAGCATCCTTTACTGAGGCTTTTGGAATACAGGATTAGCCCGATTCTGTTGAAGATACGGATCATTACTTGGAACTTACAACAAACGGTTCCCTGGCTCAATGGGCCATAAATGCCATCCAGATTCCGGTGGAGGCTGGGTACTTGACGACATGAATTGTAAGTTCTGCTTGTTGCCTTCGCGAGACAAACACACAATGTCCGAATCACTTCTACTGAACCACTCATGGCTTTCGATTCCGTCTGTTCTTGCTGAGCGCTGAACGATCAATTCCATCATTGCAGGGCTTTGGTTGACAGCCAATCGAAGCGGGGTGATCCCGTTTTTGCCTTCCCATTCGACTGACTTCGGCCAACTGTCAATAAGGCATTCTGCAGTCTTGACGTTCCCGCTCTCAATAGCATGATACAGGGCGATTTTTCCACTGGGGTCCATCTTAGCTGCACTGTATCCAGCTTCAAGAAGTAATTTTACTTTTGGAAAATCTTTTGTTCTGCTGGCCATAGTATGAAAGGTTCTCAAGTCATGCTTCCATAATAGCTCAATCACCTTGTCATTGTTCGGTCGAGTGGCCCAGAAAAAAGCTGTCTGTTTATGGCGATCCTCGCGGTTGACATCGACACCCTTACAAGACAGTAGATAGTTGACTATATTGAAGTCTCCTTTCTCTGCACTCCATGATAAAGGTGTCCGTCCATCTTTGTCGGGGTCGTTAATATCGACTTTTGGATTTTTTAGCAGATATTCCACAATATGCAGATTCTTGGTCGTAACTGCCCACGACAGTGGCGTTCTCTTGTCGTTGTCCTTGGAGTGGGGGTTGACGCCGCAAGTATCAAATAAGAACTCAACGATTGATAGTTCTTTCTTTATCTGATCATTGAAGTCGAATGGTGTGTTGAAAACTTTCCCAAAATTTCGATTACCGAAGCCGGATTGCTTCAAGGAAACACTCCCAAAGTTCTGACCAACGCAGTCGGACTGTTTGAATGAATCACACCCAAAATCCAGGAGAAATTTGCGTTCGTTTTGAACCGCCCAAGATAATGGGGTCCGACCATTACGATCAGGCCTGTCCACATTGTCGCCGCATTTCTGAAATAGAGATCGCACCATAACGATATTGCCCTTCTCCGAAGCCCATGAAAGTGGAGTTCGTCCATCTCTATCGGGAATATCTGCTCCTGAATCATCTCGAGCCAAGATTGCTTTGATTATGTCAATACTACCGCCGAGGATGCTCCAGATTAGCGGTGTTCGGCCGTCCTTATCCTGAGAGCAGGCCTTGATATTTGGGCTATCCAACAGAGCTTGCACTATACGAATGCCAGACCGCTCCGCAGCCAGCGATAATGGGGACCTGGAATCATCGTTCAGAATGTTTACGTTGAATCTTCCTGAACCCAATAAGTCTTTCAGGATGAGGGCGTTAATGCCTTCTTTTCTTTTTTGAACCTCATACAATTGTTGCTCCACTAAGGACGGAATAAAATTACCAGGTTTCAGGAGGAGGGAATTGCCACCATCTATCACTGCAAAGAATGGGCTTTCACCGTCAGATTCGATCCGTTCCACGTCCAACTCTTTCTTCTCTAGTAACAGAGGAATCAATCGTTTGTAGGTTTGGTATGAAGAGAGGTTTTGCGAAGTGAAATGCGGCGGCGGCGGCGGCTCGTCGATATTTTCACGAATTGCCCACGTTAGCGGATGATTCCCATCTTTGTCTCGCTTGTTCACGTCTGCTTTTTCAATTATAGCAGCAGCCACAGTGCGAACACTTTCATAGTTGTAGTTTCGATGGTCTCGAAGGCTGTACCATAGAGGCGTTATCCCGGCTTTGTCTGGGGCATCGACATCAATGCCATCGATTCTGAGCAGTTCTTCAACCATATCCTCGTTGCCAATATTTGCAGCTTGTGTCAATGCTGTTTTCCCCTCGGAATCGCGCTGGTTGATATCAAAGTCGAAATTCTTGACTATATGCTTGCAAATATCTGATGGCACAAAACTATTTGATATCCTTGGATTTATAGCCGCCATCAATAGCTCATGAGGGTCGGGATGTTCCGATTCAACATTGAGAAGAGAAGCAATTTCCTGGGGCGTGCTTGTTTCCGAGAGATGTATTTTCGTTCCGTCATTCCGGGCCCCGTTTTCCCATTGGCTAGGTCCGCTCATCATCGTCGGACTGAATTATCTTTAAGTTGAGTCTGATCAGACAGGTTTTGAAAGCCAATACTCATTTATGGGATAGTGATCCACAGATTTTATACTAGAATGTATTGTAAAATGATGTTTTCCGTCCTTGGCTGAAAACTAGGCTGGCAAATGCCCGATTAATAGAAGCCTGTGCTGAAAGCTACATCTGGCTGTTATGCATTGCTGCCTAAACACAAAATGCATGATGATGTGATGATCTGACAGACAGGTTGCCAACGAGTATTAATACTAGATATGAAAGATGGCTTACAGGCGCCTCACAGTGGCAGGAAATAGAATTTTCCCGCATTGATGGGCTGAGGGGGCTTGAGTTACCACCACTTCATTCATTGAGTGTCAGATGATTACTTCACACCACATCCCCAGCGCATGACTTATTCTTGATTCTCCAATCAAAACATCAGTTATTGCGGTGATCCTATTCTATAACGCTAAAGAAAGCTTTTTGACAGCACGGTTTCGCATACATAGATTAAGTCACTAAAGGATTCGGTTGTCAAGACTATCTCGGAAAGGCTATAGTGTTATAACAGATTAGTCAGACACTTAGCATCTTATCTGATTCTTTAGTAAAGGATTCTAAGTATTGTCGCAGAATGCAAATTTGCATTTGGTTTTGTTGTCTGGCGGATAGGCCAAAGAGAATAGAATGGAGATGAACCCTACTTGACTAGGGATTGGGATCAGGCTGTCTGTTGGTGTGGACCTGTTCCGCCTCGGACTATGAGGCTGGGGTTCATTCGGGTGAAATTTGGAAATTCCGTGGCTGATAGGTGGGATACCGGGGTGTTATAGTGTCATACTGATGAAGGCGACAGGGGGCTTGTTTGGCCTACCTATGTTAGGTGGTGGACAGGTACTCCATATCAGCAAGTTAATTTCGGGATGAGAATTGACAGCAGCAGATCAATTCAGAAACACAGGTCTCTTGAATAACTGCTCATTATGCATTTTGTCCATTCCAGTCTTAAGTGACATATCCGACCCATCGTAATACAGCTCATTCCCAAATACATTACTTAGCCTCTGGCAACCTTCTTAGCCTCCTCCTCAGCCTCATTGACGATGTTTTCCGCCTCATCTTTACTAAAAGCATCTGTAAATTTGACCCAACTACCGTGCGCAAGTCCAGTCCCAGCCCCGATAAGTAATCCCAGTCCGGCAGTCGGAATAGCCACAACACCCGTCAATAGCGCGCCAACACCCATACCCAAACCACTCGCCACGCCAGCTCCTATTCCAGTACCCATCGCACCGCCCTGTAACCAACCCTTCTCAAGTCTTTCGGCTGTCTTCATGAGCTTAGCAGCTTTCTTGTCGATTTCTCTGGCTTCATGGCGTATGTTTTCTGCTTGTTCCGGATCCTCTTCATTGTCTGCTTTTTCGTGAAGTTCGATTGATTTCTCTTGGAGACCCTTTGCTTCTTCGACGCGACTGTGAATTTCTTTTATGATTCGTTCCTTTGTCTGGGATGTGTTTTCAGAGGGTGTTTCGCCATTTTGGCTCTCGCCCTTGTTTTGGTTGCCAGACATGAATTGTGCTGGTATCGCGCCGGAGAAAATGGAACTCAGTGCCTCGTTCATGAGTTATGTTAAGAGCAGGGATGATGATAAGTGATGATAGTTTTATATATGATAGACTAAACAAGTAGTACAAGATAAGAGTGGAATGTGGCTTGAATGGAAATCTTGTTTGGAAATGTGCTTGTTTTATGAAACGAGAAGTGGGGGTGGCGGATGACGTAGGATAGTAATTCAGCAGCAGGATTATTGCTATGATGCTATAATGTCATACTACTCACCGTTTCTATGGTATAAGGTGGTTTCACGGCATGTGACTATAGCGATAATTTGTTTTTAATTTGAGAGGTCGTAAATAGGATGGCAGGACAAGCAGCATGAGTGATATCAGGTCCGGTTTGCAATAGTCACTGGCAATAGACGTCAGGTCACCAATTGTGGAACATGATTCTAACGCAAAACTTGTAAGATGTACCACTCTGTAGACTACGACAGATTGAATGAATCAGGGCCTATGTATCTGACTTTTACTCAGACATACCGGTAATCATGAGCTTATCAAAAGTGATACTTACTATTCTTTCCATGTTCTAAATTGAGAATGACACACTCTTGGTGTACAAGCTACCCTGGACCAAGGGCGACAACTGCTTATCTAATACTGTATCAGCTCGTCCTCAGCTTTGATTGGCCATGACCAGCCATCATCCCTTAACTGTCCCTTCCACCTCAGCATTCCATCTCATCTCAATACAACCTGTCCTCTCATTTCCAACATCATCCTAATTGTAATAGCCTATTTATCGCAAGCTCATTTCTAACCAATCCAACCAATTGACCAAGAAAAATCACAGCAGAATGACAGGACTAGGCCTGGGCCGCTTGGGCTCCACATCCCCAGAACCGGGCGCGTCATCCCGCGATAACCACGCTCTTCTGGATATGGTAGACGGGGAAGAGGGCACCACCCGAGGAAGAAGCCATGGTGAAGTGAAAGGCGCGGCAGCGGATTTAATGCGACGACTTGGGGTCTCCCCTGAGCGACGGATCAAGGTTACACCTGAGGATGACGCACGCGTGCTGAGGAGGATTGATATGGTTGTTCTGCCTCTTATGCTGGCCGTTTACTTCCTGCAAGGTACGCCTCATATTGAAAAGAAGAATTTTGAATATTGATATTAATATTGAGCTCAGGTCTTGACAAAGCTACAATCGCATATGCTTCCATTTTTGGCCTCATAGAAGACACCCACCTCAAAGGGAACCAGTTCTCGTGGCTGAGCAGCATCGTATACGTGGCGCAGCTCATTGCCCAGTTCCCACTAGCATGGCTTCTTGTGAAATTGCCCATCGGAAAGTTCACAGCGTGTATGGTGACGCTCTGGGGTCTTACCCTCACTTTTATGGCGGCAGCGCATACCTTTCACAGTTTATTATTTGCCAGGTTTTGGCTGGGCGCTTTTGAGGCGAGTATTGCACCGAGTTTCGTGGCGATTACTCAGATGTTTTGGAGGAGGCGAGAGCAGCCATTGAGAATGAGCTACTGGTATGCCATGAATGGCTTTACCGGTGTGGTATGTTTCGCCTCTAACAATTGTGGGACGGGATTAATAAAACATAGTTCGGGAGTTTGGCAACGTGGTGGCTTGCCCAATTACCTTTGGGACTGAAACCATATCAAGTAAGTTCAAGCTATCCTGCTATTGCTGTCGATTACTAACAGCCCAGACCATTTTTGTCGCCTTTGGAATCATCACCGTTTGCTTCTCAACTGTCTTGTTCTCCTACATGCCGGACTCTCCAGCAGAAGCCAAGTTCCTTGACAAGCACGATAAACTCATCGCCATTGAGCGACTAAGAATGAATCAGACAGGCGTCATGTCGCGACAATGGCGATGGGATCATTTCTGGGAGACGATGCGAGATTTGAAGACCTGGCTATGGTTCGCTCTCATTTTTAGCATTTCGTACGTAAATTCATGCCTACGCACTGTGATGGCCGACTGACTGATGTACAGGGTCCCCTCGGGTGGTGTTGGCTCCTTCGGCCCTCTTCTTATCAAGTCATTCGGTTTCGACTCCTTCGAGGCCATCCTTTTTAATGCGCCGTTCGGTATTGTGCAGCTCATTTCTACAGTTGGAGGATCTTACGTTGCAACAAAATATCATAAGAAGGGTCCAGTTATTGCTTTTCTGGCTCTTTTCCCCATTATCGGTTGTATGATTATGTTGTCCACGCCGCATACACCCGAAGGTAGGAATACCCTGCTGGGGGGCTACTACATGATATCTGTCTTTCCAGGAATCAGTAAGTATATCTATAAGTCTTGCATGCTCTGTGCTAATGATACAGTTCCTTTGATCTACTCCTGGGCTTCTTCAAACACGGCCGGCGACACCAAAAGCAAATGTAACTCATCGGTCCTGTTCATCGGCCAATCTCTCGGTAACATTATTGGCCCACTTCTCTACAAGCCCTCAGAAGCACCTGAATACCACCGAGGTTTATCGTGGAACCTGCTTTTATACATGGTCATTGAAGGCCTAGTAGTTGTCACCAGCATGTATCTCACCTATCTCAACCGCGACCATAGCCGACGTCGCGTCTTGGCTGGCAAAGATGCTGTCATTGTTGACTATAGTTTATACTCACCTGAAGAGGCTGATCGTCTTCGTAGAGCGAAAGCAACAGATGGACAGACGATTGAGAGTGCCAAGGATGGAACAGTGGGAAATCGGGCTTTTGATGATTTGACGGACTTGATGAACGATGAGTT
Organism: Fusarium cf. aywerte; assembly: GCA_011034095.1. Classification (NCBI taxonomy): domain Eukaryota; kingdom Fungi; phylum Ascomycota; class Sordariomycetes; order Hypocreales; family Nectriaceae; genus Fusarium; species Fusarium cf. aywerte. The sequence goes on along the minus strand of WETZ01000025.1, from coordinate 28,529 downwards.
TCTCTTTGTTTTCTAAATAGGTTTAGCTTAGTCGGTTAAGGCTGTTTCAATGGACTCGTGCTTTGACGGGTTTGTATCCGTGTTTATTTGCCGATTGCTTCCGCGGAACTGCAGCCAATCGGATGCGCTGAATATCCGACTTGGAGTAAGCAGTGAAAATGACGTAGAAGAACAAGGTGGACGGAAACAATCCCAGAGTTACAGTAAATGAGATTTTCAGTATTGAGCATAATGTAATTATAATCATTAGTGATCTCTAATGCGACCTAGGTTTACGAAAATTAGATAGTATATCCAGAGTTACCCTTAAATCTGCTGCTGTATTGTCAAAGCTCTCCAAGTGTACGATGAACGGGTCTAAAACGGGCTCACGGCCACTTTGTTGACCAATGAATCCACAAGAAATGCCAAGTGCCGAGGGCAAAATGTGGAGAAATCCTTCCTCGGAAGCTATCAATGGTCGTGTGCTTCTCGTCTGGGGTAAATAATCTGGGGCAGTCTAAGCCCGAACCCCGACGATCACAAGTCACTACGAAACCAAGGATATCGTACAAATACTCATCTCATCCCCATGCCTCTTCTTCCCCTCGAATCTCTCATCTCTGTCAAGGAACATCAACCACTATGGCTCTTACAGAACTCCTCGTCTCGCCCTGGGCACCTGTGGCTCTTGTTGTAGCCATCCTCGCATGGTACATCCTACCATGGGCCAGTAACAAGGACCTCCGTGGCATTCCAGCACCTTTCCCAGCACAGTTCAGCAATCTTTGGTTATTGTCCACGTGTCGAAGAGGAAAGAGATACGAGATTGTTGATCAGGTTCACAAGAAGTTGGGCGTGCTCGTGCGCATTGCGCCTAACCATGTTAGCGTTGCTGACTCTGATGCCATCAACACTATCTACGGTCACGGAAATGGCTTCCTAAAAGCGTATGTTACACCTTGAGCCCAGACTAAACAAGTATGGGAATTGACTTGGTAGTGATTTTTACGATACCTTTGTGTCGATCCGTCGTGGTCTCTTTAACACACGCGATAGAGCTGAGCATTCTCGCAAGCGAAAGATCGTCTCTCATACCTTTGCTCCCAAATCTGTTCTTGAGTTTGAACCTTATATCCGTCAGAACCTTGAGATCTTTATCAAGCAGTGGGATCGCATTTCTAGCAACAAGGAGCGCGATGGATATGGACGCGTCGACTGCCTCAACTGGTGTAAGTACATTATCAGCCACCATTGAATATTACTGACATGTCTTAGTCAACTTCCTCGCTTTCGATATCATTGCCGATCTGGCTTTTGGTAAACCATTCGGTACGCCATTTCTACAACATACCTGATACTTAAGCTCACATCTTTTAGGCATGCTCGCTTCTGGAGCCGACATCGCTGAAGTAAAGGCCTCCCCTACAAGCCCAACTATCTATGCCCCAGCAGTTGAAATCATGAACCGTCGTGGCGAAGTCTCCGCAACTCTTGGATGTCTACCCCAACTCAAGCCTTACGCCAAGTATCTCCCTGATCCCTTCTTCAGTCAAGGTCTCCAGGCTGTCGAAAACCTCGCTGGTATCGCTATCGCCCGAGTTAGTGAACGTCTAGAGCGTGGTGGTGACTCTACACGAAAGGATCTCTTGGCCCGTCTGATGCAAGGCCGTGACGAGAAGGGCGAACCTCTTGGTCGAGATGAGCTTACTGCAGAGGCTCTCACCCAGTTGATTGCTGGCAGTGATACCACTTCTAACTCTTCTTGTGCACTGTTGTATCATGTTGTCAGAACCCCCGGTGTCATGCAAAGGCTCTACGAGGAGATCACGGCTGCTGTACCAGAGGACATCGATATTCCCGACTTCGAGTCTGTCAAGCATCTTCCATACCTCGGCCACTGCATCAATGAGACTCTCCGAATTCACTCTCCCTCTGGTATCGGTCTGCCCCGCGAGATCCCCCCCAACCACAAGGGCGTTACTCTTCACGGACGATACTTTGGCCCCGGTACAGTCCTCAGTGTTCCTACTTATACGATCCATCACTCGACAGAAATTTGGGGTCCTGATGCCGATGACTTCAAGCCTGAGCGCTGGGAGACTTTGACTGATAAGCAGAAGAATGCTTTCATTCCTTTCAGTTATGGTCCTCGATCTTGTGTGGGAAGGAATTTGGCTGAGATGCAGATGAGACTGATTGCTGCTACTTGGGTGAAGCGATATAACGTTGTCTTGCGACAGGATGTTATGGAGACTCGGGAGGGATTCTTGCGCAAGCCAATGGGCTTAGATGTGGGACTGGCCCGACGTTGATGATATTTACGGGGAGAACGATAAAATGCATGGAAACAACAGGCGTATTTAGGAGAATGACAATGATCTTGATTCAATGCTTTTTATTTCTTTCTTCATCATATTTTCTAAATTTCAACCGCAGGATAGATGCAATTCACTGCCATTACAGTAACATATTACTAGATGGTTGCATCACGACCCTACAAGAAAGTGTAACATATTGAAAAGTACCACGAGTAGACATGCGCCTGGCGTCAATGAACATCGGGCCTGCAACTCAAGAGTACTATCGTGTATCATCACGCTGGCAATGGGCCTATTGTCCTTTCAGGCTATGCCTGATTGAGGGAAGTAGAAAAAGGAGCGTGAAGGTGCACTAAAACAAGGATGACGAAATCTATGCCGAGAGTACACTTACTTCAAACCTTTGCATAGCCAAAGGTCCAGCCCACATTAGGATAGATGAGGGCAGTAGTGGTTTACCGTGCCGACTCCGCTATGATAGGGACGAACAGCAACTCGGACTTCGCTGTGATCTGCATCTCAGAGGCCGCTACCCTTTGTGTTTTTCCTACTCACCAGGACATGTCTTGGGTTCCCCACCAAGCCCAGCCTTTTGATATCCTGAGCCAATATTGTGAGTCTCAGTGTCTTACCTTACGAGTTATATATTCTCCTGCTGTGCTGTGCCAGAAACATGCTAGAAATAACTTTATATGTAGCTCTCATAGGACATCAATTTTGTCTCGGAGTTACTGAAATCTAACTAAGACAGTAAGGTCTGGCTGAGACAGTAATTCCTCACCGCTAAAGGCGGAACGTCAAGTGAAGTTATACATTAATATGCTCTGTACTATAAATAACATTGCCTGTTGGCACTATATATACCGTGTTCCTCAAAGAACTATATTGTAATAATTATTCACCATTCTATCTTATTTACAAGAGAATCCAATAGTCTACTTGTTCCCATCTTCATACCACCTTCCAGATTCCACTTCCATTATGAAAGCGACAACTGTATTATTTATCTGTTTAGTGCAGTAAGTCGACGGTATTGTCCTGACTTAACATTTGCAGACCCTAACTTTGTTAAAGGAATTCACTTGCCGCTTTCCATTTGCGATGCGGTGATGGGACTGGCCGCGATAATATCCCTCAGATCATCACGTTTGTCACTGTGACGGGGGGGTGCGATACCGCGGCCAATGCCGAGCCGGCATGGTTCGCTCTACGCGGCAACCAAATCGTCAAAGTGTAACTGGGAACCGAGTTGTAGATTGATTAAAACTTTGGCCACAGGTCACTGTCACAGGTCACAATCAAAGCTCAGTAGATTGGCGCTGCAATAAAGATGTCACGTTATTTAGCATTATTGGCTCCTTATAGTCTCAATAATATCTGAGCATAACATACGTGTTATGAAGCAGCTCAGTGTCTGAGCTGTTATGTGACGGTAACACTTGAAGTAAAATGGAGGACACATACCTCCGGGCCCAGACCCTTCAGTAAACGTTCTTGCCTTTGTTAGTTGGCAGCCCCAAGAAATACATTAAATCAGGTCACGTCTCTGCCGCCAGTGCCGCCAGTGCCGCGAAGGCCACGCGTGCCAGGAACTCCCGCGGCGTCTTCTTTGGTTGACGTAAGTTGGATAACAAGTCTCGCCACTAGCATACATGACTCTCTGCGCCCGTGTAATGACGCTACTGTTTCTTGATACTGAGACAGGTATTGAGAGCCTTGCCCGCGCAGTTGGTGTGCCAATGCGACCTGTTTCTATTTGCCGTGTCTCGGTATGCCGTCTCTTTTCTCGCTATGGTTAGCTTATTCCAGCCGTCAGATGAAACGCAAGGGAGGTTTCTTGTCAAGATTGTTCAGGTCTATCCCGTCACGAAGTCCCCGATTATAATATCAATGTCTTAGTCGAGGCATTTACACAAGCCATATACTCGCAATTGCAATGCACTACTTGAGATATGCCGTCATAGCAACTACGGGTAAAAAAGGCCAAGTTAATCTTCAATCTGCTACAAACCCCAACAAAACAGGTTTTTTGAAAGCCATAATTATGAACATAAGTATATGCGATACACACCTCCCTTCATGATTGCTTAGGCATGATCAACTTTCCATCATCGATTCAACAAGGAAGTCTGGACAAAAAGCACCATGAGCGCACAGGGTGAGAGCAACGTTCTGCATGACTACCACACTGCATTATTTACTAATCTATGTCAAGGTCAACTTTGGGATAACCAGCATGGAGGAACTGGAGACATCGAGGCTGGAAAAGGTCAAATTACCAGATACGCCAATGGCCAACCGACACGATTCAACTTCAAAAAGCAATTCGATCGTGTACCCAATGTACAAATCACACCAATCCTCACAAATCGACAAGGGAAATTTCACCCTTTTTATATTTATCTACTCCATCCTACAGGAGGGCCCCCAACTGATAAGACGGGGTTTTATGTCGGAATATGGAGCGATCCTGGGGTCACTGTAAGCTTTGAGTACTTTGCTACAGACATCTACGAAGATGGAGAGATAGATGAGTGATGATTATCACCACAGACGATGCAAATCTGCAGTAATTAGCGTGGATAATATTGGTCCGTGACGGTGAAAAGAATCATCAATATATTTCCACGCACCATCTCCCACATTGTATCCATCGTGTTACAACCGATGTTCCCACCGCTCCTAGTTATGCGACCAACTCCGGATCGCCGGCATGTATCTCGCTTCAGCGATCGATGAATGATAGGGCATATAAGCAAACATTAAATCTTATTGACTTAGCTGCAAATATCTAGGCCACTAATTAGATCTAACAAAAGCCTTTCGTTTTCTTGAGAGATTGCGTCCCAATCCCGAACGCCTAGCAAAAGTGCATTTGTCCTCTCTCGCTTCGTTTTGTCCTAGCGATAGAGTGAAGTCTGGAGCATCTCTTTCATCATCTTCTGAGTTGCCGTCATCTACAAGCCTTGCTCCACGAATAGAGTCAAGCTCGGCCGATCGGGCGATGCGAAGATGACGGCAAAAGCTTGAATCAGAACCGCAAAACTCAGAGCCAGCCCGTTGCCCTGGCGAGAACGAACAGGTCAATTATTGCAATCATCTCACCAGGCCTCCATGTACCCCGTCATGGTTTTCATCACCCTATTTATACCTACTGGATTCCTGGTCTAGTTTATCCCCATCGGCGGCCTACAGATGGTAGTATGGATAGTGTATCTAACCTAGTCTAACATAGGCTAAGTAAGTGTTCTAATCCGTAAATCTAAGCAGATACACAGACACTATATTTCTTCCACAAATTAGTGCATCCTGACCCGATAGCAGGGTTCCATTTATACAGCTGAGCCATTGTAATCGAGTAATACTTCTGGATAGAAGCGCACGTAGTCGTTGCCATCACTTCATGAAACTTCTTGCAGCCCTTGACGATACCCGGCTGAACAAGGTCAGGGGTCGGTACGCCAACAGGTTTAGAAGTCGGGCTAGGCTTTGGCTTCTGACCTATGACCCCAACACATACATTGTAACCAACCCAGAGATTCGTACACGTAGTTCCAACAGCCGGATTCCACTTAAAGAAATCATCCATGTTGAGGTTATAGTAGGACTTCAGCGATGCGCATGTTGTTTTTGTGGCTATAGGGTGGAACTTGTTGCATGAGCTGGTCATGCCCGTCTGGATAGGCAAGGGTGTAGTGATGCCATTTCCAGTTGTAGGAGTGGACTTCCAGCCTGTGACACCGACACAGACATTGTACCCAACAAAAAGGGCCTCACAGTTCTTTCCTACAGAAGGATTCCACGTGAGAAATGTGGCTAATGGGAGGCTGTAGTATTTCTCAATAGAGGCGCAGGTTGTGGTCGACTTGATTTGATGGAATTTGTTACAATTCTTGTCGATCCCGGCCTGGATTGGTATTGTTGACGATGCTGCAGCCTTTGTAGCTGTAGCTGTAGCTTTTGTAGCTGTAGCTGTAGCTTTTGTAGCTGTAGCTGTAGCTTTTGTAGCGGTAGCTCTTGTACTGAGTGATGGACTATGGCCAATGACGGAAACACACGCATAGGCGTTGGCCCACAGACCAGTGCAGCCAGCCTCGACTGATGGATTCCACTTGAGGAATTGGGTACCGGTGATAGAGTACTTAGATGCAATAGCTGCACAGCTTTCCCCGGACTCGACGAAATGGAATTTGTTGCAGTTGTCGACAATGTAGGGCTGTGTAGGTTGATGTGTAGTGATACTGCGGAATATTAGGCAAGAGAGCGCTATGTAATACCTCGATGTTACTTACCCATTGGAAGGCTTTGTAGGCGAAGGTGCAGGTTGGTCATCAGGCTCGTAATCAAGCGTCATAACACAGGCCCATGCATCAGCCCACAGATTTGAGCAGTCGTCATCCCTGTTCCATTCCAAGAACTTGGCAAGGGGAATCTTGTTCTTTGCAGCAATCGAAGCACAGTTCTCACCCTTTTGGACTAGATAGAAAGACTTGCAGTTATCCACAATGTCAGGCTGGGTTGGTTGAGAAGTTTTGACCCCTAGTTTTCATCAGTTTTTCCCGTTAGTTGCTAGCCATGCTGCGACTTACCATTTGAAGTCTTTGTAGGCGAGGGTTGAGTAGGCTTCGTGACGCTGGGACTGGGTGGGTTCTCGGGCTGTGGTTCTGGAACAGATTCAAACTGGGCTTCAACGCAGTAAGATCGTCCTACAGTCACTCCACCGCATTCTTCTTTAATAGAAGGATTCTATAGAATAACATTAGACACCCTTCGTACCGACTCGAATGGTGGTGACTCACCCATCGACGGAACTGCTCAATAGTGATGGCTTCGTTCTCTAATAGAGTGCTGCAGGATATGGCCTCATCCATGTCAAACCACCAAGTGCAGTCTGTCGTTGTCTTCTCATCGTAAGGATGCTTGGGTTTTGAAGACCTAGGGTCGATGGCTGCACCAGCGCCGACCTGTAAAAGCCCAGAAAAGGCCAGCAGGTGGAGGAATCGTGGCATGATGAAAGGGATGGAAAAGGAACCTGATAGGTAACAAGCTGAAGGACGTGAATAGTATCGTGCAGGACAGCGGCTTTTTGAAGTTTTCAAAGACGCTTGGGGTACTTTTGCCATATGTACCATACTCGCTATACACGATATCTGCTGATACGACTAGAGACAGCGCTATGGCTCTGTCTACAGGGTTGCCATCATGTGTATGACTCCTGAGGTTCTGTTCATGATGCCATGTGACAATTTTGATGTGAACCACTTAGCCTATGCAACTAAATGCAACTACGCTACATGAAGGAGATCACATATCCGTCCCGACTACTAAACAAAGAGCTCTCTAAACGCCAAGAGACGCTTCACGTGTCTGTTGGTTGATGGTAGATGCTAAAGCAGGGTCTAACTCAGGCCATCTATCGGCAGCGTCAGTCCTATGAATGTGGTCAGTCAGTGCTCCACTGGAATGGATATACTTACCCTGAATTGATCCGGATGAGGTTTAAGTGGGAACTTCGGAGAAGCTTATGAAAAAGGCTGTTGTTGGTTGTGTCTTGCAAGGATCTCTACCATGTTGGTTCGGGATTGTGGAGGCTTGGCAGCAATTTATCACACCGCCGCTCGCCTCATCATGGGATACTGCCAGCTCAGGGATCCAGCTACGAAGGACCAGCAGCATCCTGGATAATTTGTAAACCGCCAAGGAACAATGTCAAGAATCTGATGTGCATTTTCATTGTGTTGACAATAGAACGATAGTAGAGAAAACCTGGTGCCAAGTGTGAGCTGTTGTGGAACCGTAAGAAGAGAACTGCTGGGACTGTACATTTACGTGGATATCTATGAGATCAGATGCTCTTTCAGCGGTGGTATAACATTATGCATTCACGGTATAGAGAATGGAAAGTTTGTAGTTCGAGGTCAGACAAGGGGATCAACGGAAACGATTCGGACCATGGCATTCACACTCTGACTGAAGTCGTTCCCCCACTGTGCCATGGTTGTGTTCTCATTACATACATGGGCAAACCAACATGAATCCACCTTGGCAAACTCTACCCTGGGCCCCAACGGATGGGCCCGAAACGCGTCTAAAGCACCCCATTATCAGATAAGCATAAGATTGAACCCCGGATGATTTCAAACGTTGATCAGCCACAATTATATCGCATAAGATTAACAGCTGAAGACATAGGTGCTACTACGGAGGTTAATATCTATAATTCCTTAGGATCTATATTAACCTTAAGATGCACGTAAATAGATAAGAGAAGCCTATGGCTAACTATATAACTTATTACTGGGCAAAGGACTGAGGACGTAAATACCGAGTGAAGTTCTTACGCTGGTTCAATGTGATCCATTCACCAAAGCCATCCACAATTCAAACTGATAGTTAGTCAGAACTTCAATGTTATTGTCAAAGCAAGCCTAACTGGTCATAAGCTAGCTTTTGCCAAGGTATAAATTGTGTAGGACCTTTTGATCAGGACGATTACTAGGATAGTGAAATTCTATCTGTCGACTTGCCGTATTGGTACTACAACGAGTCAATTAAACTTTCCAAAGGCTGTTGGTTCCAGGATCAAACCGTTACCCTCACCGGAAACTGTTGGTTCTAGGATTAAGCAGTTTCGTTAACAAATCTTTGTAGCCGAGGCCCTAGACCCGATTAAATAACCTACAGGGCTAGCTCGCCAAGATTTTCTCATCCGAGATTCATTTCCCGCTGTTCAGCACATGAACGGCCAGATTTTCACGATGGACCCTGATTTTGTTTTTTTTTTGCCTCGTCGCTAACGATCATTGTGTTCTAGGCCAAAACTCACATCTTCATCGGGGTGGTTCATAAAGGTCTGAGCCAAGTCTACCCTTTCGTAAGTAGTCGCTCCGTCTGCAGAAGATGGAACCCTTTCCATGACCTTATTTATATAATAAGAGTAATAAGTGACACCTTAACTACTACTTAGACGCTTCAACCGGAACATAACAAGCCATTTATAACAGTATTTAGTATTAGAATATCCAATTTGCATCTCTTTTGCCGGTTCGTTTAATTCTATCTATGACGTTATTTACTGCCTCCACTGCCTCATCTTTGCGAAACGCATCCGGCCAACTGTGCTCTCGAAACAGCTGTCTGAGATATTGTTTATCAAGGTCCGTCGGAAATCGTTCGGTTTCGTTACAAACTTCTTCCAGGCTGATTGGACGGTCTGATTCTGGAACGCCACACGTGTCGATGACAGGTCTATCTGGCAGTCCAATAAGTTCTAGCCTCTGGTACATGTCCTTCAACGAGTCGAAATAATGTTGTATGAGATGGTCGCCTTGGTAGACGCCGATCTGATCTTGAATGATTTCTCCATCTCTGGCATTTAAGAGCAAATGACGGGTGCCAGTCTCACTGCCACGAGATATGCAAAAGACATGTTTTGGATCAACTTTCCCTTCCATTCCCCAGTACTCGTCATCATTTTCGTATTTATCAACAGCGTTCTCGAAGTCCTCACGTGTGAAAACCGTATAGTCCAGCAAGGTCGATCCAACATGGATATTGATCCTCGTTCGCTGGTCGAAATATGGGAGACGTCGCAGGACTTCAATTGTATGATCGGCCTTGAAGTGAGCGCAGGACTCTGGTGTCAAATGCGGCCAACCATCAGGAGGGGGCACTTTCAAGTCATCCTTGTTGAAATGCAAGGTAGTCAGAAAGGTGTAGAATTCTAGAAATTGCTGTTTGATCTCTTTGGGACCACATGGCGTAGGCTCTTCGAGGCTTTCACACTCAGACTGATGACTCGTTCGAGTTGGTAGACATTGGGGTATTTATTCTGTGGTCCGGCGGCTGGACGCCCTTATGCGCGTCTCCTCATTTAGTAAGGAACCAGCATGAATATATCCCTCCTGGGGACCCACAACAGTTATGTCAGTCAAATCACACTTTGAACCAGGAAACAGAAATGACAATAGAGGGATAGAAGGAGATATATGCTCACCCTAATCCCCGTTAATCCGCATGTCTTCCAGCCTAGGTAAGTGTATCGTGTAACATGTTTACATTTACTGATCCTAGAAAGACTAGTATATGATCCATGGTTGAGAAACAGCAACCAACACAAGACTTTCGGACAATGCCATATCTAGCTAGTAACGGCGATTCCATGGGCCAAGAAGGGATTTCTGCCTTGCCAAAGTGGGTATATCCACCATTAACTGTCATACGTTTACAAATGGTTGAGTTTACATTGACTGACTATTCTGATTATGGTTTATTCTTGTGATGAAAAGCAATAGATCTCATAGTACCCCATCACGGATGTTCCCTCGCATGGACCTCGAACCGTCCCGGTGATCCTCGTCTGTATTTTGAGATTGGGATTGCTCGATGCGGCATCTCACTCGCGTGATTTATCTACAGCCAAGCATCTCGGGGCCACGTTACATGGCGAGGTTCCTGCATCCTGCGATCTCCCCTGCATAAGGTCACATTCGATGAGGAAGAAAAAGTTCAGCAATTTGTTAAATAAGCGCAGTGATAAGGTTAGCAGGTGATGTGTGAAGATCTTGGCGTCGAACTAGTCCTCGGTCCGAAGCTGCATATGATGCCACTTGACAAAGGCATCATAGCGATGGAAACGAGGTTTAGATTCAAATTTCCGAGAGTAGAAATGCCCGAGTTAAAAATCAATGGAGATCGATCTCTTGGCAGGTAATTGACATCTGCGTATAGAGTTCTCGGAGGCTCAACAATAGGTGTGATTGAAGCGGATACTGGATCCAAAAGACATTCGGCGATTCCTCTTTCGTAATTATTACTTCTTCGGGCAGTTGCCTTGAGAGAAAAATCGGTGGAATTCGCCACTGGTTATTGGTTCTCTCGTTGATTGAGGCGCCCCCACTACACTTTGTTGGTTCCAGGTTTAGAGAGTTACTCACCGGAAACTGTTGGTTCTAGCATCCGTTGTCCTCTTCGCATTTACAAGCCTGACAAAGCTTTGATTGTTTTGTGGGTAGAGCCCACAATACGCGCTTTGCATTAAATTCATAAAACTAATTCCTTTCGTGCCGTAGGTAGATTGATATGTCAGTTATTAAGCTTAGTTTCAACCAGTAAGCTTAAATTATTTAAAGTTTTACACTCGCCTATTTCCGCTTTTATGTGACCCACCTAACAAAATTAGGTTAGACGGTATTACTATACCCGTCATCAGATTAGATTATCCCTATGCCCCGGTCCCACGTCCGAAAAGGATGTCAAGGGTATGAGAGTATCGACATGTATTTCCCGCATTTATCCGCTTATGCAGTGGTAATCTGAAAATAATGCACGGGAGAGACCCTGAGGCTTTCAGAGCCTTGTGGATATCTCGTACCTATCGGTTGGAGACAATTCCGCACGGGATAGCCTACCGAGAACTTTTGCCGTTGGATTGAGATTTGCCTCAAGAGGCCCACTTGGAGTATTGCTTGCAACATTAGTAATATGTACATGAGGAAGTGGTCAATCAGACGACACTTGCAGGAGCTGTGCTGAAGCGATATTGCGCCCAGACAATGTTTGTCACCGGTAATTGATGGATGTCTTGACTTGCCGCATTTTCTTGACAGTCAAAAAGATAACGTGACTCCAATTTACGAATACGCACTGGAGATTTGCTCAACGAACCTCGGTTGATCGGTACAGAATTGGGATCGTAAGATGGAAGGTTGGGTTGAGGCGACTAAGGTAACGCCTGACTCAATTAAACCTTGAAAAACAAATGAGGCAAGCCACCTCAATGCGCACAACGGGATGGATGAGATGTAGACAGACACATTGACGAGAAGAACTAATTTCCACTTGACAATTTTTGTGGACAGGACATTTATTTCGTATAATTGTAGATTTACATTCAGGATAAACAATCTTGCAAAAAAGAAGGAAATTACCCTGTAGTGTAACTGTAGACTGAACAAATGGCATGACTACTTCATTCGGAAGATGTCAGCCCTACTGAATGAACAAGCTCAGTTTACTGATGATACCCTACCAACACCTTCCCAGACCTTGAGTTGCACATCGCCGGTATTGAGAATCTTTTCATAGCCATTGGGAACCTCGTACTCCTCGACTGTGTCCCGGATCCTTCCTTCATACGGGTCTAGAACAGTGAATTCTCTGGTCTTCATCAAATCGCAATAACGATATATCGGCTCCAGAGTTTTCCAACCGCTGAAATTGAAATCGACATTCTTTTCCTTTGCGCGCTTCTCCTGATCCTCCCGATAGAAGGGGTTTGGGGAGAAGGTAGAAACTTCCCACAAGTCCCAGCTCGGTTCTGGGTTGACAGAAGCGTAGACATGATCGTAATCGCAGACAATGGCGGCAGCCGCTATTTGCATACTCATCTCCGGACATTTTTCTAATAGAAAGAGGAGGAATTGAGGATCTGGTCGTAGAGGCCACCAAATGATATACGGCTTTGGAACTCCAGCCGGCCAGCCTTTCTCAAACTCAGCATAGTCGTTGACCATGATGCGACGCGCTACAATGGATTCCTGGATCCAAGTTACGTATGGGACAGCCTGTGCATACACAGTATCGTCCTTGATCTGGTCTGCCCACCAGCGTGCGAACATGGAGTGATGGAGGATTCCACGTTGAACACATTCGACATCGAGTTCAGACAGCTTCCTTCCACCACCAGCCAGTCGTGAAAAACGTTCAATGTTGCCATCGTAAGCGGCCATCTGTAGCAATAAAGTCTTCTTGACGGTGGGAAGATCTTGAGGAAGAGGTTGCCAGAGCAATTTCGCCTCTTCATTACTGAGCGTGCCATGTTCTTCATCCAAGTCTTGCTTATCGATGTCAAGATGCATGTCTTCTTCAATGCATGGAACAAGATCCTGCAGTCCATCTGATGACAGATTCTGTCGAGCTTTTAGGCGCCATCGTACTTCAGTATCGCCGTTCAAATACGCCGGACATTCGTAATCCTCCATCTCAACTGAGCGTTCGCAGTCATTCATAATGGCGTAACGCGACTTGAAACCCATGATCTCATCATAAATCAGCTTACCACCCTCTGTCTGACTTTCTCGGGCTTCTTCAGCAATTGATACTTCCGGAAGAAGATCCAACTCTTTGTATAGGGCGTAGTAACCTGCAGCAGCACAGGCGCGGCCGACCTGATAGCGCATATTGGGAAACTTTAGAGCCAGAGCACGATAAGTGTCCTCGGTGGCCAGATCGGGATGCCATATACAATACGGCTGTTCCGACTCCTCCATCTGGTTTGGTACTTGGTCACTCATGATTAGACGGGCATTGCAAGCCCTAGCGACGGCAGGTATCGAAAGACTGTGACGAACGACAGTTTCACTTGTCGCGAAGTCATGGTGTAGACGAATTCCTCGGATGAGTGCGCTTAAAGAAACATGATCATCCAGAAGACGTGGAACAGCCTCGCCACGAATAGCTTTTTGCTGATCTTCGAGTAGGTGTGGGTGATTCATAAGTGGCATTTGATGTTTGTCAAGTAATAATGTAGTGGGAACTGGGAGGGTGAATACAATAGCGTTAGTAAAAGACATCAAAGATCTAATAAACGAGATATTTTTATTTACTGCTTAGGTAATACTCTACCCCACTAATTCACCATTTGCATTCTCCTATCAGCGCTTCATCCAGATTAAATATACATAACTCTTAGTATTGCTAATAATGTAACATATGAAATCCTTATGCGAGATTATCCTAATGCCAAGACTCCCCGTATACATCTCAGGGACATGTTCCAGAACCCCCTGGGCTCGCTACTGAACGCCGTTCTAGTGTCTTCCAAATTTGAAAGGATGCATAATGACTTTGGTTTGCAGGACTGTTGGGGCCGATGTTGTTTGTCTTGCCGAGATTCTCTGCCCATGTAACAAGGTCGCGGCTCGACTTAATTCCAGCGTTCTTTAGAGCAGTCTTGAAAGCGTTATTGTTCCGGTTTTGCCTCCAAGTTTCAGCAATATTGACTTTTTCATAAGTGCCAGTCTGTCCCGGTATGGCTGTGGGAACGCGCTCAGTGACCAGATCAGTCTCTTGCAGGCCAAGTCCATATAACTTTTTCCCTTTTGAGTCTTTAACATCAGTCACCATTTGTTTCCTGATCCATTCTTCCGTTTCCTGCTTGCGGATGCTAGCGATCTCTGAAAGAAGCTTTTTCGATCGCTCGTGTTTTTCGGCTAGGAATGACTTCCACTTAGGATCATCACCGAGTTCGGCGCGAAGATCGTGAAACTTTTGATCCAGCATGCTTAAGAACTGTACATATTCTTTGATCGTTTTCTCATCTGGAGTGATAAAGTTCACCTTCATAATGCCGCGCCAATTCTTGCTTATAAGCTTGTTGGAGGCTTCGAGATAGCTGGGCGATCCAGGCCCGCTACCAGGAGCCTGCATAGTGTTGTCAACAGTATAGCCGGGTGCGCCAAGCTTTTGTTCTAAATCCAACATGAACTCTGGGTATGTCAACTTGCCGTCGGGCCCAGATCCGACGTGCTGTTTCGACGTCCAGGAGTGACCAGGATTCTGGACAAGCAGGATCTTCTGCTTGCTGGCTCCATAGATTTCGCTATAGATTGAATTCAGCAACACTCTTGTAGCGAAGACATCGCTCATGATTTACTTACGTGACAGTATCATACATTTCCCACAACCAGATTCTTTCGCGAACGTGCGAGTAGTCGCCTGTTAAGATAGCGGCCTGACATTCGCCAACATGGGGCAGGCCAAGGGAAGCCCAGGTCAAAAAGACCCAGAAGAAGGTTTTTACAAGACTATGCATGTTTCTTCAAAAACAAAAAGAGTGACTTATACTTGGTTAAAGAGAACAGGATTCATATTGGGTGGACATTGCTGGACATTATATAAAATCTAGTTACTCAATAATCTTCATAACATATCGTCAACAGTCTGTATACTGTTAGTGTTTGGGTGTCTGAGCGGCAATCTACTTTGAAATTCCCATTGGACAATTGTTAGCACTACCACCATAACTCAACACATCAGGCGCCGTCCCAAAGAGTGGCTAATATCCGTAAATGATTTGCCAAGCCCGTGTATCCTGTACCTGACATGTCAAAACCAACACATGGGGGTTTTTCTTTTACTTCTTTTTTTCATTTTTAATGAAAACATCCTAGGAACCAACATGTGAACCCATCCCTGCCAGGCCGTATGTAGTGCAAGGCCAGGATCGTGTGATGTAGATCAGAGCCGTACTAAATGAGCATCGTATCAATGTCTGTAACATTTCTTGCTCCGCCATTCCGGATACCCTTGCTTTTGCCGCCGTAGTGGGTTATCGGCTCACACCGACATCGGATTTGGGATAAATATCCCGTGGGTACAGTGCCAAGACGTTTGCAGGGAAAGAAAAAAAAAAGACTCAATGATGGAACCAACAGGGCAACAAGGATGTTGAAGGATCACCACAGATCAGGGATGCAATAATCTCGGTTACATCTCGACATCGGACCAACACAACATCGTACTGGTCGTGTTCCGGCTCGTCTGGAACGGAAAGCGAGTCAGGAAAAATGTTTGTGATGAATGGGCCTCGGCACGAAAAAGGACGTTTTGCTGCTCAAGGACTGACGTGTTCGTGACGGTGTTAAATGGCTGGTGAGCTGACTAGACGCTCATGGTGGTGTTCGAGTCTACGTTATAACGGTTGCCATTCCTGACACAATTTGTCCAACAAGTGTGCTTACACTCTTTGAGACCATATCACCTGCTTCTATTCATTCATTTGTCCATTCACTCATTGTCATTTCGTTCCCTTTGTGTCTTATCACTTTCACTTCCGTGTCTACACTTCTTGTAGCACGATGAGAGTTCACACTTTATTTTCCGTTTCTGCGCACCTCGTCGGCCTGACCTTTGCCGCCGGCGATAGCGGAAACCGGACACGCTTAGGTCCTGTTGATGCATCTAAAGCTTTGAACTCGACAGAGAACGAGTTCAATCTTGGTATCACACCTATAGCCCCCTACGGCGAGAAGCAAACCAGCGAGGAGTGGGCAACACCTTTGATCAAAGGCTGCCCCCGACTCTGCTCTGTTGCTGGATCGGACGCCACAAAATGGACGCACATTCATAATGTTCAGGACTTGGAAGGGTGTGAAGCTCCTCTGCTGTTCGACATGAATGTGCACACCGAGACCGTTGAGACAATTCGTGTCTGCGCTCTTGGTAGTCCTAGTACCTCCAATCACTCCAAAGCCGCAGCACATCTTCAAGCACATAGAAGACATGCCAAACGCGCAGAGACGGATAGCAAGAATGGAAAGGCCTCTACTGGTCAATGCGTCTCTGCTCCGCTTTCCCCTGTGTCTGTTGTTGTCACTTCTGGCTTGTCGGGAGCGCTGAACGCAACCGACGATGTCGCAACAGCCCTGCAAGGACTTAAGCAGCATGTTGCCAAGAAGACCTCATGTGATAAAAGCGTCCTTTTTTCCAAGGCAGGCTCTGCAATTGTTGGTCTCTATATCAGCGCCGATATGGGGTCTATTGCTGGCACTGCTATGCTTAAGGAATTCGAGAAGGCGGCTAGTCAAGGCACTGAAATCATGCAGTCATGCGACATCGGTTCATTGTCTCCTTATACGTTCGGTGTATTCGCCATCGATCGAATGGATGATTTCGAACGCCTGCGAAAGCGTATCCAGATCTGGTCCGAGGGTTATTGTGTCACTATGCCGCTCAACAGGCCCAATGACACAAGGGTGGAGGTTCAGATTCCTGGAGCTAGCCTATTTTGGGAATCATCCAATGCCACTTCTGTCACTTCTCTTGACATGGAGGCATCAGATCTTCAAGCTCGAGCCGAGTGCAAAGCCATCCAAGCCAAAGGTGACGACACTTGCACTACGCTTACTGTTCGTTGCGACATCAGAGGCGCTGATTTTGTCAAGCACAACCCACAGAAGAACCTGTGCGCCACCCTCACGCCTGGTCAGTGGGTATGCTGTAGCTCAGGTAGTCTACCAGACAAGACACCATCAGCGGATGCAGATGGAACTTGCGCAACGCACCGAATCGACACAGGGGACACATGTGCTTCTGTTGCAGCCGCTTCTAGTATCACTGTCAAGGATATTGAGGCGTACAACAAGAACTCATGGGCATGGTCAGGCTGCAACAGGTTACAGCTCGGACAGGTTATCTGCTTAAGCAAGGGTAACACACCCATGCCATCTCCTGTCGAAGGTGTGGCTTGCGGACCGCAGAAACCTGGAACAAAAAAGCCATCTGGCTCTTTTGACGGCTGGGATCTTGCCAAGCTTAACCAGTGTCCTCTTAAGGCTTGTTGTAGCGGTTGGGGATTCTGTGGTACTACTACTGAGTTTTGTACCGAGTCCCCTGCCGATACAAAGGCCCCAGGAGCATTCAAGATCAATACCAACGGGTGCGTCTCAAATTGCGGCACTGATATCGTGAACAATAAGTCGCCACCCAAGGAATTCAAGCGCATCGGGTACTTTCAGGCATATAACCCAGGTCGCGCTTGTCTCACTATGGACTCATCTGAGATTGAAGAGCATTTCGATTACCTGACCCATGTCCATTTCGCCTTTGCGGGCATCACCGCGGACTACGATGTTAACATCCCTGAACATGTCAAAGAACAATTCGAGATCTTTGACAAGATGGACGCTCCTTTCAAGAAGATTCTCTCCTTTGGCGGTTGGGCCGAGTCGACAGATGCTGAGACATTTCAACGATACCGTGATGTGGTTAAGCCCGAGTATCGTTCTGTTTTCGCTGCAAACGTTGTCAAGTTCATGGCCAAGCATAAGAGCTTTGACGGTGTTGACATTGATTGGGAATACCCTGGTGCTACTGATCAGGGAATTCCCGCTGGTGACAGGACAGACGGTCTCTATTACCAACGATTTCTCACCGTCCTCCGAGACCTACTGCCGTCTAGCAAGTCTCTTTCTATCGCATTGCCCGGTTCTTTCTGGTACCTTAAGCCATTCCCTGTTGAGCAAATGGCCAAGGTACTTGACTACTTTGTCTTTATGACCTATGATCTTCATGGCCAGTGGGACTACGGCAATAAGTTCGCCAATCCCGGCTGTAAGAATGGCAATTGTCTACGATCTCATATCAATCGTACTGAAACCCAAAACTCCCTAAGTATGATCACTAAGGCAGGTATACCGGCAGAGAAGGTTATTGTGGGCATTGCAAGCTACGGACGAAGTTTCCGTATGGAGGATAAGAGCTGCACTGGCCCTCATTGTCATTTTACAGGGTCCTACGAGGAGTCAGACGCGGAGCCTGGTCAGTGTACTGGGACCAATGGCTACAGTATGTGTTTAGACCCGATCAGTTACTTCTTTTCACTAACATTTGCGTCTAGTTGCGAACGCTGAACTGGATGAGATTTATGAGCTTGCTCAGGAAAATACTCCGGGATTCTCAGCAAAGCGATGGCATGATACAAAGACCCATTCCGACATCATGACATACGGCACACAGGGCAATGGTATGACAGACTGGGTCGCATACATGAGCGACAAGACTAAAGAGGAGCGTGTGAGTTGGATCAAGAATCTCAATTTTGGTGGCGCTACAGATTGGGCTATCGACTTGGCCGATTGGTTCTATGGCTCGGTAGGCTCAAAGAATTCCTCATCCGGGGCAGGAGGGTTCGGAGACCTTGAGCCCGATGACGTGTCGTGCGATTCTGACTCTTGGCCAACAACTCTGGAGAAGCTTGCTTCTGGTATTGAAAGCATCAACCCAATCTGTCGTAGTATGGCGGTGATGAACATTCTCATGAGCGATCTAGAGGTTGCCATCGACGAGTACAAGGATGTCTCTGAGAACTACGACGATGCATTTGGCTGGTATGCCGACTGGGTCAAGGACACTATGGACGACAGAATCCAAGACTTCATGTCTTTAGGTAAGGGTAAGGGTCTGAAGTATATGGATTGCGAGTGGACGTCCCCTGGCAACAGCGGCAAGGGCCCATGTACTGAGGCAATGCCCATCCAGAAGCCCGGAGCAAACCCAGGTATTCGTACCATTACGTTCAAGATGCGCGATGAGAAAGGGTTTTATAATGCTCTTCTTGAGGAGGCAGGCATTCAGAAGGACTGGATTGAGTGGTACGACAAGTACTCAGAACCCGACAACGTTTGCCCTCCTTGCGTTCCTAGCGCAGCTGAGTGCAAACCCTGCGGCATCAACTACCTCATGCGCAAGAACTGGCCAAGACGCATCCGGGACAAGAGCAAGATCGAGATCGATAACCCCAAGGAAATTCTTGATGAGGCAATGCCCTCCACAGACGATCTGGTTGACCTTGCTATGGAGTCATTCG
Source organism: Fusarium cf. aywerte (assembly GCA_011034095.1). NCBI lineage: Eukaryota > Fungi > Ascomycota > Sordariomycetes > Hypocreales > Nectriaceae > Fusarium > Fusarium cf. aywerte. Next base: position 8,861 of record WETZ01000025.1, on the reverse strand, counting down.
TGGAGATGCAGCTCGGCGTCTTACAAGCCGATCCCGCTGACGTTGTCACATCATTTAGTATGCCAATTTTCATGATGCAGGATGCTTCCAAGAGTATTTCTGAAATCAAGAAGATCGGGAAAGAGATGAAGGAAACACACACCCGAAACCTGGTTCTCAACATCCTCAGTATTGTATTTGCTGTCATTCCATTTGCCGGTCTCGTCGCTTCTACTCTTGGAGTGGCTACACGCTTGGCTAGTGTTGCTCTCATTGTGGGTGAGGCCGGTAACACCGCCATCAGCATCGTTGAGATTGTAGACAATCCAGAATCTGCCCCCTTTGCCATCTTGGGCATGCTGATCGGCGCTGGCGGAATCAAGGGAGGTATGGCGCCTCGCACTGCTTTCAAGAGGGCGGCTGACGCCAGGAGAGCCTTGACTTCGAAGGAGATGAAGGCCTTCTCGCCTGAGTTTCAGGACAAAGATGCTCTCTTACAGAGCATCGTCAAGTCTTGTAAGTTCGAATAATAACAGAACGACATCAGACGAGAATATGGAAAACTGTTCAACAGGGAAAGGTTGAGAGGGATGGAGAGGCTTCTATTGAGCAGACTTAAATCTCAAAGTGTATATAATATAGAGGTTTTTGTTAAAAGTGTAATCTTGATCTGTTCCTAGAAGGATATTGGTACAAATTCAAACATTAAACACGTATAAGACAAAATGTTTCAATATGAATCTTTCCTATTACTTCCTCAAGGGCCTAAGCCAGCATCACATCTACCTGTACGCTTTCTAAAGCTCGTCCCTGACTAAATATTGATGCCTTGAACTTATCCCAGATGTGAAGCGAGGGCGCTTGATTCGGACCAAAGAACCGTTGTGCACTCAACAATGCCTCAAGTAGAGATTGACTTTCCGCGTATAAGTTACCCTGGAGCCTCTGGAGCTCTGCAATATCTTCCTTTGTGTATATCCTCAAGTCTTCTGGAATAAACATCTTTGGATCGCTTACTATACGCTGATGAACAAGGATTGCTTCTCCGTATCGCCCCTGGATTTTGAGGACGTGTGCTAGCTTCCTGAGAGCTTTGGGCAATTGGATCGGCCGCTGAGGTAAGGATTCTACGGTTTGAACGAGTCGGCGTGCTGTCAGCTCTGCTGCAGTGATATCACCATTCTGTGAGTAACGATTGATGAGTGCGATATTGGTTCGGAATGTCTCGTGATGAAGCTGTCCCAGGTGTTTCTCGAAAAGGCTATTCATGAGGGTGAGCGTAGACTCTGCTGTTCTAGGCCCTTCGTTGTCTTGTCGGATATGGCGACAGATCTGGACAAGTGGGTGTGATATGCCAAGCTTGATCTCGACGAGGTCTGTAATGAATTTCAGAGTGGAGTCGGAAATTTCGGGGAATGCCTTCAAGCTTCCGTGAGGATGAAGAGTTGTCAGCACCTTTTGGAGTAGAGTAGTGGGCTGCGAGAGTAAGTTCTCGGCTGCTGTTCCCCAGTAAGCATGGAGAGTCCTCCACCCCAGAGATGTTGATCCAATTCTCAACAAATAAATTGCGGTCTCACAATCGTGCCAGAATTGATTGGTCTGTATGTTTAAGACACTACCAGAGCTAGCCTGAGAAAGGAAAGGTTGAGCACCAGTATCGTTGTGCAAACCGTAGTCTGATACAAAGTTTTGGGCCAATGTCTTGGTAGACAGGAGGATAATCTCGCCAGAAGATACCCCACCGATACCTCTTGGCGGCCCCTGCAGGAACTGGCTAGCAATAGTATCTCGTGCGTCGCCAGTGGCTGTCTGGCCGAGCCGTGTGCGGTTGGATCTTGGAGCGCAGTCACTCTGATGTGTCTTAGTTCGCCAATGCCTGAGAACACGATGATGCTTGATGCTGTGACCTCTGAAAGCCAGACAGTCCAGACTCTCGCCATTGGCCAGTGCCTCGCATACTCGTTGGACCATCATGTCCTTTTCTTTGGCCTTGTAGTTCTTCATGGCACCCCATCGCTGCAACCTGGTTAAGTACATACGAGTCCTGCAAGATGGCAACGATTACGGTTGATGTTAGACTTGCATCCCCATTATGATTGGCAGCTGAATATTCATGCAGACGCACTTACGTTGCCTTAAAAGCAAACTTGTTCTCCATGATTTGCCGTACCTCGTTTAAACACTTGTCCTCGACGATATATAGGCGGATGATAGTATCTCGATGTTTTTCCCAGTCTATTCCTGATGTTGGATACACTGCTGCGCCGGACATCATAGAAACAAAATACAAATATTGGCGGGAGTTGTGATGGGAATACAGTGGCTCAGGGCGGGACTTGGGATTGATGACGCTGCTCGACACAAGGAAAAATCAGATATCACGCAAATGCGAACGTTCATACGGCTCCAGAGCCACATGTGATCGGTCACCCTGTACATACAATACAGGGATCTTGCCACACCACAGCCACCAACGCCATGCCAAGAATCTGCGACTTCAGCACACAAAATTCCCGTGCATGAGTGGCTTACCCGAAAATTCTCTATGGGTGTCTGTGCCGCAAGTCGTGCCTAATGCCATTTTGCAAAGCAATTATCTATGGGCTTGGCCTGACAGGGACCCAATTTATTGCCCAATCGCAGCAGAACAGATAATATCACGCCTTCAATCACTACTCGCTGGCTAGCCAGGAGGGGCCAACCAAGCAAGCTTACATGAGCCAACGGGCACTGTAGTTGGGCCTCAATATGCATGGGAGTTTTGATGGAGGCGTTGCAAGCTGATATGACTTTCAGCCCCAAGAGGAGCCCTTCACTCCGTCATCTGCATCCACAGAATATAGGTAGATTCCTGACGACTACCAACATTTAAAAGGTCTGTTCAAGAATCGTGTTCAGTCTTCCTTCAATCAAGGACAACTTGCTTCCCCTCTACCATTCATACGAACCCACAACCATTTGCTAGTCGCCTAAGATCAACCGATCGACTATTCCGACTTTCTCTTCTACTTGACTGCCGCCATGGCTAACGCACTTTGTGAACCATGCAAATCTCTCAACCTCTCTATCGCCAAATTCCGTATCAAGGACAAAAGTGGAGATAATGACGACAGGTCGCTAGAACTGACCAGGTCGCGTTGCTATTTCGGAACAGTGACCCAAATCAGAAACTCCGCAGAGACATGCCAGCTCTGCGAGCTCATTGCTGACACTGTCCGCGATGCAAACATCCCACACATCGATGATGTGGCTTGCCATCTTCTTTGGGAAATGGATGGCCGGACCACGGCCAAACCGCTAGTCGGCCATGAAGGAAACAGGACACGCAGACTTCGAGTGTGTTGGAGCGACAGTAGGCTCAAATCCAGTGAGGCCTATGTGATGCTGGCAGCACCTCCAAAGTACGACAAATCCGACGTCGACTATCCTGGCCTCTTGAACGACGAAACTCAGTTTTTAGGCAGGCGCATCGGATCAAGTCACAACAAGAAGAATCTTGTTCGCGAGTTTCTTCGTCTTTGTGAAACTTGCCATGACGAGCGGTGTACAGCAAAACTAGGTATCGAAGACCCTTTCAGAGATACCTTGAGCGAACCCTATTTCGGTGTTATCGATATGGAGAATGAGAGCCTAGTCCCGCTCCCTTACACAGATAATGGGGTTGAGCTTCGATTTGAAGCATATGCCACAGTCAGTTATGTCTGGGGGAATGGGCACAGTCGCCAGCATGCCACCAGGATCAGCAACATTCAGAGCCGACGCAAGTCTGGTGGTCTTTCTGCTGTCATCAGAGGTCTACCAAAGGCTCTTCGACAAAGCATCGATTTGACTCATCAATTAGGAATCAGATACATCTGGATCGATGCTTTATGTATCGTGCAGAACAGCAGGCACTCCTGGAATCTCAACGCCAGAGCGATGCACTTGATCTATGGCAACTCCATCCTTACAATATGCGCAGCAGATGGAGTTGATGCCAATTCTGGTCTTTTAGCTCTCGACGAAAATCATCAAGCAAGGCAGATGGTTGTGAACTACGGCCCAGGAGTCTGTCTCATGCTACATCGATCGGCTGAAACAAGTATCGAGACCACGCAATGGAACAGACGCGCATGGACATTCCAAGAACGGCTTCTGTCGAAGAGGTGTCTGATTTTTACAGAGGGAAGAATATTCTTTCAATGTCGATCCACCGGCATGTCTGAAGATGTGTTTTCAGATCGTCTAGGGAGAGGCTGGTCGTTGGATCTGGTTCGGGCGCCCCTTCAAATGCTCTCTCAGCTCAAAGTCAGAGCGATGTGGTTCTATGCACACTGTGTTGCTCTATATACGATTAGAGATCTATATGAGCCCTTCGATATCCTGGCAGCATTCAGCGGCATGTGTAAGCTTATGGAGAAAACCATGCGAGCGCCATTTGTTTTTGGCCTTCCCACCTCACATTTCGATCTCGTCCTTCTCTGGCAGCCGGTTGGAAGATCGGTGCTTTTAGAACAAACAAATGTCTACAATGATCCAAAATACAAAGACATGAAATTTCCCAGCTGGTCATGGTGTGGCTGGAATAGCCAAGGAGCGGTTTATAATTCGGCGATGGTTGGTGGGTGTTTGGCCGATGTCCGCTCTTGGATCTTGAACCATACTTGGATCGACTGGCATATTCGCGATGGATACGGCACCCTCCGCCGAGTTTGGGACACCCGTCATTCTAAAGGAGACGAAAGTGAAGACGTCCAATGGAGAGGCTACGATCCAGTAAGACGAGACCAAAAGGCAAATGATATCGGAGGTAAAGAGGAAGCAGCAAACTCCACGGACGCCTCGAGTTCTTCATCCGACGAAGTGAAGCATGCTGCGAACAGAAGACCAAGACCATTATCTATTACTACACTGTCTCGAAGAACATCACTTTCCCTGAGAAGTAAATCAAGAGACGTTCGGAAATTGCAAAGACAGCTGAGTGTCAGTTTTTCTTCGCAGACTGATAAGTTTGGCCGGACATACCTTGGGCTTTCAACTCTGCCCAACGTCTCAACTACCTCATCGCTAGACTTCACGTTAACGCTACCTGAGGACCCATACAATGTTCTCACAACAGAAACAACTCAGACATCGATACCTTCCACCCCAATCGAGGAGTTCCCAGACCAACCATTCCTACAGTTCTTCACTTGGAGGGCAGAGTTCCATGTCATACGCCCCGAAATCCACAGCAACTTAAACTTCCAGCAGCGTCAAAATGGCGTAGAAGACGCTCAAACTGAGACTGTACAGCATCTCTGTCGCTGCGAGATCAGTGATCAGCGAGGAGACAAGTGCGGGTCAGTGGTCGTCGGCAGCGAGTGGCTCAGAAACAAGGAAAACAAACACAGGTCCTTATTTGAGTTCATCGCTATCTCCGATGCAAAAGATTTCACCTATGAGGAGTTTCCTGATTGGACGTATTATATTGCAAAGGAGAGGATTGAGTCAGAATGGGACCTGTACTTTGTTTTATTAGTTGAATTCTACCCAGAGGAAGGCATTTACCGCCGAGTTGCGCTGGGGAAGGTTTTCAAGGCTGCATTTACCCACTCAGTGGATAAAGAGTGGAAGGAGATCATCTTAGGTTAATAGAATAGCTTAGACTTTATATCTATTTCTTGTTCTAAGTGTAATTGACAGTCTATAATGCATTCTGAGTTGAGTGTTACTAAAAGTTCAGTATTAATATGAAAAACAATACGTTTAATCCTACACGTCTGGTACATTTAATAACTAAGTATATTGAATAAATAAAAAAAATAGGTAATGGGTTTCATGAAGGGCGTACAAGAGAAAATAATGAATTGTCCCTCCTTTACTCTATCAGTGAAGTACTTTAACAGCTAGCCCAATCGTGATCATTCAAAGTACTGATCACTACGCTCAAAAAATGCATCATGTAACTCGGAAGTTCGAAAAATGATTCCCATCCAACCTGCCCGGACTATCCTGGACTATATGAGGTACCGTCCGGAGAGACCAAGATATAAACAGACCCACGAAGTCCATCGACGTCCGGGACTGTGTGGTTTATGCTACAGCCCTGACTTTCTCAAGCTGATGGACAAGGCGAAAGATCCAATAGCTTCGCGGGCGTGGACCAAAGTGTGGTATAGATGCCACCGAGTAATATTATGATAGGACTGTAACTATACCGATTGGTATTGTGTGGAAGAACCGCGTGAGACAATGCGCACTGATGATGACTGAATGTGCATAGTGCAGACGGCCGCACAGATCTGAGGCAGGTAGTCGGAAAGAGGCTTTCTATCCGTATATACACGTCACCCATGTTGCTTACGAGATATTCGCATTTTATACGCATGGAATCATTACTCAGGAAACATTTTGAGCACCTGCTGACTACTATAGAAGGTGAAGTTGACATAACGAGATGAATTGTATAGTTGGTTTTCGAACCTTTCATTCGCCGACGACTTTTTCTGTCCGGCGCGACGACTCAGAAGTTGTCTTTGCTTTTATTGATGCAAAAGACTATCGACTTCCTTTGCGGAAGCAGTATATTCTACATTCTGAATATGGGATTCATTTCAAGCGTTAAGAAGCACCCAGCTTGACTCAATCGCCTTACAATTGTCCTTGGCGGGTTCCACCAGCAACGTTCCTTTGTGTGGGAGAAGGGATCTAAGAACAGTTTCTAATAGTTTCATCAATATATTCCGTAAGTGGAGCACTTTGAGGAGCCTCGCGAGCTTAATATTACTTTGACCCACTATGGTCCGTTCACTGTCACCTTACTGTTCGTAGTAGTAAACGGCTCTCGATGGTGAGGGAGTTTCCCATTGTATCTAGACAAATGCTTTGACTGAACACTATGATTTCATGACAAGTATATGCCAACACCCAAAAGGACAGGATTGTGTAGTTTCCTCTGAAGACTTTATTGATTTCAGTTAGTTAGATGTAATCTTGGGCTTAAGGAATTTCTAAATTCTATTTCAGGAGTACCCATAAAACCTTTCGCGGTGAAATTGACTTAGAATCGTATCTCCAGAACTTCCGTCTGCTTCCACCTGTTCAACTAGTTCTTCCTCCAAGATTCTATCGGCTCTGTTCAGTGAGGAAGCTCTAACAGCAAGATATCCAGTGTCCTCCTTTGGCTGTATATCCGCTAGCTGCAAACGAAGATCACTAAGCGATCTTGCTCTCTCGGGTCCATTAAGGCCCGACCCGCCTGGTGGGAGGGGCAAGTAAGGATTATCACGCGTCAGTGAGCTTGCGTATCCAATGATATCTGGTCCCACTATAATCGCCTCAAGTATGAGTCCTAGAATCCCAACGATCTGGAGAAACAAAGTTGTCATGAGTAGAATAGATATCCAAAGCTGACTATCGCGCTACACCTCGTAGTTTACAATCATTGTCCCGACAGTTGGATTCATGAGAGGCACATGACTACTGCCATCGCCATATGTCATGTTGTTGCTCTCACCGGCTGTCAGGTTGGCATCTGTATGCCTAAGGGGGTTCAATGTAGCATCCCAGAAAGTATTGAAAGCCGTCGTCATCCGTCTAGAGAACTCGCCACGGAAGAATGAAGGATTTATAGTAGACCAATTTCTTAATTCCTGCCCAGAGAATGGATGAAGCTCACCCATCATATAGTTCTATGTTCCTGATGGTTTGTTGGCCTGTATATCACATAATGCCCCAGTCCAAAGAAATATTGCTTGTCTCAACGGACCATAACTCTTGGTCACCGAGAGACGGTTGTCGGGAAGTTTTCCGTTGATCAGTCGTTGCTGATAGGCTGAGCAAGTTGTTGACGATGGAAGTGAATCGCAGTGAATATCTGTCTCTAGCCAGATTATCCGCATACTGCAATAGATAGCTGACCATTTGCCCAGTGTATCACCAATGTGATTCAACGGCTGCCAGATACTAAAGTAAAGGACTTGTAAGGAAGGTGGATCATTAAGTTTCTTCCATTCTTTCCACGGTAACAGGCTTTTGAGATAGATGAAGCTCCCGGGGGAGGACTCGTGGACTTAAATTGTTCTGCTCTCATGCTTGTAGTGAGATTCATCAAACTCAATATCATGGTGTGGTAATGAGCATTGGCACTCGATATATGAGGTCTGTACAGTGAAGTTGAATCTGGCAATCGCCTGTGACTGTCCCAAACCACCCGGCTTGATGCCTAGTAAAGGTGCGTAATGGTCAGTGCCATTCTCAAGGGCATCGTTGTCGATTAGATATAGCTGTCCATCATTATTTCCTCGTTTGTACTGGGGAATCTTGAGCAGTTCCCATATATCTCTTGGGGATCGCTTTTGTTTGACTGATGAGAGTAGACTGGAAGAGCACAGGGCTCCTACATTAGCCTTAGTTGCTATGACAGGATGTGGATTGATATAGCTAGATGTTAACAACAAAAGCATATGGCAAAGAACTGGTTATATGGCGGAGGATGTGGAGGCACAAGTTTGGAAATCCTTGTATAAAGGCAAGGTAGTGTGGCTATGCTGAGGGATTGATAGGGCGACATGGAAGCTTGGCTGTTTTTTTCGGCTAATAATAACAAGTCAGACTGATTGGTTTATCCAATTGGTTATGTTACGGTGAGATACACAGTCTCTGACTGGTAGAAACATACTAAGCAGTAGATAGATAACACCAAAGTAGCTATTAGTGTCTAGAAAAATTATTCACTAATCAAGGTATGTTCCGTGATCCGACTGTGCCTGGCGTGTAAGTGATTGGAAACTGTGAGGCACACCGGATAGGATTATGGGGGTTGTAACATATAGGGTAAGGAAGGTAAAGGAAAATGGGCATTAACCACCTTTGAGGCCCAGCTAAAACTAAAAAAAAAAAAAAAAAAAACAATACCGAGC